>NW_020769351.1:5306011-5324659 GCF_900518735.1 Pseudonaja textilis
TATTCTATTCTATTCTATTCTATTCTATTCTATTCTATTCTATTCTAATCTAATCTAATCTAATCTAATCTAATTCTACTCTACTCTATTCTTATTCTACTCTACTCTACTCTTATTCTATTCTAAAAGGTTCACCCCTTTTGAAGATGGAATATGATTGGCAGCGAAGAGAAGAGCTCAGTCACTCTATTCACACCATAGATGTTTTGCAAAACCCGTGGCTGCAGGCACACATGTTAAGCCTAGTTAGAGTTCGTGTTGCTTGGCTTTGTGGCTTAGCATATCAGTCCCCAACCTTTATGGCTTGGCGGCCTGGCAGAGGGAGAGAGGGGAACTGGCCCATGCGCATGGTGGGCCAGTGTGCGCACATGCACTAGTCTGCCGCTCGCACTAGTCAAGCAGCATGTGTGTGCCAGCCAGCCATTCATGCGGCCCACTTCCAAACCAGCCATGGCCTGGGTGTTGGGGAAACCCTGGCTTAGCATGTGATGTGAATGTGAGCTACTGTGAAAAACCCACTAAGTATGTCATTTGCCCAGCCTCTGGAGCAGGGGTCGCCAATCTTTTGGTCCTCACCAAACCCATAATTTTAAATCCTGTGGACCACTAATATGAACTTTGACTGGTGGTGGTTTGCTGACGTTTTCCCAGGATCTCTGCAGAAAGCAACAGAGACCCTGGGAAAATCCCCCAAAATGTCTGCAGGAAAATTCCCCACCCCATTTTCCTACCGATCGATCATTCTTTATTTGAGATCACGGGATGCTCTCTCCAGCTCTGTTGACAGTGGGAGGGAGAGGGAGAGAGACTTTTGGCTTCATGCAAGGAAAGCAGCAGAAGTCTTTCTTTCTTTCCCCCAAACTCCGCCAGAAATGAGTCTTTGACGGTGCAGCCTCTTGGAGCAGGATGCCTTGCAGGGTCCCAAAGACTGATTTCTGGCAGAGTTTGGGGGAGAGAAAGAAAGACTTTTGCTGCTTTCCTTGCGTGCAGCCAAAAGCAGAAGAAAGAAGCGGAAAGAAGCAGCCCGGTGGCCGGGCGAGTCATGTGGGGCAAGTTCCCCCTCCTCCCCTCACTATCTTGTGTTGTTCGCAGTGCAAGCGATGCAAGCCTTGTGTTTCCACAGGCCGTGTGAGCGGCACAGCCTTGTGTTCCTGTGCAGCCTGGATTAATTGCTTTGGGGGTGACATTTCTCTGTAGACCACCAAAATTTTCTCATGGACCACCAGTGATCTTTGTTCCACTGGTTGGCAACCACTGCTCTGGAGGATATAAATTCCTAGGTAGGAATAACAGAGTTGGAAGGGACCTTGGAAACCTTCTGGTCCACCACCACCACCACCCCGCTGCTAAAGCAGGAAACCCTATACCATTCCAGACATGTGGCTGTCCAGTCTCCTTTTAAAGACCTCTAGTGATGGAGCACCCACAACTTCTAAAGGCAAGCTGGTTAATTGTTCTTCCTGTTAGGAAATCTCTTCTTCATTCTTTCTCTCCTTGATTAGTTTTCCTCCATTGCTTCTTGTTCTCTTTCAGGTGCTTTGGAGAATAGGTTGACTTGACTCCCTTCTTCCTTGTGGCAGCCCCTCAAATATTGGAACACTGCTATCATCTCACCCCTAGTCCTTCTTCTCACTAGATTAGACATACCCAATTCCTGCAACCATTCTTCCTATGTTTTAGCCTCCAGTCTCTTAACCACCTTTGTTGTTCTTCTCTGCACTCTTTCCAGAGAGTCAATATCCTTTTTAGGGCAGTAAGCAAAGTATCTCCAGAGACTTTACCAATGGTGTTCTTCCCGTAGTAGGAAGTTCTACAGTTTAGGCAAAGCTTGGAGAAGATTCCTGTCTTTTCCCTGTCCCTCGTTTTGTTTCTCTACCTGATTGTGACCAGAAGAAAACATCCATTTGAGTATTTATTTTAGTGAGCCTGGGCTAGAAGCTCTTATTCCTTGCCCTGTGTAGGAAAACCCGGAATTACATTTCTTCCCATTCCTCTGCCTGAAGCCCTTTGTCTTTCGCTTTTCTTTTCCAGCTCCCGCAGAATTCGTCCAGCATCCTCAGTCGATTGCCAGGCCTGTGGGGACCACGGCCATCTTTACCTGCTTGGCCCAAGGAGAGCCTTCCCCACAAATCACATGGTTGAAGAATGGGCAGATTTTGGAGTCGAGCAAGCACGTTAAGCTGAAGAACAACAATAGGTAAGATTCCCTGCAGAACAGCAGCGAGTCCAGCAGGCTTGGGGAATTCATCCAGAAATAGAATTGGGAGCAGGCATGCCTTGGATTTCAGGTAGTCTTCCAGAACAGCTTCATTATTTAGCTTGCAACCTGTCTTTCTGGCCAAGGGTGTCCAACTTGCTGTGTCCTTGGAGATCATTGTGGCCCTATGGGCTGAATCTCTCTGAACCTGGCTCTCTGTATCTCACCAGCACAATCTTGTTTCTCAGCAAAGCCAGAGGTGGTATTCAGCAGGTTCTGACCAGTTCTGGAGAACCAATAGCGGGAATTTTGAGGACTTCGGAGAACCAGAAAATCCCTCCTCTGACTGTCCCCGCCAACCCGATTCTCTGCCTCCCATTGACTCCCAGCTGATTGGCTGGGTCTTCTTTGGTTGCCCTGCACAGGAGAACGGAGCTGGAAATCTGGTTAGTGGGATGGAGCGGGAATGGAGATTTCTACAGTCTCCTTCCCCTGCCACGCCCACCAAGCCAAGTCCATAGAACCAGTAGTAACAAAAACTTTGAATCCCACCTCTGAGCAAAGCTTATGCACAGGGGTGGAGATTCTGCTGGTCTGGAGTGGTTCAAGTGAACCTCTAGCTCCGAAGATCAGCTGGGACTGAACTGGTTCACTCCAATGATCATGTAGGCCGGCCTGCCCACCTCTGTGCTGTACTGGCCTTTATCATCCCAGCTGATCAGTGTGGAAGAGCGGATTGCCGCTCCTCAGCTGTGTTACTCCCCCGAAGTAATGTAGCAGGTAAGGATTGTTGCATTGCTGTTCACACGCATGCCCATGCGAAGCACACAATCACCAAACCGGTTGTTATAACCAGCAGCATCCCAACCCCTGCTTACGCAGCCCTAGTTTTCCTGTGCTCGAGGAACGCAATGTTTGTATCATGGAAATAGCAGGGTAGATTGAGCCTAGTGCGAAAATTGCCACTCAGGGGGCTTGGTTTCTATGGAAATAATACAGAACAATGCCGAGGAAATAACAGAGGCCAAGCTATAAATCTCTTGGTTATAGAATCCTCTAATGAAAGATAACAGGGTTAAGTATATGACTGGAAGTCCCTGAGCACCAGCAAAAAGTTGGAAAAAAAGGAGTGAGAAAGATGCAGAATTCCTTGGCCAGAGAAATTTCTCACAGGCAGATTGGGGTGTCCCCCAAAGGCCAGAAGGGTGTTACTGAAACCACACCGTGGCTGTTGTTGTGTTGTTGAGTTTGTAAGGCTTCAGTTGCAACCACCAACATTTCCCCACCACATGGATTGTTAGTCAAGTGCCACTGTGGAAGGAGATATTAGGGAACTGCAGTCCTGTCTGGAAAACATCTGGTTGGATAAGCTCTCACATCCATCTTGTCTTGACCCCCAACATGGTATAAGATCTAGACTAGAAGACCTCCAAGGACCTTCCAATCCTATTATTCTATGTTCTATGGGAGTAGAGTAGAATTGGAATTGGAATTGGAATTGGAATTGGAATTGGAATTGGAATGGAATGGAATGGAATGGAATGGAATGGAATGGAATGGAGTAGGGTAGGGTAGGGTAGGGTAGGGTAGGGTGGAATAGAATAGGACTTCTTTATTGGCCAGGTGTGATTGGACACACAAGGAATTTGTCTTGGTGCAAATGCTCTCAGTGTACATAAAGGAAAAGATACATTCGTCAAGAGTCAAGAATCATAAGATATAACACTTAATGATAGTCATAGGGTACAATCAGCAATCAAATCATACAAGGAAAGTCAATATAAATCATAAGGATACAAGCGACAAAGTTACAGTCTTACAGTCACAAGTAGGAGGCAATGGGTGATAAGGAGTGATGAGAAGATTGATAGTAATAATAATGCAGACGGTAAATAGTTGGACAGTGTTGAGGGAATTATTTGTTTATCAGAGTGATGGCATGCGGGAAAAATCTGTCTTTGTGTCTAGTTGTTCTGGTGTGCAGTGCTTTGCAGCATCATTTTGAGGGTAGGAGTTGAAACAGTTTATGTCCGGGATGTGAGGGGTCTGTAGATATTTTCACAGCCCGCTTTTTGACTCGTGCAGTAATCTCAGTGTAATTTATGGCAGGAATGCATAATAGCTGCCATAAATTATTAAGTTTCGGTCCTTGAAATTCAATTTTCAAGAGGTGTAATGGGAAGAAATCCATTAAAAGTGGGTGGGGCTGAAGCTGGAGTGGCAGTGACCAGGACAAAGAGTAGATGAAGCTAGGATGACAATCTGAGTAACAGAATAACAGAGATGGAAGGGACCTTGGAGGTCTTCTAGCCCAACCCCCTGCTTATACCATTCCAGACAAAATGGCTGTCTAGTGTCTTCTTTAAAAGTTCCAGTGACGGAGCACCATAATCTCTGGAGACAAACCTGTGGAGATTGTCAGCCATCCAGGTCATGGCTTTTGCTTTGTTTTGTTTTTCTTGAAAAACAACAACACCTTTTTCTAGTTGTGTTTTGAAAAAGCCCCTTTGAGACTGTTATGGAAATGTAAATTTAAAAATCCCACTTTGGCTTCCTTTAAAAGCGGCATCAAACTGGCGTCGGCTTCTGGAGGGGACTTGGGTCAGGCTCAAAATTTTCACACAGGTTTGTAAAAAGCTGGTTGTAACTTGCGCGATCCCGTCCCAAACGAAACGTTGCAATCCTCCTCAGCTCCCCGAGCAAAAGCCGGCGGATTAACGCCTGCCTCCTTTTCACTCTCTCTCTCTCTGCTCTTTCTCTCCCGGCAGCCTCCTGTTCTCGGGGTTTTCTGCTTTTGACTGGCCTGTCAGGAGCAATGTGCCAACAAATGGAGGCTGGGAAGGGAGGAAAAGAGAACAAAAGACGTGATGGAGCCAGGGAGGAGGAAAGCTAATTTTGATTTAAATTACATTTACAATTAATTGCATCATCAGAATGGAAGCCGTTTAATGAAAGAGAGTTGGTGCGATTGCTCCTAAATATTTGAACTCCTTTTTTTTTTCTTCCCCTCCTCTTTGGACACATTTAAAAACAAAATCACAACCCAACAGCACATTTTTGTTGTGGGGAAGAGGTGGAGAGGGAGGCCTAGGGGTGGGAAGGCTGTGAGCTGCTAGTGCAACACCGCATTCAGAGCACGAATGAAAAGAAGAATAAAACAATTTAAAGCCGTCACCAACGAAGGCTCCTTGTTTCTCTGCCGCCAGGCTCAGTTGTGTGCATCAGGAGCATGGTTTTGTGTGTGCGTGTGTGTGTGTGTGTGTGTGTGTGTGTGTGTGTGCATATGCTGGGGGACGCGATGTGCAAACTCGGAATATAAATTGCATTAAAGGGTCTGCGTTACTGGAATGCGTTTTATCGCAACCGCAGGTAGCAAAAGGCAAGCATGTACGCGCAGAGGCAAGCTTCTAATATCGATTTTTCATTCCTTGCTGGGAGATTGTATTTACAAAATGGTAATTAAGTGGGTTTCATTCATTAATCCTGCCAAAAAGCAATTCAGAGCCTCGGCCGAGGGCTCAGGTGTCATTTGCTCTGCTCCATAAATTTGCATCTTACGAGCCTCTCCCCCTTCGCTCCCCAAAGACCCACAAATCCTAAATCCTCTTTTCTAAGTTGTGGCGGGGGGGGGGGACTGATTTCTCCTTGAATGGATTCGAATACATTGCACCAGAAACAATATTCCAATTCCTGATGTATTTCTGAGACTACTTTGCTTCTAAACCATTGATAGCTCACCTATGCCTTGCAGCATGGACATAATGGATTCCTGATGCCATGCGTCCTCATTTGGCACCAGTTAAAACTTCCAGAAACCCGTCAGGAACAACTTTGAAAAATAGTCCAGCTGTAGTACTTATTTATTTAAGAAAATGTGTAGGGCCGCCCACTCCCACTCAATGACTCTGGGAGGCTTACAAAAATTAAAAAACAAACAAACCAATGTACAGACAATGAAAACAGTCATAACCAAGACATGTTGCCAGTTTCAGCTCTCGGGAACAGGTGTAGCTGTAGTAGATACAGTTGTGCAAATTGCACGATGGTTCTAAGTGTAGGGTAAGAGGAGAAAAACCCATTTGACTTCTGATTCTTTTTAGCGCAGTAAAAGTAAAGGTTCACCTTGCAAATACGTGCTAGTCGTTTCTGGCTCTAGGGGGCGGTGCTCATCTCCATTACAAAGCCAAAGAGCCAGCGCTGTCCGAAGACGTCTCCATGGTCATGTGGCCAGTATGACTAAACGCCAAAGGCGCACAGAACGCTGTTCTCTTCCCACCAAAGTGGTCCCTAATTTTCTACTTGCATTTTTACATGCTTTTGAACTGTTAGGTTGGCAGAAGCTGGGAGAAGTAACGGGAGCTGGCTTGTTACACAGTGCTAGGGATTCAAACCACCAAACTGCCAGCCTTTCTGATAGATAAGCTCAACATCTTAGCCACTGAGCCACCTTTTTTTAGCACAGTTCAGCCTCAGTTTTATACATTTGAATATTGACATGTACTAGCCATTTCTATAATGCTGAATCAACAAAACTCAAAGTCAAAGTTTTGTATGTATGTATGTAGGTAGGTAGGTAAGTGTGTGTGTGTGTGTGTGTGTGTGTGTGTGTGGTATTCAGCTTTGCTCGGGTATTTTCCCACATCATTGTAGTTGTGCTTTTAAGGTTATTTTTAAAGTTGCTTTTAAACTACAATGATGTGGGAAAATACCCGAGCAAAGCTGAATACCATACATGTAAGTACCCGCGAAAACTTAAGAAAATATATATATATATCTATCTATCTTACAGAAGCCTGATGATGGCAGATGAGATTCTGCTGAAATGTTGCTACAACTTTAAAAGCACAACTACAATGACGTGGGAAAATACCCGAACAAAGCTGCATGCCATATACATACATACATACATACATACATACATACATACATACTCCATCTCAAGCATGTCTCAAAGGTGCTTTTCAAAAGGCCTGGGTATTTTTTCTTGAGGAGGAAGAAGAAAATGTTTTGCTTGTCCTTTAAGAAGCTTCATCAGTTCTGATGGGGCGGGGGGGCATGGAAGGATATGTATTGACAGTTGAGACTGGATGGTGGAAGGATGGAAGGATCAAATTTCTTTGCAGTCATCTCGTTGTTAGTACTCTCTCTGAGAGCTCTTGAGGCCACTTAGGGGTTTGTTTCTCTGTGCCTTCGTGGCCACCTGAATCAGAGTGCATTACTCTAGATCAGGTTATGTTGAGCCCACTGAAGAGCAGGTTCCAGGTTATCTGCATCTGCATCTGATGGCATTGGGGTTTCATCTAAGCATTTGAGAAGTAGGGGTGTTGACTCTCGGATCTTCTCCATGATCTGCCCATAACCTCTCTGTGGAGATTCTTAGTCATCCAGGTTATAGTTGTCTCAAAGGTGCTTTTTCAAATGGCAACTGGACTGTTGTTGTTGTGGTTTGCTGGCGGCAATCTCTGAGAGCAAGGACTCGGATGAGGGGCCTGCGTGTGATGCAGGGATGGGGCCAGGACTATCGGAGAGTGGGGTGCTGCCAGGTCGTGGAGTCTGGCAGCAGTGACGAAGAGGACCTGGGGAGCCTGTGCTCAGTGCTGAGGGCTGCTCGAAAGAAAGAGCAGCTGAAGCAGCATGGGTGACTTGGGAGTAAGGCTGGAAGGTGGTGGCCCCTCCCATAAGGGATAAAAGCCAGCCTTCGGGGTTGGCTTCTTTGCAGGAAGAAAAGAAGTTCTTCCTACTCAGAGTTCTTGTGGAAGCCCTGATTGCTCCGGTTTGTTTTTTGAAACTTCTGGCTTTGGATATTTAGCTGCAATTGGTCTTTTGTTCTTGGCAGCCTTTTGTAACCTTGAAAGGGCTTGCTCTTATCTGGGACAATTAGTTTTGAATGACTCGTGGCTGTGAATGCACAGAATTCACAGCTCCGCATTAAAAAGGTTTGCTTTTGTACATACTTTGTGTTTGTTTGATTTGAACAAGGCTTGGGTCGCAACAGTTGTTGTTTTCCTTGAGGAAGAAGTAGAAGACATTTTGCTTCTCATCCAAGAAAGCTTCATGGGTTCTGGAAGGATGGTGGGAGTTATGGAGAGATTTGTTCTGACAGGATGGGAGTGGTAGATTGGAAGGACCGTAATTTTTGGCAGTCATCTGGACATTAGCACTCTTCCTGAGAGCTTTTGAGGCCACTTGGGGAGGTTATCTGTGCCCTCAGGGTCACCTGAATCAAAATGATTGTGGAATCAACCAATCAAGAGGAACCAGTTGCCTTTTGAAAAAGAAAAAGAAGCAACTTTGAGAGAACTATGACCTGGATGACTGAGAATTTCCACAGACAACTCAAGTGTGAAATCCAGAAGTCCCTCTTAGTTTTCTTCTTTGCTGAAAACAATTGCCAGAATTTCTCACTCATCCAAGTGAGAACAGTAAGAACCTTTGAATCATGCCCATGTCAACATCCAGATCGAGAATCCAATAAAACTCCAGGTTCATTCCATTTCTGAAAATCCTAGTGTTTAAATGAATACACCTCGTGGTAATGTCGAAGCAAAACTAACCCTGAAGTTCCCAGGCACAAGTTCATAGAATTTAACAATAATTTCCCCAACCAAACCCTCAAGCTCTCACATAGACCATGTAAAGAAGTTCACTCTGTTATGGAGCCATCTGCTTCAACTCCACACCTGCTATGATGTCCTTGAAAAGGTTTCAGGCTCTCACGGTCTTCAGCAGAATCATAAATGTTTCGATTCTCCATTCTAACACATTCTAACGCAACACCCGGTGCTCCACTCTAATGGCAAGTTGAAAGGAAGAGGCACATAGCTGCCAAAGTTTCATCCTTGTCAACCCATCTCTTAAGGCCTTCAAGATTGTTGTTGTTAGTTGCGAAGTCATGTCCGACCCATCATGACCCCATAGTCAACGTTCCTCCAGTCCTTCCTATCATCCCCAGAGTCCATTTAAGCTCACGCCGACTGCTTCAGTGACTCCATCCATCCACTTCATTCTCTGGTGTCCCCTTTTTCTTCTGTTGCCTTCAATCTTTCCCAGCATGAGGCTCTTCTCTAGTGAGTTCTTCTCATTAGGTAGTCTTCAGGATACCGTTGTGTAATTCTCTTGGCCATCATACAAGGGTGGCATTAGCCATTGCTTTCTCACACCCTTTTTCAATTTCCTAGTGTACCCAGTTGGCCTGGATTGCCCTGGTGATGTCCCATCGCTAATTACTCCAGTGTTGCTTGGCTTTTCAAAATCTGCCTAAGTGATGACTAGATTTGCTCTCTGTATAAGTAAAAAAAAAAACAAAGGCACTGAGCCACTCCAAAAACTAAGCCCTGTCCACACTTGTGATGGTTTTTGGTTCCTTCCAAGGTTACCAGCAGCATTTACTCATCAAAACCTTGCCAACCCTTGGTTGAAGCCTCCATGTGTGAATAGGATTCCTTTCAGCAATGAAGGCTATCTTCTGTCTCTCCTCCTCTCTTTCTCTGCCCTGTTTCCCCCACCCTGGCTTACACGCTTTGCACAGCCTAGTGTGACTCACCAAAAGGACAGCCTTCTGTGTTTGTCAGCATTGTTGCACACCAGCTAAATGCAGGATCGATCTGGCTTGCTGGTCGTGCCTTTAGCAACTGGAGCATTAAAAAAAAAAAAGCAGTCCAGCGTGTGTTGGCTTTGCTGTCTGCGAGTGCCTTAACCAGTCTGGCCTTGATAGCGAAATTTGGAGAGAGAACAGATGTCCCAGCCTTTCATTCATCTCAGGCAGCTGCCGCAGAAGGAGCATTGATCTTCCTCTTGTGAAGCTTCTTGTCGCGTACATGCAGTAACATCTGGCTCTCCTTGGCCTCTCATTTTCTTTTCTTTTTTCTTTTTTCTTTTCCTTTCCATCTTTTTTGCAGAAGGAGGAAGTTTCTTCAAGCCATTTAGGAAGTGGAAGGGAAGGTAGTGCTTCCTGACATTGGGAATCTTCCAGATGGATAGTTGCTAGCCTTCTCATCAAAACCCAACATTTAACTCCTCTGCTATTTTCTCCCTTAGTCCGTGTATAGGTCATCTTCGACGGACAACCGTTCGTTTAAAGGCTGCTCAAAGTTACAACAACGCTGAAACCATTTTTCACAGATATGACTGATACAGCATCACCGTGGCAGAATGAGACAACTCACCATGGCCACCTTGCTGTGACCAATTCGCCCTGGTCAACTCACCATGGCCAACTCGCTGCAGGACAATTTAACAATTCTATTTAATTATTTAAAATAAAAAGATCATGGTCATCAGCAAACAACCCATTAATTTAATCACTGATAACTTACTTCGGAAGGAATACCAGGAGAAAAAGTTGAAAGAATCACGTACCTTGGTTCTAATTTACATGAAAGCTGGGACATTCTTCAAAATGGAAAAGGTCTCCTGCAGTCACGACACAAGCCTAAGATTGAAAATCAGGCTTGTCAGATGCTGCACCTTTTCTATCCTGCTCTACGGAGTGGAGAGTTGGTCTCTGACAGAAAGCCACTTGAAGAGACTAGAAGCTTTTGAAATATGGATTGACAGGCGGCTGTTACGTATAAGCTGGATTGACAAAATCAGAAATGAGGAGGTGAGTAAGCCGCCTGGGAAAGCCGAGAGAAATCATCAAAACCATTGAAAAGTGAAAATTAGAATATTTTGGACATGTGACGAGACACCTCCCTTTCAATACATTGAAATCTAGTACATATGCCAGATTTTTGCAAATACTTGCCCAGTAAAACAAACTAAGGAACAATGGTAACCAAACTGATCAAGTTGCATGAAGAGAATCTTCATGTGGATGGAACTTGCTGGCCCTATTTGCACCCCACTAATGATGTAACCCCACCTCCCTTCTGTCCCGCTTTCAGCCTTCCAATGTGTGAGCCATAATGGTGGGTGAACCCCAGAACGATAATAGAGACAACCTTGCTAGAGAAGTCCCATTTTTATGCGGCGTCTCTAGGATCTCCTCTTGATCCGGTTACTCTTTAAGTTGGTGTTCCGTATTAACAGGCTTGAAACCCTGCATTCCCATTGGTCCGCTTGAACTGCTACCTGATTGGTCAGCTTGGACGGTTGTGATTGGCTCGCTAAGAGTCTGCCGCGATTGGTTAAATCCAAACGCGGGAGACTCAAAGCAGCGTCATTGGCCACCTAGCCTCGGCAAAGCTCTATAAAAGAGCCGCCGGTGCTTCTATTCCCCCAGTCTGGTTTACCCTACTGATAAAGAGCTGTTGTTACCGAACCGAGTCTCTCGTCTCTGAACGCCATCCTCCCGAACTTAACAGTTGGCTTACTGGAAGAATTTAATTTAAGTTTAGTTTAAAATGGAGTTTAAAATGGCAAAGTCAATTAAGCTGGCTTTTTAGCTTACACAGCATTGAACCTTGATCAGGCCAGTACAATGTTGCTTGAGATGAGTGGTGGCTGGGGAATTTTGGGATTGGAAGTCCAACATCTGAAAGCTGCCAAGGTTGAGAATCACTGGTCTAAGAGAGGAACATTGAAGAGGAGGTTTTCTTCACCAGGTTCCCTCACCCTGAAGTGTGGAGCATAAGAATGCAAGATGTACCAACAGAGGAGAATATTTTTAATCCAGAGTCTAAACGAGGGGTCCTTGATGCTCGGTGGTTTTCTTGCAGATGTCTCATTCCCAAGCCATGCGACATCATCAGTGCTAGTAGGATTTGGGTAGCGGTAGATCCCGCTCCCTACTAACACTGATGATATTATCTAGCTTGGGAATGAAATGTCTGCAAGGAAACTACCAAGCTCAGGGAGCACCGAAAGACCCCCGGAAGGCCAGACGTGCTTCTTGGAACAAGTTGATGTCTTCCTCGTTATCTACCGTACCATTTTCGGTTGCTCACTCCGCTCCCCGTGGGGAGCCATTCACAAGCCCATTCATTACAGGGTGTGATTTCCTGGACTTCTCCAAAACTGCTTGCAACGTTTTCCAAACCTTTGGGGTTTCCACTGGGACGCACAGTGTGGAAAGGTGTGACATTTTCCTGTTCTCTTGCCAGGTTTGCGTAGGGATCTTCTGGGTTGGGGGACGGCAGAGGGCGGGGGGCAGGTGACAGCCGACAACCCCCCCTTCCTTTCACAGCCACATGCGTAGGCTTCATGGCTTTGTCATATTTTATCACCCCTGCCCCTCCCTCCCTTCACCCCACCCCACCCTCCCTCAGCCTCTTTACATAGAAACTGTTTCACACATGTGCCAGATGGAGCCTGCACATAAATTAATCCTGGCTGATTGCAAAAAGCTTGACATGAGGACTGCTATTCTCTGCCTTCCCTGGGGTGTTTTGCTGTGACCCACGAGAGAGAATTAATGTTTGCTGTTGCAAAGGGGGAGGGCACACCGTTGACTCCCCCCCCTTTTTTCAGTGTGCATGCGTGTCTGTGTGTGTGTTTCTATGCTAAGGGCTACCTTTGCTCTTTGAAAAAGACAAGGGAGAGGCCATGATGAAGAGCACATCTGATTTTATGGCATTTACCCTACACCAAAACAATTAGCGTTTACTATAGACAGGATACGTGTACTTGACAATTCTCTCTTTTGCATCACATGGAAAGAGGTTGGGGACAAGAATTTTGAAAACATGAACATTAGAATAACAGAGTTGGAAGGGACCTTGGAGGTCTTCTAGACCAACCCCCTGCTTAGGCAGGAAACCCTATGCCATGTCAGACAAATGGTTATCCAATCTCTTCTTAAAATCTTCTAACCCTAACCCTATTTCTATTTGTAAATTGTGTTGCATGCTTAGGGAAGAAGCCTATGGCTTTTGCAAGCCTCAACCCTGGGCTTCATTTCAGTGAAGATCCTGGCTTAGCCCCCCTCTGGAATGCTGGGAGAATCTCCCCATTTTGCAAAAGTTTGTATAAAGTCAGGGATGAGAGTGGAGCTTTGGGGTGCTCAACCTCCAGAGTCACGATTTCTTCTCAGGATTAGCGAATCAGGCAGGACGGTCAGCATTGAGCACAAAGGCCCATCCTGTTAGGTGGCATCTACTTCCAGGTTAACCGCCTTCCCTAAGCCTATGGCCTTCCCGATATGCTTGACTTCCAACTCTCAAAAGCCCTCAGCAGTAGCAGGTCAAAATGGCTGTCTCCTTGGCTTCTTGACATGCTTTAGTTCTTGTCATGCCCTAGTCAGAGTCTGAATCTGAGGAGGAAGACGAACAGATGACAGGGAGTGCTGTGGAGGAAACTGGGGAAAGGCAAGGTCAGGCTGGGAAGAGCAGGGAAGAGGTAGAACAAGAGAGGGGGGGTTCAGAGGAAGACCCAGGCCCACCCACCCCTTTTTCCTAGGGCACGCATGGAAGAACAGAGAAGAGAACAACATGGGTTGCAAGGCTTACGGGGGAGGAAAGGGCTCCGATTCCCATCGCAAAGCATGCCTGGGAAGGGAGTTTAAAGGAGAGGCAGTTGCAAGCTGCGTTTTCCAGGAACAAACGTTGAGTTTATCTAAATGTTGGCTGCTGTTATCTGCGTTCCTGGAATCCTCTCAACTGGTTTGATTTACTGCCGTGTTATTTCACTTCTGGAACTCCTTATCGTGCCCTGCTGGATTTATTGCCTTATCTTGCTTTGTTGGATTTATAGTGTAAAGTTTTCTGTTTACAAGTTTTGAACTAGAATATCTGCAGCCAAAGGCTGTTGCAGGTTCCTGGGAGAGTTGTTCTCCAGACCGGAAGGTAATGGAACACTGGAGGCAAATTGGAGCTAATAATGGGATCCCTACTTATTATCTGGCTGGGTTGTCTTTGTGCCATGCCCTGGATCATCACAGTCGTGTGAAAACCTGATGCAACAATGACTTGTGTCTTGCCCCTCCAGTGTGTGTTCTTCTTCCAAAGTTGCTACTATCATTTTAACAGAACATCAGGCTTGGAAGAGACCTTGGAGGTCTTCTAGTCCAACCCTCTGCTCGAGCAGGAGACCTTATACCATATCAGACAAATGGCTGTCCAATTTCTTCTTGAAAATCTGCAGTGATGGAGCATTCACAACTTCTGAAGCAAGTTGTTCCACTGGTTATTTGTTCTCACTGTCAGGAAATTTCTTCTTAGTTCTAGGTTGCTTCTCTCCTTGATTAATTTCCATCCATTGCTTCTTGTCCTGCCTTCTGGGGTTTTAGAGGATAGGTTGACCCCTTCTTTTTTGTGGCAGCCCTTCAGATATTGGAACACTGATATCATATCACCCCTAGTCCTTCTTTTCATTAAACTAGACATACTCAATTCCTGCCACAGTTCTTCATATGTTGTAGCAGCAGTCTTCTCGAAGATCACGCAGAAGCAAAAGAACAACTTCTGAAAAATAGCGTAAGCCACCTTTTCATCCTCTGTTTTAGGAGATCCCTGGTGTTGCACTCACCTGGATTAAGAAATTGTCCCCATCCCTAACATCCTCCACCTTCTGATTTTTGGAAAAGCGGGAGTTTAATCAGATGCACCAGATCTGGGACATCCCAGAGATGCTTTCGGCCACTCTGCTAAAATCATCCACCTCAGCAGCCAAATTTAATCTGGATGCATCCGATACCGTCTACAGTGCTGGACATTTGCAGAGAAGAACAGGATGGTGTTGAACAAGGCAAACGTGATTATGTGGAACTAGGAGCCTAGGAAGAATTTGTGCTGATCTGGTAGTTTGTTTATATCATGTATTGCTCAGTTATTTATATTCTCCTTAAACGAGCAATGGGAATTCCACATTATATTTACTTTATTGATTAGCTTTTCAACCGTATCATCAGACAATAAATATTAACTTGACTGCTTCTGTTCCACAATTGCTGGCAGGGTTCAGATAACTTGCTTAATCCTAAGCCTGTGAGAAACAAATAGTGGTGCTTTATTCACTTAGCATGCTCTGCCCAACAAATAAACCAGATAACAGCTTAAAATTATAGCATGGTTCACACCACAAACCGAAATACAAACTGTTCAGCACCATTTAGCCAAGTCTTGTTTGTTGAGTCCAGCCAAACTGGCCGCTAGTCCTTCAATGTAAACCAGACTAAGAATCTAAAACCATGCAGGCTAAACTATGTTTTTATAAAACTACTAGCTCGATACCTATGCTTTCCTATGAAACTATGTGGTCAGGCTTAGTTTTGGGGGAGGAAAATAAAGGGGGGGGGGGCAAATTTTGCTTCTGTCTACCAGCATCCATCGGTGGTCATCTGGCTAGAGTTGAGGGCCGTTTGGAAACTGAAACAGTATTTACTGTGTGAGCAAGAAGGAAACAACAAGGAGCCTGGGCGTGGCTTAGTTCAACTATTCTGTACTAAAGCTGCTTGGTGGTCTGAAACTGAAACTCCTCTCCTCTGCTTGTGTTTTGCATTTGGAGCAGATTTCTTTTCAGGTGGGGAGGAGGAATATCACTCCTTAGCATCAGAGCGTGTTAATAATAATAAACACTCCTCCTCTCTCTCTCTCTCTCTCTCTCTCTCTCTCTCTCTCACACACACACACACACACACACACACACACACACACACACATTATCTTCATGAGAGTTAGATGTGGTCTTGTCTGAAATAGTAACAGCAATAGCATTTAGGCTTTACAGACACACTCTGGGAAGTTTACGATGTAGCAGCATTATTTGCATGTTGCCCCTAACAATCTGGGTCCTCATTTTACCAATCTCGGAAGGATAGAAGGATGAGTCAACCTTGAGCTGGTCAGAACTGAACTCCAGACTATGGGCAGAGTTTTCCTGCAATGCTACGCTTTAATACTGCATCACCAGGGCTCTTACATATTTTCTTGGGTTACAGTTCTGGCCCTAACTGAGCGATTTTTTAATCTGACTCTTTCCTTGGGAACTGCTGTTTCTTCAGTCCTTCAAGGCTTTTCCCTCTGTCCACTGGGTTGGCAAAGTGATGTTCGTAGCAAGACCTAATAGTACCAGATAGTTTGGGATCAATTATGCAAAAAAAACCACAAACCCTCTTGATCTTTTAAAATATTGATATGAATTATTCACAGGCCTGTGCATTCGCACATGAAAAAGCATGTCTTTCTATTTGTCCTGAACCCAAAATCAGCTATTTCTAATTGGGAAAGTAAACTGAAGTGTTAAAAGAGAGAAAAATTACATGTTCACACTATGTCATTCTTTACTTTATCACTTTCTGTAACTTCTGGGTGCAATTCAAGGGATTGCAAACACCTTTAGAGCCCTTCGGGGCATAAGTCCAGGTTACTTAAGGGAGCATCTCATCCCATTGGGATTGGCCCACCCTACCCATGCTGACAGAGGAGAGATACCATGAGCCCCCTTGGCCAAGGAATTCCAGGTGGTGAGGTCCAGAAGAGCTTTCTCTGCCATTGCACCTGCCTTTTGGAACAACTTGTCCCTGTGCGCACGCGCGCGCGTGCACACATACACACACACACACACACACACACACACACACACCAGTGAGGCCCATTCCACCTATCCAGTGAGGCCCATTCCACCTATCCTAAATGCCTGGCTCTACCAGTTGGTTTTGGCGCTCCAACGGAGGAGTTTCACATGCGGGGGTGGTGGTTGATGGATTAACAATATATTGACTATTAAAGCAGCCATGTCTATCTTCAGTTTCTCATTTTTCAGGAGCCTGGAAAAATGTGGCTGTTTTAAAGAGGTGCTGAAATGGAATACCGCTTTTGAATCATTCTGAACAGCCTGGTTTACTTTATTTCTTTATACATTCAGATTCGTGCTACTCCCTCTCGTTCTACTGTTCTCCCCTCCCCGCTCATCCTACTCCCTCCCCCCCCCATCTTTTAGTTGGAAAGTAGCATTTGAGTCTTTGTAGTATTTTATTTATGTCTTTTAGGTTTGGTATAGTTCATGCCGTCTTCAAGATTGTAAGCCACTCAGAGTTACCCAGTGGCAAGAAGGGCAGCCAATAAATTTTACAATAAATGAATAAAAAGTTCTTCCCCTATCTGATTTTTTTCATTCTAGCCAAACCCGAAGAGCTCTCCGCCATCCTTTAACAAAGAGATTGTATTCAGCCATTATTAAGCATTTAACTTTATATTACCATAAAAATGGACAACCACTTTAACAAATTGACTATTAAAGCAGCTATGTCTTTGTTTGGGTTCTCATTTTTCAGGACCTTGGGAAAAAAAGAAGATATATGGCTGTTTTAAAGAGGTGCTATAGTGGAATACCACTTTGGAATCATTCTGAACAGCCTGGTTTATTTTATTTCTTTATATATTCAGATTAATGCTGCTCCCTGCCACCTCTAAGCACTCAGCAACAATTATGCTACGACAGGGTGTAAGACTTGCAAATTACATTATGCATTTTTCACTGAACAGCTGCGAAGGAGCTGGAGTGAGCTCAGCCCATTTTAATTCTAACTTCTCAATTGCCCAACTCATGCAGTCTGGGGAGAAACGGGGTTGGGATAATGGATCATACAATGGCTGGCAATCTCCAGCAAAATGTTTGCTCGTTGTCACTCAGATCAGTTCATGATATACTGAACCTAGGAGTCACTTGAGTTGGAGGGCTATAGAAATGTAATAAATAAACCCGCAGAGTTTCAGAGGGGTCTCCAGAATCTAGCCAAAAAAATCAGGAGGGCCCCAAGAGTCTACCCACTTTTGTGTACAACACACACAAAAAGTTGAAGCAGAGCATCATCATTCAACTGCATCATCTCAACATTTTTGTGCTCAACTTAAAATTTGTCCTAACTGAGAGATTTTCTTTGCTCTGCTTTTCCTGAGGGGGCGGAGAGAGAGGAGGAGGAGAGAGAGAATATTATCTGGGATACTGATGATTACTATAAAGAATATTGGAAGGCATTGCTTTATATCATTTTTTTGTTCCTTTTTTCTCCAACTTGTTTTCTTTTCTTCAACTCTTTGCTTTCTTTCTTTTTATTTATTCTTCCTTTATATTGGCTTGCATTAGTTTTTATCTTTTTGTTTACAAGTTTTAAAGATGGATAGATGAAGGTAGGTAGGATAGATAGATAGATAGATAGATAGATAGATAGATAGATAGATAGATAGAGAAAAATAATGGATGGAGAGATGTATGAGATGATAAATGGATAGGAAGAGATGGATGGATGGATGGATGCCGGCTAAATATAACTTCACTTCATTATAACTGTTAGGAATGTAAGTCACCTAACAGTTATTTGAGTTGGAAATATATAAACTAGGATAGACATTTTAATACTATGTCTTCAAGAGAATGTTAAAACTGTAATTGGGTGTGGTTTCTCAAATAGCCATAAGATGGAGCCAGAAACCTGGGTTGTTTAGTCTCAGAAGAAAGTCTCAGTGAAGTGAATGAGTCTCTGTTTCCTTCTGTTGGAAAGAGTTGCCGTTCCTCCTAATGACTGTTACTGATCATTGATGTAAGTCTGTTACTGAACTGTTTTTTGATACTGG
>NW_020769351.1:5324669-5349700 GCF_900518735.1 Pseudonaja textilis
AGAGAAGTAGCTAGATAACTAATCGGTTTATTTGCAGTGTTTCCTTCTATTTTGTCTTTAAGGGCAGGCTTTCTCCCTGATTTTACCCTTCCTTGGGAAGGATAATGAAGGCAGATAGGCTCAAAGACATCCCATTTTGCTCAGGAATAGGATTAGGTGTTTGAACTCTCTTTCCCCAGTCTTAAATTTAGCACTCTCTTTGCCATGTAAGCCGCTTTGAGAATCTAAATGAATTAGGAGTGTGTGTGAGAGAGAAGTGGGGAGGGAAGAGAGACAAGAGAAGGAGAACAGAACACAAGAGAAAAGGGGAGAGAGAGAGAGAGAGAGAGAGAAATAGAAAGCAAGCAAGAAGGAAATATATTGGAAGTTTTGGCCATGCCTGACATCTAGAGGCAAAATACAACATGTCGTGGCTTTTGGTTTTTGGTTTTTTTTTTGACACCGAGCCTCCCTTAAGAAGGAAACTGGCAGGCAGGTTGGAGATCAAAGAGAGAGATTCCATCTCCAATAAATAGAAATTAAGAACTGGCACTTAATTCTAAGCAATGCTCTGGCCTGAGTTCTCAAAATGCCGTAAGGACACTGAGGCAGATCTATAAGGCTCCTGGGTGCAATCTGACGATCTGCAGCACCTTTCTTCCAATTGGTGGCTCCCTGGACACCTCCCTCCCTCCCTCCCTCCCTCCCTTCCTTCCTTCCTTCCTTCCTTCCTTCCTTTTCTTCCCTTCCTCTCTTGTCCTTCCTTCTTTTCTTTCCTTTCCTTTCCTCCCTCCCTCCCTTCCCTCCTCTTCCTTTCCTGTCTTGTCCTTCTTTCCTTCCTTCCCTTCCTCTCTTGTCCTCCCTCCCTCCTTCTTCTCTCTCTCTTCCTCTCTCCCTTCTCTCCCTCCCATCCCTTCCTTCCTATTCATTCCTTCCTTTGTTTCATTCCACTTGTATTTCAGACCCCATGGAAATGGAATATCAAGAGGCCGTCAGTAAGAGCACCTTCCAGCATCTGGTGACAGACCTGGAGCCTTCCACAAGTTACAGTTTCTACATAAAAGCCTACACCTCTCGTGGGGCCAGTAAGGCCTCTGACGTCGTGCTGGTGAGCACCCTGGGAGAAGGTAAGAAGAATCCACTTCAGGTTCAAAGGTTCTGCAGAGGGAATATTGCACAGTGCTGGAGATCAAAACCACCTCGGCTTTGTGAACGTCCCAATTTCAGTGCTGGATGGGTGGGGGAAGAGTTTGATCAAAGTCTTCTAGTAGCCCTTGACTTACGACCACAGCTGAACCCTTGATTTCCATTGTTAAGTGACTGTGATCCCATTTACAATCTTTCTTGCAACCGTCATTAAGTGAATCACTGCAGTTGTTGAGTTGGTGACATGATTGTTAAGTGAAGCTGGCTTTGGCTTTGCTTGCCAGAAGGTTGCAACAACGATCCCATCATCTGGGGATACTGCAACCATCATTGACAGAATGAATGAATGAATGAATGAATGAATGAATGAATGAATGAATGAATTCTTTATTGGCCAAGTGTGATTGGACATACAAGGAATTTATCTTGGTGCAAATGCTCTCACTGTACATAAAAAGAAAAGATACATTCGTCAAGAATCATAAAGTACAACACTTAATGATAGTCATAAGGTACAAATAGGCAATCAAATCAAATTATACTAGGAAACAGTCAGTATAAATCGTAAGGATACAAGCAATAAAGTTACAGTCATACAGTCACAAGTGGGAGGGGATGGGTGATAGGAACAATGAGGACATTAATAGTGATAGTAATGCAGACTTATGGGACACGGTGGTTCAGTGGCTAAGACGCTGAGCTTGTCAATCAGAAAGGTCGGCAGCTTGGTGGTTCGAATCCCTGGTGCCGCGTAATGGAGTGAGCTCCTGTTCCTTGTCCCAGCTTCTGGCAACCTAGCAGTTCGAAAGCATGTAAAAATGCAAGTAGAAAAATAGGGACCACTTTGGTGGGAAGGTAACAGCGTTCCACGCGCCCTTGGCATTTAGTCATGCCGGCCACAAGGACCATGGAGACGTCTTCGGACAGCGTTGGCTCTTCGGCTTTGTAATGGAGATGAGCACTGCCCCCTAGAGCTGGAAATGACTAGCACGTATGTGCGAGGGGAACCTTTACCTCTTACCTATAATGCAGACTTTGTAAATAGTTGGACAGTGTTGTGGGAATTATTTGTTTAGCGGAGTGATGGCATTCAGGGGAAAAAACTGTTCTTGTGTCTAGTTGTTCTGGTGTGCAGTGCTCTGTAGCGTCATTTGTGTGTGTGGAAAATGGTCATAAATCGCTTTTTTTCAGTGCCGTTATAACTTTAAA
Organism: Pseudonaja textilis; assembly: GCF_900518735.1. Next base: position 5,327,004 of record NW_020769351.1, read on the forward strand.
CGGTCACTAAGCAAGCAGTTGTGAGTCGAGGGCTACCTGCATTTGAGATAACCAAATTCTGTCCTTTGGCCAAAGTTTTTGGTTCTTCAGTCAGAACGCAGCAGGATTTGACAAGACTTTTAAAATCCTTCAAACCATTGACCCAAAGCCTTGGGAGTTCAGGACAGTAGCTTACGGCCCCATAAAGTTTCTCCTTTTGTCAGTTGTTGTTTTTTAAAGACCCTTTTCCCCCCAACTCCTTAAATCCTGCCGTTATGGATCTGGTAACAGGTTCATAAATCACAGAGGGCTCTGATGCTCCAAGCCAACCTTTCCTTTCCTCCCTGCCACAAGCTCTCACCTTTTCTTCTTTCTTTAAGTCATCTTTCCACTGGTGAAATAGAGTTAGGCCTTAGTTTCTGTAATGGATGAGCAAACCCAGTTAATCATTAGCTCAGCACCCCCATCCTAGCTTGATTTATGATTTGTGGTTCCACCTCTGGGCTTCCTTCAGATCAAGGGTGTATCCAAAGTAGCATCTGGAGGCTGTTGCTGATGTTTGAGGCATCAGGGATCCAAGTAATAAATCCATTTGCAAGCAAAGCTCCGAGGCAGGTGAATTCCTCAAAGAATAGCTTTATGGGAAACTAGCTTGATACCTGTGCTTCGCTACGAAACTATGTGATCGGGCTTAGTTTTGTGGGAGGAAAATAAAGAAAAAAAATTCTGCCTCTGCCTACCAGCATCCATCGGTATTCATCTGGCTAGCGTCCTGTCAGCGTGTGAGAGAGTTGAAGGCTGTTTGGAAACTGAAATATGGAAACTGAAGCAGTATTTGTTGTGTGAGCAAGAAGGAGACAGCAAGGAGCCTGGGTGTGGCTTAGCTCAACTGTTCTGGACTAAAGCCGGTTGCTGCTCTAAAACTGAAACTGAGACTCCTCTCCTCTGCTTGTGTTTTGCATTTGGAACAGATTTCTTTTCAGGTCAGGAGGGGGAGTAGAACTCCTTAGCATCAGAGCATGTTAATAATAATAATATAGGAAATACTAATGCTGTGATGGTCATTTAAAAAATCCTTTCTTAGTGAGCCACTAGAAGCCATGAGGAACATACGTGCCAAATTTCAAGTTTGTAGGCTTTACGGTTCTGGAGATTTTTTGATGATGCATGAGTGATATTTCACTTTTATATATATATATATATATATATATATATAGAAGATATAGGTACCATATTGGCCCATGTCTGGTGAAAACCAACTCACCCAACCCTTCTCTGCTTTCTGCTTCCTTTCAGTACCAGCGGTGCCTTCCCTCTTCATTAAAGTCCTCAACAGCACCGCCATTCAAGTCACATGGGAACCTTCCATCAAACTGGGCCAACATGAAGGGTTCAAACTCTTCTACCGCAAAGTCCATCTTCCACACTTCACGGGGCCCATGCTTCTGCCCAGCAACGTCACCTCTTGCAACCTTACTCATCTTGGTGAGTAGAGAGGAAGAATGTGGTAGACAAAGAGGGATGACTGGAGGCTATCCTCAAGCACCATGCTCTTGGGTAGATTGGTTGATGATTGATTATGTACCATCAATAGCACTAGCAATAGACTTATGTACCGCTTCACACTGCTTTACAGCCCTCTCTAAGCGGTTTACAGAGTCAGCCTCTTGCCCCCAACAATCTGGGTCCTTATTTTACCAACCTCGGAAGGATGGGAGGCTGAGTCAACCTTGAGCCTGGTGAGATTTGAACGGCCAAATTGCAGGCAGCCGGCAGTCAACAGAAGTAGTCTGCAGTACTGCACTCTAACCACTGGGACACCAAGGCTCAAGGCATTGTCATCTCTTAGGGACCTTGCAGATAGATTTTCTCCGTGGTGATCTGTCTCCAAGCTGATTGTCTACGGAGACATCTAGATCATGGCTGTCCCAAAGGTGTTTTTTCAGGAGGCAACTGGACTTTATTACCTTTGGGACTCCGAGCTGGTCCGTCAAGTCTTCCATTATTGCCTTCATGACATTTGTAACTGAGCCCATCAACCTTGTAGTTGGTTCTTCTCTTCTTTTTCCTTCCATTTTTCCCAGCATTATAGTCTTCTCCAGAGAGCTGGGTTTTTGCATTGCGGGTCTGACGTAGGATAATTCAATCGTGGTCATTTGTGCCTCAACTATGGGTTGATTTCAGTGGTGCTATTCTACTGGTTTGGCCCAGTTTCGGTGTACCTGTAGCACCGAAGCTCAGCCGAGACCGAACCGGTTCTCTCTGATGAGCTGCTGTTGGGCCCGCCTGCTCGCCTGGGCTCCCATACCGACCTTAATTCTCTGCTTTGGAAGCGCAGCTACTTTGCACAGCGCAGCCGATTGCCCCGTGGCAGCTGTTGAAGCTACAGGGATTGCAGGAGCTGAGTCGGAAAGCCTCTGTGCATGTGTAAAGTGCACGTTTGGCTGGCACATCCATGCGCAAAGTGCGTGTGCATGTACAAAGCACGCCCACCAAACTGGTGGTAAACCTCTTTGAAACCCACCGCTAGTTGATTTGTTCAGATGCCTCAAGCCAAATATAATCCTTTTGCAAAGGAGAATAATGTATGAATATATCTATTCGGGGTTGAAATTTTGGGTTGGAGGAGTCCCTGCCTTTCGATTGGCAGAGGTTTCCTTTGGGGCTGACATCTGCAGAGCTACAGGTGGGTAGCCAGACATCTGCAAGTGACAATCCAGACTTGGAGAATCCCTATAAGTCACCCACAAGTCACACAGAATGAAAGAGGACTGTGTTGTAGGCTGGGCTATTTCCCATTTTGTGGGATTTGAATTTTGTGGTCAAATTTGGACAGCCTAATCTTGGGGAGGGGAATGGTCTATGGGGATTCTCGGTCATTCAGGTCATGGTTGTGCCAAAGGTGCTTTTTCGAAACTTTATTGTTTTTCCCTGAAGACATCAAAGTCCACATTGTGGACAGAAAGGGCCACAGGTTTGAAGGAGGGGTCAAAAAGTCCATCTATATTAAGATTGAACTATTCTCTCTCAATGAGGAAGGAGAGGGAATACGACACCATGTATCTCCTGTGTGCAACACAGTTCTTTCAGCAATTCCAAAAGGTTCCACACCCACTTGCACAATTCAGGTGACCCTGAGGACACAGATAAACCTCCAAGTGGCTTCAACGACTCTCAGAGAGAGAGAGTGCTAATGACCAGATGACTGCAAGGAATGTAAATCCTTCTGTTCTCCACCATTCAGTCAGAACTGAAGAAGCTTCTTGGATGAGAGGCAGAAATGTCTTCAAGGAAAAACAAGGAATTCCAGTTGCCTTTTGAAAAAGCACTTTTGGAAGTTGGGAAGGGGAATCCCCGAGATCCTTTGGCTAAAACATACGATGAATAATTGCAGGACCTGGGCATGGCTAGTCTAGTGGAGAGAAGGACCAGGTGAGACGGGATAGCAGTCTTCCAATTTTTGAGGAACTGCCACAGAAAGGAGGGCTATCAAGCTATTTTCCAAGGCATCTGAAGGCCAGACAAGGAATAATGGGTGTAAACTGAACGAGGAAAGATTCAACCTGGAAATAAAGAGAAATTTTCTGACAGTGAGAGCAATCAACCAATCAACAGAAGTTGCCTTTGGAAGTTGTGGGGGCTTCATCACTGGAAACTTTCAAGAAGAGAACTGGACTGCCATCTGTCAGAAATGGTGTAGGATCTCCTGCTTGTGGGTGGGTGGGGTTGGACTAGATGACCTACAATGCCCCTTCCAACTCTGATTATCTGTTATCTCCAAAAGGGGATATTCAAGACTAAAAGGTTCCCACTTCTGACACAGATGCCAAAATTATGGCGAGAAAGCAGCAGTGGGTTTGCCTTGCTCAGTGAACACATCCTTGTCGTTGATTGAACTAACATATCTCCCCTCTCTCCATGTTCTTTCAGATCCATCCGTAGTGTATGAAGTCAAACTGCTTGCTTACAACCAACATGGCGATGGGAACTCCACCGTCCGTTTTGTGTCCCTTCGAGAAACGGTTGAAAAAACAGGTGAGAGGCTCGACTCAGCCTGAGGGGCCTTGAGATTGTTTGCCTTAATGAATGAAAGGTGGGAAGAGCTGAGTGGAAAAGGGAGAAAGGACCCAAACACGATTGAAAAGATTATTTATAGCTTGATATATAATTTTATTGAAAAAGAATTTATACAGAATTTTAAAAATCTACAGGCACTTAAAAGTATGGAAAAGAAAAAGAAATACTAAAAGTTAAAAGAAAAGGAGGAAAAAAGGATCTTTAAAATTGACTTAGGCTCTTCTTTGTAGCAGCCACAGGCGTTCCTACTTTCCAAATATTATATCATTATTTCCTTCCGCTTATAAGCAAGCCTGTTTAATCAACAAATCCCAAGATCATTGATTCATTCATATCTGTCCATTTTCAACACAAAGGAAAAAAAAATCTAGAAAATGTTGCTACCGTGTGTATCTTTTATATCCAATAGAAGAGAATGTCTGTAGCTCAGGGTTGAGTTGTGGAGTCCTTGGTGCTGAATTTGGTTGTTTGAAGGAGTTGCATCACCCAACTCATGAAACCCAACCATCATCAGTAATTGAGTGATTTAGGGCAGGGCCCCCCAACCCCCCTGGTCCATGGACTAGCACTGGTCCACTACATGCCAGAAACCAGGCCTGGCAAACAAGTGAAACCCCACCTGTGGGATGCACGCAGTCCATAAAACCACAGCTCCTCTGGTCCATGGAAAATCTTCTCTCTACTGAACCAATCCCTGGTGCCCAAAAGGTTGAGAGCTGATGATTTGGGGGTTTATAAACAGGCAGCAAGCCCCACACTTACTCACACTGACGACATTACCTAGTTGGGTAATGAAACACCTGCAACCAACCAAGCTCAGAAGCACCGGGGACTGCACAATTCAAAGCCCCTCCTAAAACAAAAACCTGGCTTCAATTGTAGGGGTACCATCTTGTACTCAAAAGACTTAGATGTTCATTTCTCCCACCCCCCAAAAATGCCAGGAGCATCTGTAGGAATGGCAAGGTGTGGGCAAGAGAGATTATATGCCAGGGATGGCATCACATGTCTGACACGAATACCGTTATTCATATTCTAGATAGTCCTCAGCATACGACCACAATTGAGCTTCAGATTTCTGTGGTTAAGTGAGACATTTGTTAAGAGAGTTTTGCATGATTTTAACGACCTTTCTCCCCACAGTTGTTAAATGAATCATTGCCATTCATAAATTAGTAATGTCTGTGGAGATACTCAGTCATCCAGGTCACAGTTGTCCCAAAGGTGCTTTTATTTTAGTCAAGAGGCAACTGGACTCGCTGGTTTTTCTTTGAAGACTTTTTGCTGCTCATCCAAGAAGCTTCTTCAGCTCAGACTGAAGATAGATATCTATCCCCACCATCCAGTCAGAGATGAAGAAACTTCTTGGATGAGCAGTGAATCGTCTTCAAAGAAAAACCAGGAAGTCCAGTTGCCTCTTGATTTAAGAAAAGCACCTTTGGGATAAGTTAGTAACCAGGTTGTTAAGTGAATCTGGCTTCCCCATGGACTTGTCAGGAGGTCACAAAAAGGTCAACTCAAAATATTTATGTGGTTCTTTTTAGAGTTGCCAACAGAAAAGGAGGGGGAAGCAGTGCAGCTGCCTGCAAACCAAAACTGCATTCCATAAATGTTTTCAAAGATAGTTTCTAGGTGACCAAAGTTTCGACTGTGCAAAATTCTAACTGGAGAGCATGATTGATGACTCTGGGCTATGGATGTGTTCCATTGGAGAATATGAATTATGAATTATGATATATTCAGTGGGTGGAGGGAAAAACAGGGTCAAGGGTGACAATGAATGATGTGTCTCAGAGTCGGCTACACGCAGGCAGTGCTGGACATGTTAACTCCCAATAAATCCTTTGAAGTTTTGGAAGTTTGGCTCAAGACTCATGATTTAAATAGGGGTAACTGCCGGAATCCTGACAGCAACATGACCTTGGAACATAGCAATGAATACGAATCAGTTGCCAAGCTTCTGAATTTTGATCACATGATCGTGGAGATGCTGCAAAGGTCGTGGCTGTGAAGTCCCTTTTTTCAGTGGTGTTGTAAGCTTGAATGGTCATGGAATGAACAGCCGTAAGTCAAGGGCTATACCTGTATTCCTCTTACCTATACAAGTGGTGTGAGAGGGTGTTTGTTTTTCCTGTCCTACAATTTGTGTCAGAGGTTCTCAGAAGTGTTCAAGGGGTTTTCCTGTCATCTTTCTCGTCCACCTTAGACCTCAACCCACCATGCAACTGCATGAAGGATGAGTCAACCAACAAGACCTCAGCTACTGGGATCATCATTGGAATCCACATTGGGGTCACCTGCATCATCTTCTGTGTCCTTTTCCTCATGTTTGGCTACAGAGGACGGTAGGGTTCTCCTTCTGCCCAACATTTTCTTCTCAGGTTACGTCAACTGCGCAGTTTAGGCAGACACCTGAGTCCCATCAACCATGCACATGGAGTTAGTCTTTAGGGCAAGGGTCTTCAAACTTGGCAAGTTTAAGATTTGTGGACTTCAACTCCCAGAATTCCTGAGCTAACATGGCTGGAGGAGGAATTCTGGGAGTTGAAGTCCACAAGTCTTAAAGCTGTCAAGTTTGAAGAGCCCCGCTCTAGGGCTTCTTCACTTGGATGTTGTCTGCATTAGCCAGGAGTACTTCTTCAGAGCTTCCTTTTCAGCCTGGCCTTACAATGTCCAAAACCAGGGTAGAGAAAAATAGATTATTTATATTTATATTTATATTTTTATATATATATATTCTATTTAAGATGCATTAATAATTTAATTTATTCAGCATGAAATGGAGCTTAGTTATGTAGCTGAGGCTTTATATTCTACAATATTGGAGCTGTCGGTGAGTCAACAGTAGGTCAGAGGAAGAGCCTCTGTGGGATAGATATGACAGTTGCTCTTTAAAAATTATAATTTAAATAGAATTGATTTAAAATCAAGCCTTTTTACTAGTGATTTCAATTAAGATTTCAATCAAATTGATTTAAATCATATCCACTCTGTCCAAGACTAAACCAGGAGTCTCTTCCATGCTCATGGTACTATACCATGGAGCCATGGTTACCCAAATAAAGCCTTTTTTTTTTCCCAAACCAGATTCTTGATTTAGCTACCTCGGTGTTTTTCAAACTTGACCGCTTGAAGATGGGTAGACTTTACCTCTCCATGCCGACTGGGGAATTCTGGGAGTTGAAGTCCACACATCTTACAACAGCCAAGTTTGAAAAACACAAAACTAGTTCAACATTGTCTGCATTGAGGTAGCCAGAGTCTGGGAAGAGAGCTTCCAGAGATCCCAGTGCAATCTTGATGTATTTATCTGGCTATGCTTAGAATCCTCCACGCTAAATTTTTGCAAGAGTTGAAAATGAACATTAAGATCTCCATCTTATTAAGATCAGAAATACATGTCTGTAATTGGTTAGATCTACTGTATATCCAAACTAAGATGGCACATAGAGAACTCTGTTCTCCAATTTGTCCTTAGAACTAAACACTGAGAAGCCCATTGAGTAAGGGGAAGACAGACATGAAATAGGATCTCCCTGAACTTAGCCCTCAAAGGAAACAAACAAAGTGTTTAAAAGTTACGATATTTATATAGTTACCTACCAAGCACCTCTAAATTATATTAAAGTAACCAAAATATCTTTGCAATCCCCAAGGCATGTCACAACTTTTGAGCACCCCTAATGTTTGGAACATTAAGGGATGCAGTGGCTTAGTGGATAAGACGATGAGCTTGTCGATCAGAAAGGTCAGCCGTTCAGTGGTTTGAATCCCCAGCATCACATAACGGAGTGAGCTCCTGTCACTTGTCCCAGCTTCTGCCATCCTAGCATGTAAAAATGCAAGTAAAAAAATAGGGACTCATTTGGTGGGAAGGTAACAGTGTTCCATGTGCCTTGAGCATTTAGTCATGCCGGCCACATGTCCACGGAGATGTCTTCGGACAGCGCTGGCTCTTTGGCTTTGTAACAGAGATGAGCACCACCCCCTAGAGCTGGGAACAACTAGCACATATGTGCTAGGGGAGCCTTGACCTTTAATGTTTGGAAAATTGAAAGTTGAAAAATTTGACACACCCTACAACTCTACATATTAACCTTTACAATACCCTGTGTTTCTGTGATGGAAAGTTCTTGTCTGGGGAACAAGACTTTAATGGACTTTAATCCATTTCCTCCAAGAATGTGAGGAAAAATAAGTAAACCCCAACTTTGCTCATGAAAGTGCCTTTTTGGCACTACAGAAAAGTTAAGAGCCATCAAGAGATGATCTCTTCCCCTGATTTATATTGTCCAGTGATGGCTTCCCACGGTCTTAGTTGAGCTTCCTATCTCAATGAACCCAGGACCCCTTGCAAGTAAAGCCTTACCTGATCCCCACAGACCTTCCAACAGTGGAGTCTTCTTTCATGTTTGTGAAAGGGATCCACCATGTTTTTCTCCCTCTCATTTTTAGCAGACTGCTGATGTGCAAAAATGTGCAGGAGCAACTGTCAACCCCGCAGATCTCAAGAGGACCGAGAAACATTCCCGGCCAGGCTCTAAACGGGTCTACTAAAAGGGAAGATCCAGATGTCAATGGGAAACAACTGGATATGAATGAACTGGAGAGGTTGTTTCCAGCTTTGCATTCCCAACCCAGTCCACACACGAAGGGAATCGCAGTAAGAAAAAGCGTTGTGGAACTGGAATGTTGCTCAGCCTCCTTTTTGTTGTACAGTGTAAAGAGTGGTGTTGTACGTAGCAGATAGAGAAGGGAAAGTTCTTTTCTGGCTACCTTGAGTCTCTTTCTCCTCCTTGTTGACTGCAATAGCCAGTTTTTAAAAAATCACTTTAGCTTTGCCTTTTGATCAAGGCTATCCAAGTTCTTATTTTTTATCTAATAGTCTGAAAAGTTTGAGATCCCCGTCCCAAAGCACCAGTAAGGCTACTGTGAGAAGCTGTAACAATTTCATGTTGCCGTCATTGTCTATGATCATCGATCTTCAGCTATTTCATTTGCAGAGTCCAAAGCGTCTTTGTTTGGTCCTGGTCTCCTCTATTCCCCGGTCTCTGTATGGGTCAAATATGGGCTATGAGGACATAAGAACGAGGTGATAGCAACACCTTTTCAGCACAAGTAAAGCCAAAGGGAGAAATCCTTCAGAAGGCCAAACAATGAACGATCTTAGTCAGTGGTTCTCAACCTATGGTGGGGTCCGTGAAGGCTTGATGCAGTCTGGTGCTTCAAATCTGAAGTCTTGGTGGTCCATGGCCACGAAAGGTATTTAAAGGGAGGGGTCTGTGGTAAAGAAAAGCTTGAGAACCATTGGTCTAAGTGGAAGGGCAGAACTAAGCACAAAAGAGATTGGGGTGGAAAACAGGCAGAGGAAATATGCAGATGTATTTGATCATTTTGAGGATTTGACTTGAATCTAAGTCTTCATGGGAGAGAAGGACATAGAACGATGGGATTTAAATCAGGGTGAGGGCTGGAGTGGGATGCTACCGGTTCTGCCCAACTCTGTAGAACCGGTAGTTCTGAAGAGCAGCAGACATTGAACCAGTTCTGTGTTTGCTGCTGTTTGGCCCACCTGCCTGCCCGGGCTCTTACTTGTCCTTGATTTCCTGCTTTTTCAACCTCAGCTGCTTTGCACAGTAAAACATAGTCAACGAACCAGTAGTAACACCGGTTGAATCCCACCCCTGGGTGAAGGGTTTGTTTATTTATTTATCTATCAAATGTCTAGGTTACCCAACTTGGGCAAACCAAGGCAAGTCCATCATTGTCCACCCCGCTGCTTTCTAGACCAATTGAAGCTTCTATGTAGGTGGTCCCATATAGAATGCACTGCAGTAGTCAAACCATTACATGACCAAGGCATGAATGACTGGAGTCCCGCTCCCAAATCTAGGAGTGATGAAGCCAGGTGAAGGCTTTCCTGGCCCACAGCTGCCACCGAGGTTGGGTCTGGGATTAAGGGTCACTTAATCCCTTAAGGATAGTCAGCCTTTAATTTGATAAGATGGCAAATCCCAAAGGTGCCCCACTTGGGTGGGAAGTAGCAAGGTGAGAGCTATGGTGCAATCAGTGAAAAATAACACCAGGAAGTAATTTCTGTCATTTGAATGAATTCTTCCTGTTCTAGGATTCGATCCGGGTCGGTCACCGGGACCAAAGTTATTGTCTTCTGAGCTTTTGAACTCGTACTGGAGCCCATCTTCAGGAAACTTCTAACAGTGTGTGTACTGTTCTGTGTGTGGTCTGTGGAGCCACACGCAGAACAACACCACACACTCTGCTAGAGAGAAGATGGGTTTCAGCATGACTTTGAAAGCTCAGAAGACCAAAAACTCTGATCCCAGTGACCGACCCAGATCGGATCCTAGAAGATTCTCCTGGGATACATGGATTTGCCTTCATTCGTCTTCACATTCTCCTTGTATTTTGTAACAAATATCATTGAGCAGGCTTTGAGATTTCCAATAGCAATGTTTTCCCTTGCTTTCTCAGCTGGATCACATTCCAACTCCTTCACCTATTGAAATCCAGATATCTACTCTTCCCCCAGAGGAATTTAGCATCCTTGAGGAAGAGAACAACACCTTGTTTCCAAATGTACCTTCTGGCCCCCACGACCAGCCTCTACTCACCATCAGCCCAGAAGAACCAGCTTTGAAGCAAGCTCTGACCAATGAAGGATAAATTGCCAAGATAGCTCAGACTTCTTACAGGACATCCCAGCCACGATTATGTTTTTTGCGTGTGTGCCTGGTTTGATGTCTCTTAAGATGACACATAAATCTCAGGTCAATGTAAAAGTTCTGATATCTGCATAATCTGTATGCAGCCTTTCTGGAATCTGCTATGAAGTTGATCTTTCTGACCTGCCTCAGGCTTGTAGCCCATATCTACCCATCTGGATCTCCCTCTTCATTCTACAGCTGCCAAGCTAGTGACTTTTCTCAAGCAAAGCTGGCGCACCACTCCGTAACCCTTGACACAACTGTAGGATCGGTAACCCTTGCCCGTCTTGGGGTCCCTTCACTGGCAGCTTTAGAATGACCATTTCTGGATCCACCTTGGCAATCTCGTTGAACTAACCCATGATGAAGGACCTCCCAACTCGGATCCACAACACAGAATGTTCAGTGGAGCCATAGATATTATTTTTTTGTTGTTGTGTCCATTCATAATTCTCAGGATATATGTTGTTGTTTTTTCATGGACCAACTGCTTCAAAGACAAAGTGAGCGTGGCAAAAAAATAAAAATAATGGGAAACAAAAAAACAAAAAAAATAAATAAAAACCTGAGGCCTGGAAAAGGGCTCCTGAAAGAAAGAAAAGACTTGGATGAACCCCTCCCCCCACCGAAGTAAATTCAGAACCTACCTCAACCGGAATTGAATGTCTTTTGGGAAGAGGCAAATGTATGTTGTGTCTTCCTTTTTGTCTTCAACGCAAGTAGTGTAGCACTTGGTCAGTACGTGTTTTGGTACTACCTCAGAAGTCACACTCCATGTCCACCATGTTGGTCATTGGTTAACATTTCCTTCCACCACCACCCCCTCTTTAAAGTAACCCTTTGTTGTCATCCTTGTTCCAATGTAAAGCACTTCCAAAATCTTGAAAGCAATGTTCTACCTCAAGACATTTTGTTTTTTAAAATAGAAGTATTGTTCCAGCCAATCTCCTCATCTCTCCCTCCCTTCCAATATCCCAAGAAGACAGAAGAGCATTGTGAACTCATGTCAGATGTGATCACTGAGGACAAGTCCCCCTTAGTGTGATAAGCTTTACTTTTAGGCAAGTTGCTAGTTAACTTGTGTAGAGTTTTACTGTGTCAAGAATTGTTTTATATCGTGTCTTTTTTTTTGTCTAAACAAAGGAAACTCTAATGATTGTTAGGATTGTAGCAAAAGGCCGATCACCTAAAATAACTTCCACTATAAACGGGTTACTATTAAAGAACTGTTAGATGTTCAAGGTACGTTGTTCAAAGCTGGTTTGCCACATGCACATTTATGGGGTGCTTGCTACATCAAGGAAAGTTGTTTTTTTTTTTAATAATGGAGGAGCTGAACTTTCATTTTTGCTTTGCACAGAGAAACCCTTGGATTTTCTGCAAAAAAAAAAAAAAACTGAACTAAGATCATCTTAAACAGTTAGGCTGGGTTGAAACAAAATGGTTACCTTGGATTAGTGTCTGGCTGCTATAGAAGGGCGGCCTACTGGTTAAGATGCTAGGCTTGTCAACTGGAAGATGGGCAGTTCGAGACCCAAGTACCGTATGACGGGTTGAGCTCCGGTTCTTGCCTCAGCTCCTGCCCACTTAGCATTTCAAAAGCATGCAAATGTGAGTAGGTAAATAGGTACCACTTCGATGGAAAGGTAACATCATCCCATGCCAGCTACAGGGCCATGGAAGTGTCTTTGGACGACGCTGGCTTCCTTGTCTACAAATGGAGATGAGCACCATCGGGAAACCTTTACTTTTAACTTTTACCAGCTATTATGGTTGGCCAATCATAATGTATGGCTTTGGCACATTGTGTGATCATCTCCAACAGTGGTTTATGCAAGACAGCATTGTCAAGCCAGGACTCTCTGTGAAGCCAATACTTCCTGTTCTCCCTTCCAAGTTGTGTGTTTAAAGTTAGTGCTTTGATCAAACCATGATTTGAGGTGCGTCATGGGGCAAGCAATCTCTCCAGATCTCTCTCCAATCTCCGGTCTGAAATCTTTTCATTGGAGATGAAAGGGAACAATCTTGGAATATTGGGCTTATGTTCCACGCTGTTGTTCATTTTCCCCCATGCAAAATATAGAAATCTGTGAAATGTGCATATCCTATTTGGGTACAAAGGTCTTACTAACTTAACTTCTGTAGGGTGCATGTGTGCAAACCAGACACAAGACCAGCCTGTTTAATAAGATGCCTCCAGCTGACTCTCACAGCACTTGAAGCCACCGATGTGGTGTCCACTGTTTATTTCTTCCGGTTTCTTCTGTTAGTTGCTCTCTAGGTTGCTGGTGGCAGCACAGCTGGTAATAGACCACATGTTTAAAGCCTTAGCATGACCTTTCCTAACCTGGTAACTTCCAGGTGTGTCAGGACTTCAGTTCCCAAAATGCCTAGCTAGGTTGCTTGGGAATGCTGGGAGTTGAAGTCCCAACACATTTAGAGAAGGCCAGCTTGGGGAAGTCTACCTTAGAATGTAGCATATTTTCTTTATAGAGTGACCTACCTCAGTTGAAGCAGTCGAAGTAGGCAATGCTATTCGTAAGAAGAACCTCTCTCCATTAGGATTACTGGTGGGAGACTTTCAACATCTACCTATCTACAGTACCTACCTACCTACCCCAACCCGTTGACGTAGGAAAAAGCACTTAACAGCATTTCAGTGAAAATTGAAACGAGACTCTTAATTCAACACCCTTCTTCCTCTCCTAATGAATCCTGACGCTGTATGAATGATGTTCTTCACCTCTAGAATAGCCACTTCATGGTCATGTCCTTCCTTTGTTTAATGTTGAATTCCTATAGCTATTTTTATACGCGGTAATTAAAAGGAAAATGTTTTAAAACTCTGGGTTGAAAAGAGAAACAAAAAGAAGTGTCTGGAATGGAGGAAAGAAGTAATGTCTAAAGAAACAGCCAGCTACAGTATTAAGCCTTCCTTAAAAAAGAAGAAGTGGATCAAAAAAATAAAAAAGAAAGACTCAATTTTTCAGCCTGAAGATAATCCGGTGGCATTCCTGTCACTGTCACTCTCCTCGTTATTGGATATTTTGTTTATTTTATGGTGCGCCTGTCCATTAAAACAGGAGGAAGAAATAAAATGTATCTGGAATTATATCCCTTGTTTCAAGAGGGCCATCCAAACCTTTCTGGCAGCAATGAGAAGACAGGTGACACGGTGACCCCCAAAATGATCCTGAATGAGTGATGACTGGAGAAAACTGGATTTATTTCAAATGTCTGTGGAGATTCTCAACCATCCAGGTCATAGTTGTTCCAAAGGTGCTTTTTCTGAATTTTCTTGTTTTTTTTCTTTCTTTGAAAACATTTTGCTTTTCATCCAAAAAACTTCTGAAGTTAGAATTGAAGAAGCTTCTTGGATGAGAAACGAAACTTTTCCAAAGGAAAAAGAAAAACCAAGAAAGTTCAGCTGCCTGTGGAAAAAGTGATTTATTTCGAATTTACATATAGTGGTAAAAATCAGAAGGTCCCAGATTTTAGGAAGCAGTGGGCTTCTTTGGTATTTTAAAAAGAATTCACTCTCTCTTGAGGCAAGCAGGCATAAAAGGACTTCAGTTCTCAGAGTAAGTGGGGCAAAACTAGAATCTGGGGACATTACAAAGGTTTGGTTTTAAGAGGGAGAACAGATGCCTTAAATCCTGCAAGGCTTAAGAGGTACCCCCAAAACGATCCTGAAGTTGGGCTGATTTTTATCCTATGGGGATATTGAACAGAGGAAATGGATGCATAAATGGATGTCTGAAGATTTCAGACACCCAGTTTTCTCCTTAAATGTCTCCAAAAAAGAAGCAACCAAAAAAGTTGAATGTTCAGCCCTTCCAATAATGTCATGACATAATAGGTCTTTCAACCTTAAGTCACAAGGACTAAAAAGAGTTACCTCCACTTAATTTTATGTCTGTCTGTGTCTCCATCTATTGGAGGCACGGATTTGATGGTTCTCCGTTCAGCAGACTTGGAATGCAAGAGATTCAATCTTACTTTTTTACAATCTTACCTATGGAGGATTTCCCACCTTTGCCTTTTTCTATGAATCCCAGATTTGCATAGATATAGATTACAGATACAGATTAACAGGGTTGGAAGGGACCTTGTAGGTCATCTAATCCAACCCCCACCCAAGTGTAGTAATGAGAATGTAGAAAATAGTGGTCAAGTGACAGAGATGGGAATCAAATCCTTACTATGAAGGTCACTTGGTGGAGATGCATTGCACCATCTCTTACTGTTAGTCTGATCTAGGTCCTTGGAGCTGTGTTTGCCAACATAAAAAGGACATAAATCAAGGAGTTGTGGATTCCCCTCCTCAAAAACCAGGATGCAGGATTAAAATAATTAATTTAAAAAATAACCTTGGTCATTGTTCTTCAGAACTGCAATTCCAAGGGTGCCAGTTTGAGAATTTTCTTGCAATAGGAGATTTTATTTCTCTCATTAGCATTCTAACTTTGAAGTCCAGAGAAGTTTTGGATGCTGTTTGCTTGAATTTTAGTGAAATCACAGACTCCAAATCCTAAAATAGGAAGGGGTCATTGTGATCTTCTGATCTTCTCTATGCAGGATTCCCAGCTGAAACATCCCCCAAAGGTAATTGTGTAGCTTTGTGCTTACACACAACCAAGGAAGGGAACCCACCATCTCTAAGGTCACTGGGTTATCTTCTGAACTGCTGTGATCGGAACATTTAGGAAACTTATTTCTGAAAACGTCCAATCAAAATCTGCCTTCCTGTAACTTTAATCAATTGTTTTGTCTCCTGTCCTTTGGAAGAAGAGAGATCAGGTTTTGTGTAGCATCCCTTCAGGTACTTCACAAACGATATTTTTATGCCTTCTTGGTTTTTGTCCCCACCTAAGGTTAATAGCAGTGGCACTGGCAGTTAGATTTATTTATATACCACCCCACAATGCTTTGTTAGCATTCTGGGTGGTTTACAATGTCATCCTCTTGACCCCAACAACCTGGGTCTTCATTTTACTGACCTTGGAAGTCAATCTTGAGCCGAACAGGATCAACTCCTGGCAGTGGGCAGAGTTTGCCTGCAATACCTCATTCTAACCACTGCACCACCATAGCTCTCTTTGGTGTTAAATCAGTTAAATTGAAGTCCAAGATGTGTGGATTTCAACTCCCAGGAATCCCCAACTGGCAGTCTGGGAGTCTGTCCACTCATCTCCAATTTGCTGAGGTTGAGAAACACTGTATTAATTGGTCTGAATGTCTTCAGATGCTCTTCAAAAGATTGAGTTTTTAGCCTCTCGATCTCACGGGTTGCTTCCAGTATCTGATTCAAAAGCACAGATCCCAATGGAACAATTCTCTGTTATTTGAGAACAGCATGCGACCTACAAACACGTTCATCTTTGTGGCTACACCCCCCACACACACACACTCTCAATTCACATTCTGCTTGGGGTCAACTCTGGTTCCAGTATCCCCATTCCCACTCCTCTCCTCCTGTTTGACAGCCCCGATTGGCAATTTAGTGGCATCTCTAGAAGTTTTCACAAGAACATTTAGTTCTCCCTCTTAAAAGTAGAAACCTAGCCTTGGAGATTGAACTCACATGGTCAATAACTAGAAATGGCTAAGTTTACGTTGTGTAGCTGCGAAACAAAAAGGAAAGAAACAAAACAGGCATTTAGCCCCATTGTACTTCTCTCTCTCTCTCTCTCCTTCTCTCTCTCTCTCTTAAGAAGCTTCTTTGGAATGGCAAGCTCATTCTGCCATGGGGTGTTTGAGCGTCATCATCATAAAACAATGTGAAAATTTGGGTATCAAAGAAATGTGGCCAAAGCAAAGCCACATCTTTAGATTAGCTTCAGCTCCAAGTCTCCAGGGCTGTATGAACCTGCTTTTAATTTAATATCATGTCCTGTTACTGTAAGCAAAATATTTGTCACTGATTCCTTTAATTAAAAGGAAAAAATATTGTGCCATTTGATTAATGAGATTATAATAGCGCATCATGGAGAAATTGTGTTCTTCCTCCCTCCCTTCATTTCCTTCTTCCTTCCCTCGTTTCCTGCCTCCCTTATTTCTTTCCTTTCCTTCTTTCCTTCCTTCCCTTCCCTTTCCTTTCCCTTCTGTATAGATTTCTGTTGATATGAGACAACTGACACGAACCTCTAAGATTATTATAAGTATTATTACAAGTGTTATATTTTTATTCAGTGTTTTTAGATGATTAGTTTCTCCTTGATTGGTTGGGGTGGGTGGGAGGAGTCTCTTTATGTTTTGAAAAAAAATTTTAGCCATAGAGATTCCTAGCAGACCAATTCTCAAAATAGACTTCCTCTTTTTTTCTGAATGTATCCTTGATCTTGACCCAAGGAAGTACGTATTTCTTTTTGGTCTTTTTGGAGATGTAAATTCTGCTGCCAATTCCACTTATACTCCCAAGGTCAGGGAAGCAAGAACAAAATTAGAACATTCAACAGTCGACGTTCTTAATGCAACATGCCTACCTGTGTTTTAGAAAGAAAGGGAACAAAATTCTGCAAAGGAAACGGCAAGACTTCATTAGAGACCAGGCAAGACTGTGGGGTGGCATCGAATGTAACCACACTGGTGCTTTATTAGAAGAAAGAATGCAGAGAAGGCTTATTTGTGGTGCTGATAGTCACCTTTCAAACCTTACTTTAAACTGGTTAGGTCCACTTTTCTCCTCCGTATCATACTATTATGAGATGTTATGAGAAAAATATTTGATGCTTTAGAATAGGGGTCTTCAAACTTGACACCTTTTAAGACTTGTGGACTTCAACTCCTAGAAGTCCTCCAGTCATATTAGCTCAGGAATTTTGGGAGTTGAAGTCCACAAGTCTTAAACTTGTCAAGTTTGAAGACTCTTGCTTTAGAAGGTATCATATCATCGGGGTAACACGATAGCAGTGTTCCCATTTTTGAGGGGCTGCCACAAAAAACGGGAGTCAACCTATCCTCCAAGGCACCAGCAAGCAAGACAAGAACAGTGGATGGAAACTTAAAAGGAGAGGTCCAACCTAGAACTAAGAAATTTTCTGACAGTGAGAGCAATTAACTAGTGGAACAATTTGATTCCAGAAGTTATGGATGCTCCATCACTGGAGATTTTCAAGAAGAGACCGGACAGCCATTTGTCTGCTACATTAAAGGCTTTCCTGCTTGAGCAGAGGGCTGGACTAGAAGATCTCCAACTCTGTTACTCTGTTAATTACAAGTAGTCCTTGACTTACGAACAATTCGTTTAGTTACTGTTCAATGGCTTTGAAAAAAAGGTTTTCATAACTACAAAGAGTCACTAAATGAACTCGTTGAAGGGATACCTATATTCTAAGTGTAAAGCACAAAACCTTGAAGAAAAACAAAGCCCAAGACGGTGATTTTAGGGAGCCAAAATATCTAGAGCCAGCCCTGATATTTGGTTCGTGACTGGGCATGTTGTAGCAAGCTTAAGATGTGTGGACTTCAATTCCCAGAATGACCCAGCCATCCACACATCTTAAAATAGCCCAGGTTGAGAAACATTAAGGTGGAGTTAGAGAGGAGGAATATGAAGGATATGCTATTTGCGGGGAGAAGGTGGGACTTTGGACAAATGTCCTGGATGTAAGGCTTATTGAATCCACTTGGTAGTAGCACCTAGGAAACGTCGGCTGGTTTCAAAAATAGTGACCTGGTTAGTTTTCGGATGGGAGACCACCAGGAAATTCTTGGGTTGCATGGCATCCTGCTGAGTGCCACCAAAATCCCTTTATCTAAGAAGATTGAGCAAAGAAGTAGCTATGTCAACTAAGCCAAGCTAGTTGGTGAACCTTCCATTCCTACAATTTTGACTGTTAACCTTTCCGTACACCTTAACATGAGTTTGAGTCTTCTTTGGAGTATTTGAGTCTTCTTATTTGAGTCTTCTTTGGAATAATGCTGACCTCCAGGCACTTCCGCCCACCCTGTTTATTTTCTATTTTCCTTTTCTTACTCTTTGAAATCTCACTGACCTTATGATTGTTAGTTCTGTGCTTACCAACGAACAAAAGAGAGGAAATTCTAGATTTCTTTTTATCTTTTTTATCTTTGATAGGATGTTCTGTTTAGAATTTTAGCTCATGGTTATTCATACCAAGAACCAAAAAAAACAAAAAATAAAAGCTAGAATAAACTAGATCTGCTTCTTTGTGTCTTTCTTTCTTTGGTGCGTGTTCAGCATGTCTGTTTGACATTAATGATACCACTGGAAAATAGATGCCCTATCTAAATGCTCTATCCTCACTTTTAGACAGATTTAGAAGACAAATTTAATAGGCTGCACCAATGCATCTTTTAGGTGTTAGATTGAGTTACATGAACACAGTGTAAATCTGGTACAGCAGCTATCAAATCTTTAGCCCTTTGCTCTTCCCCATTTAACTTCTGAGTTCTGAAAATTTCAGAAAGTACGGTGCGCTTAAGAACATCATTGAGATGTTGAGACTCTGGAAAGATTGCACAGAAAAGCAACAAAAACGATTAGTGGGCTGGAGACTAAAACATATGAAGAACGGTTGCAGGAATTGGATATGGCTAGTCTAGAGAATGAAGGATTAGGGACATCGTGATAGCAGTCTTCCAATATTTGAGGGGCTGCTACAAAGACGAGGGGGTCAACCTATTTTCCAAAGCACCAAAAGGTAAGAAACAATGGATGGAAACTAGACAATAACAGAATGATATAGGGTCTTTTGCTGGAGCTGGAGGTTGGACTAGATGACTTCTAAGATCCCTTCCAACTCTTATTCTATGTCTTATGAAATACACTGCAGCTAAGTGTTCTGCTCTCAACAGATTAGAAGGCATTGGCACAGGGCAATTGGTAGCAACATCATTCCAATTATTTAGTCTGGACTTAGGGTGTTGTGTGTATCCAGACACCATACTTGCAAGCTATAATTGATACTTTAGTGCCAGCCAACATGGCTTGTTTAACAAGCCACAATTAAAACAAAACTAACCCCATCACTCAGGCCATGGCTGAACAAAGCTTTTAACATCTGGTAGAATTTAAGGGTATGTGGAACAATAGTTAAGAGCAGAAACATGATTTCTCCATCTCTGCTTTCAGTTTTCCCCTTTGGGTCCTAAGTGCCTGCTATTCTTTTTCTGGAAAAGTTAGCAACTAAACAACTCCAAGGGAGCCTCCAATATAGGTTAGTTGCAATTTTCGGCCTGCATCCCTTCTGAAGTTATGGGCGCTCCATCACTGGAGGTTTTCAAGAAGAGACTGGACAGTCATTTGTCTGGAATCGTATATGGTTTCCTGTTCGAGCAGGGGGTTGGACTAGAAGAGCTCCAAGGTCCCTTCCAGCTCTGTTGTTCTGTAACTCCAAAGTCGCAGAGCACACGGTTTCAGGGTACCATTCAGAGCAAGGAGAAAACTCTCTTCTTGTTTGCAAAACTGCAGGGGGAAACTAACAATTACCCCGAAGTCTCTGCCAGGGAGAATCTGCTGTTGAGCTACAGAGAAAGACTCTGTGAAGCAATCTCAATTCATGGGTAGAAAAAAAACCTTCCAGGAACGCTTGACTGAGCAGCCAAATAACAACGGTGCCCTGTTTATTGGACTATAAATATAAAGATACAGTCATTTAATTAATCAATTCCTAAACGTAGCCACTGGGAGTGACAGTTTCCAATATCCAGTTGAAAATAACATCTATTTTTCACAGGCTTTGCTTTCCCTCTGGCTTCTTTTAGCTTTGTGAAGGGTTTCTTTTTCTTTCTTTTAAGCCTCGGGATTATTCTTGGGAAATGGGTAATTTCGGCCTAATTTTTTTTTTTTTTTATTCACCCTTGAGGTTCATTTGTATTGGTGGCCCACCTGACCCCCATAAATCACAATGGGACATGTCATCACCAAAAATAATGTTTTCCAGAATCTCCCCTTAACATCACAAAACACATCAAAAGGCTACTAGGGGATTACAGATTTTTAATGCCGGGGTGGGGTTTCTCTAATAGAGCAAGGAAGCAGCTATGGAAATCTAGCTGCTACAATTGTGGTTTAATAGTGCTTCAATTATATTTCCCTCCCTTCTTCTTGGTTCAGGGAAGGAACAGCTGCATTAACAGAGGGATAGAATCTAGATCACGTGAAGTGCTAATACCCCATTACTATGTTATAATTTTATTATAGTATACTTTAATAATTTATTTGATTCTTTTTATTAGTTTTATTGTTTTAAATATGGTTTTATATTCTGTAAGCTGCCTTGAGTTGCCACGGGCGAGTAAGTGGCAATATAGATTCAATAAAGAAAGAAATAAAATAAATAATGCCTTGGTAAGACCACACTTGGAATACTGCATCCACTTTTGTAAAAAAGATATTGAGACTGTAGAAAGAGTTCAGAGAAAAGCAACAAAGATGATGAGGGGACTAGAGGCTAAAACATGTAAAGAACGGTTGCTGGAACTGGGTATGTCTAGTCTGATGAAAAGAAGGACTAGGGGAGACATGATAGCAGCGTTCCAATATCCACAAAGAAGAGGGAGCCAAGCTATTCTCCAAAGGAAGGCAGGACAAGAATCAATGGATGGAAATGAATCAAGAAGATTCTATTCCACTCCATTCCATTGGAAGGAACCTTGGAGATCTTCTAGTCCACCCCCCTGCTCAATCAGGAAACCTATACCTTTTCAGACAAGTGGCTGTGCAACCTCTTCTTAAAAACCTTCAGTGTTGGAGTACGAACAACTTTTGGAGGCAAGTGGTTCCACTGATTAATTGTTCTGTCAGGAAATTGCTCCTTAGCTCCAGGTTGCTTCCCTCTTTGATTGGTTTCCACCCATTGCTTCTTATCCTACCTTCTGGTGCTTTGGAGAATAGGTTAAGTTTTCTTCCAACTCTGTTAATCTGCAAACTTCTTTGTGGCAGCCCCTCAAATATCGGAACACTGCTATCATGTCAACCTACTCCGTTTTTTCATTGAATTAGACATACTCAATTCTTGTAACCGTTCTTCATATTTTAGCTTCCAGGCCCCTAATCATCTTTGTTGCTCTCCTTTGCACTCTTTCTAGAATTCCAACACCGCTTTTATATAGTGACGACCAAAGCCGGATGTAGTTATTTCAAGTGTAGCATTATAAACCGGTACATTTTGCACTTAATGATAAGGCTAAGCCAAACACCATGGTGCTGCCTTTGCATTATTTTATTAGTCATTTATTTAGTTTAGCTTTCCAAGCACGTATGAGAAAAAAAGTATGAACATAACATATAAGTATAAATGGGTGTAAATATATACATAATAAACGAGTACGAATAAATGGGAACAGTAGGACAGGGACGGTAGGTACGCTGGTGCGCTTATGCACGCCCCCTTACATTATGTGTGAAGCTAACAGCTTCGTGCACTCAACAAGCCATGTTTAAAATAAACTGATTTAATGCACTGCATCGGCTCAAACCTGAACCAGGATGCAAGTCTCCTGCCACGTGGAAACAAAACAGGGCAAAAGCAAAGCTTCACCCGCTGCTACTGAGCATGCTCGGAATCAATGCGCCTTCCCCAACCGTTGCGCTTTAGCTTCTGATAACTGCGCATGTCCGAGACTGCCGGCCGTTGGGATATTCCTTGTACCGGGAAGGCCGGTTAAAGGGGCTCTCGAGAGGCTTCACTTGACGCTAGTGCGCATGCTCCCCAAGGGGCGTGAGTCTTCAACAGCTGTTGGCGAGCGTGGCTGAGATTTACCGCGCATGCCCAGTGAGGACCTGGGAATGGTCTCGGAAGGGAGACGGAGCAAGTTGTTTCTCCCGGGCGGAGGCTGTGCGGTAGCCCGAAGCGTCGGGGTGAGAAAGAGACAGGAGACCCGCCCCTGGCCCTCAACAAGGGGACGAGGACCCCGGCAGGCAGCCCGTGAGTTCAGCCCCCCCCCCCC
>NW_020769351.1:5349710-5370275 GCF_900518735.1 Pseudonaja textilis
CCTTTGTAATATGCAGAAGTGGGGGAGAAATGCAAAATTTGAATCTGGGAACTGATGGTGTGATGTTCTAAGCCAGGGGTATCCAACCTTGACAACTTTAAGACTTGTGGACTTCAACTTTCAGAATTCCTCAGCCAGCTTTGCTGGCTGAGGAATTCTGGGAGTAGAAGTCCACAAGTCTTAAAGTTGCCAAGGTTGGACACCCCTGTTCTAAATGGTTTGAAGCCCCCACTTGCTTCTCTCCGTTCTCATTAACACCTTTCCAAAAACAAGTAGCCAGACTAGTTTATCAAAGAGCCGTGCCCTTGAACCTCTGCCAGCCAACCTTCATCTTTTAAGTAATGTTGTGAATGGCCTTCCAAGGAAATTGTTGGGCCTGCTGCTTGGAAGAGAGCCAAGGATTTCTTTATCCCCTCTTTGTCAGAAGAGCCCAGCTCAGATGGTTGGACCCATACGGAATTTCAGAAGTCCCTTTGAGGTGCAGGTGTTAATTTAATTGGTACTGTGCACCCTTTCGACCGCAGAGTCACCGTGTTCCCTATTTGATGGACAGGAAGAGAAATAATTCTTGCATTCCAACAATGCTTGGCGCTCAAAAGCTGGGTTAACAAAACACAGTCTGTGTGCTTCCCCAGATACATTATATATACCGTAGGTAATTCTTGATTGAGCTGATTTCCACTGCTAAGGAAGAGAGTTAATAAGTTTTGCCTCATTTTATGCCTTTTCTTGCCACCGTTTTATGTGAACCCCTGCTGTTTTTAAGTTAGTAACACGGTTGTTGAGTGAATCTAGCTTCCTCATTTGATTTGACTTAGAATAACTTTATTGTCGCTTTGAATGTACACTTAATCGGCATACATTAAAATGAAATTACATTGTGTGCAGCTCTCGAAAGGGTCTCCACCTCTAATATAAACATAAACATGACAAGATAAATACAAAATTATGCACGTACCCACATATATTTGCCTGTCAGAAGATCAAAAAAGGTGAACATGTCACCCCAGGACACTGCAACCGTTGTAAACACGAATCCGTTGCCAAGTGTCTGAATTTTGATCACTCTGGATGCTGCAGTGGTTGGAACTGTGAAAAATGGTCATCAGTCACTTTTTTAGGTGCTGTAGTGACTAAATCAGGGGTCTTCAAACTGGACAGCTTTAAGACTTGTGGACTTCCACTCCCAGAATTCCCCTTTTTTAATGTTATTGGGATTGTTTAATCTGCATATTTGTACATAAAAGTTTCTGTGTTTTCTGTTATATCTTTGTGTAAGAGTTTATTTTATTATATAGTTGTACTTGTACAATTTGTACAGTGACTAAATTAGTAGACCAGCAAATTACTGTGGACATAATATATTTAGATTTCAGCAAGGCATTTGACAAAGTAGATCACAACCTACTTCTTAGTAAGCTAGAAAAAAGTGGAATAGATAGCACCACCACAAGATGGACTCGCAACTGGCTGACAAACCGAACTCAACAAGTAGTACTTAATGGGTCTAAGTCTACATGGAGGGAAGTAAGCAGTGGGGTGCCACAAGGTTCTGTCTTAGGCCCAGGACTCTTCAATATCTTCATTAACGACTTAGATGAGGAAATAGAAGGGGAACTTACCAAATTTGCAGATGATACTAAGCTGGCAGGAATAGCTAACACCCAAGAAGATAGGCTCAGGATCCAGATGGATCTTGACAGACTAGAACACTGGGCCCTATCTAACAAAATGAAATTCAATGTAGAGAAAAGTAAAGTCCTACACTTAGGCAAGAAAAACCAAAAGGACACATATAGACTGGGTGAAACCAGGCTCAAACTGTGAGAGGGATCTTGGAGTCTTAGTGGACAACCAGCTAAATATGAGCCAGCAGTGTGCAGAAGCAGCCAAAAAAGCTAATGCAATCCTAAACTGTATTAACAGAGGGATACAATCCAGATCAAGGGAAGTACTAATACCAGTCTATTAAGCCTTAGTAAGGCCACACCTAGAGTCCTACATCCAGTTTTGTTCACCACATTATAAAAAAGATGTTGAGACTCGAGAAAAAGTACAGAGAAGAGCAACCAGGATGATTAGGGGACTGGAGGCTAAAACATACAATGTACGGTTGCAGGAACTGGGCTTGACTAGTCTAGTAAAGAGAAGGACCAGGGGAGACATGAGAGCAGTCTTCCAATATTTGAGGGAGGGGCTGCCCCAGAGAGGAGGAAGGGGGTCAAGCTATCTTCTAAAGCGCCTGTAGGCCAGACAAGGAATAATGGATGGAAACTGAACAAGGAGAGATTCAACCTGGAAATAAGGAGAAACTTTCTGACAGTGAGAGCAATCAATAAATGGAACAGAAGTTGCCTTCGGAAGTTGTGGGAGCGCCATCACTTGAGACCTTCAAAAAGAGATTGGACTGCCATTTGTCAGAAATGGTGTAGGGTCTCCTGTTTGGGCGGGGGGTTGGACTAGATGACCTACAAGGTCCCTTCAACTCTGATTATCTCTTATCTGTTGTACTAAAAAAAGTTAGAAGTCAATCCTCCCCTCCCCCCCGTCATTTCTTTCTTCTCCCTCTCCTCTCCATTCTCCTCCCCTCTCCTTTTTTGTCATTTTTCACCGTTTTTCTTTTTTGATTCCCCCCCTGCAATTTTCCCTTTTCATTATCTTGAATATATGTGTGTGTGTGTGTATGTATGTATGTATATATTTAAATTTACTGTTCTAAAACATATAAAACATACAGATCAAACAATCCAAATAACATTAAAATTATACAGCAAAAAAAAAATTCTTACTCCTAAATTGAATCATAGAGCATCATGAGCTTTATGAGGAAATCCAGACAATTCTCTTGGCAAACTTATAGAAGGGGACTAACATTGCCAGCGTCCAAAGTTTTTAATTCAAATTCCCAATTCACACACAAAAAAAGAACTATCTTAATTTGCTCATGAGTCCGGGAGCCAAACTTGGCTCACTTTATGTTTCAAAGCTGCATACCCTTGAATTGTAAGAAATTATTTTTTTTGCATGTTTTCTTTGTACCACCAGAGGTCTCTTGGGATGTGAGATTATGTAGAAAAGCTCTATCCATCCTTTTCCTGTGTTCCTTTCTCAGCTTGCAGATACAAGTGCATTAGGGAGCTTGCAAGAACTCTTGGATTCTCCCCAAAATCCTGACCAAAGAACCTTGGAGCTGTTTCACTGGATCCTGTCCTCTAAGGCCTGGTGCATCCACTCCACCAACAAAAACAAGGTGAGAATTTTCCTGGATGGAAGAAAGACCCAACTCAGAGAAGTCAAATCAAAGACTGTTTTGAGAGCTGAAATGCATCTGGGAAGAGTTGAGTTGGTTGTTGTTGTTTTTCACTATTTTATTTTGCAAAGAAACACCCCCCCCCCCATAAAAAAAGTATGTTGCCTTTGGGATTTAGTTAAAAATTAAGCCCAGGGAGTGGGCTGTAGCGATCAGCGCCAGTTGCAGAGACAATAGCAAAAGGGTTTGCATAGCATTGATTTTAATAAGAGGAGAGATTGGATGTCCTGTCAAGATTTGGGGCAATGAAGAAAAATGGAGTAGAAAGGAAGCCAAAAATGTTCCTTTATGATGGTCCAGAAAGCCAGACTGTCAGTCTTTTCCCTTGAAGGGGGATGATGGCTCAGCAGTTAAAGATGCTGAGTTTGTCAGTTGAAGAGCTGACAGCCTGGTTTGAGACCCGAGCACTTAGAATGGAGAAACCTTTGGTTTTTCTGCAAAAAAACTAAGCTAGGATCATCTTAAACAGTTAGGCGGTGTTGAAACAAAATGCTTAGCTTTGCATTAGTGTCCAGCTACTAAATAAGGGTGGGCTAGTGTTAAAGATTCTGGGCTTGTCGACTGGAAGGTTGGCAGTTCAAAGGCCTGAGTCCTGCATGATGGATTGAGCTCCCATTCTTGCCTCAGCTCCTAGTAGTTCAAAAGTATGCAAATGCAAGTAGATAAATAGGTACCATTTAGGCGGGAAGGTAAGAGCGTTCCATGTGCCTCGGCTTATAGTCATGCTTGGCCACATGATCACAGAAATATCAATGCTGGCTTCCTTGACTAAGAAGCAGAGATAAGCACCATGCCCTAGAATTGGACATAGAATAACAGAGTTGGAAGGGACATTGGAGGTCATCTAGTCTAACCCCCTGTTTGAGCAGGAGAGTTAATTCCAAATATTAGCCTCTACCTAGGATCGAACTCACAGCCTTCTGATTGTGAGGCAAGCGCTCCACCTCTAGGCCACCACACTGGACAGGGAAGGCTATACCTGTACTATAGGTAAAGGTAATCCTCAACTTACAACCATAATTGAGCACAAAATTTATGTTAAGTGAGTAATTTCTTAAGGGAGTTTTGCTTCTTTTTATCACTTTTCTTGTCACAGTTGTTAAGTGAATTCCTGCAGTTAAGTTAGTCACACAGTTGTTAAGTGAGTCTGATTCCCCCGTTGTCTTTGCTTGTCAGAAGGTTGCGAAAGGGGATCACGTGACTCCTGAACACTGCAATTGTCATAAATCTGAGTCGGTTGTTAAGCATCCAAATGTAAACCACGTGACCATGGGGATGCTGCAACGGTCATAAGTGTGAAAAATCATAAGTCACTCTTTTCAGTGTCACTAAACGAACTATTATAAGTCGAAGTCTACCTGTATTTGGAGCAGTGGAAAAAACCCAGTTGGAAAAAAAAAACACTGGGTGGAGCCAACTCCAAAATGGTTCTTTTTGGTCATTTAAATAATTCCTTAGGGTAGCTTTTCCCCCACTCGGCTTGAGTTGTGACCAAATCACTTCGAATTTGCAAGTAGTCCTCATTAATGACAAAATTATTGTTATTAATGAGGGCTACTTGCAAATTCAAAGGACCTCATTTTCCATCACCAAGTGATGCAGTTGAAAAGTGCAATGCCACAATACTGCCTTGTTTAGTAGCAGTAAACCTTGCAGTCTTGGTTGCTGCTGTTCAAGGAGGATTGCGGGTGGTTAAGTGAGGAGTTCCTTGCAACTTCCTCCTGGCTTCCCACAAGCAAGGTCAATGGGGAAGCCAGCTGGAAATTGAAAGTCCCTGGTGACTTGCAAGCAAGGTGTCAAGGGAACCAAAAAGGATGTCACTGTTCTATCGTGACCATCAGTCCTTGACATGCTCTTGAGGGCCCCAATAACCATTGACAAACCGACCCACTCCCAGTTTTGGGGAGGGGGTACAGTTCTGTGGCTCCTTCCTTCGTGTGTAACCTGAAGATCCTGAAGGGCTTAAAAGCAAAAGAGAGAAAGAGAGGAAACTTCCGTATAAATAACTTTCCTATGTTTTGATGTTCTTCAAGTATGAGACGATCCGGGAACTGACGGGAGCTCCCAGCATGCCTGTCCCAGTGCCAGACTTCCTCTTTGAAATCACCTACTGCAAAGAAATGAACGCCAAATTTGAGGATACTCAGGCGGGGAGAGACCTCATCTACGCCTTCCACGGGAGCCGCTTGGAGAACTTCCATTCCATCATGCACAACGGGTTGCAGTGCCATTTGAACAGGGTAAGGAATGAGCTTGGTTTGCATCCAAGGCGGAGAGGAAGGTGGATCTCGCTCAGTCCAAAAGCTACTTAGACTTACATACTGCTTCATAGTGCTTTTACAGCCCTCTCTCTGAGCGGTTTGCGGAGTCAGCCTCTTGCCTCCAACAATCTGGGACCTCATTTTACTGACCTCGGAAGGATGGAAGGCTGAGTCAACTTTGAGCCAGTCAGGATTCAACTGCTGGCAGTGGGTAGAGTTAGCCTGCAATGCTGCATTCTAACCACTGCACCATCCCTGGTTCTGGGGCAGCATCCTCTCTGCTAGGTTAGCAAACCAGGTGGCTCTTTGGGAAGTTATAATGGTTTGTGGGCATGACCTTGGGAAACGGGGACGATCCCTAGAAGAACGGTCAGATAAAAGGCAGCTTAGCTCACAGAATGAATTGAGGAGAGAAGGGTTGGGAAACATCTGAGGAGAAACCCTCTCTAGTTTCTTGGACTGTAAAGGGGATGTGGGGGACAAGGCTTGCAAGATTCTGTGAATGTCATCTTACAATAAAGTAAACTTAGTTCATCTTGGCGTTGTCAACTCTCCAGTTGGTGAATCCAGAAAAAGAAACTCCCGGGACATTATTTTACCAAGAGTATAAACTTTACTGAATAAATCCACGCTGACACAGAAGAAGTGAAACGAGCTCTGAGCTTCCCGTGCAAACGCACGCTTAGTTCATTTCTCTTTTCCCCACGGGCCACCCGCGGTCCATTATGTCCATCAATCACTTCTGTCCATTTTGTTTTGGGAGCCAGCCAGCCATGGTGTGGCATCTCCTCTGGGTGTCCTTGAGAAGGGGGAGTTAGGTCTCGTGGAAACCAGCCATGCTTCCTACCATCTCGCATTCCAGTCCACCACCACTCCCACACACACCAATTCTTTGTCATCCTGCAAGGAAAAAGGAATAATAGGTGAAGGTTCGAGTCAGTCTTGACAGGCGTAATTACTTCTTGGACTACCTTGCAAAGTTGACCGAACCCCATACAGCCTTAGGCCCAAGAGCTGCTCTTAAGTCTCTGTTGTAGAGACTTCTGGGAAATCCAGATGAGTGGGATGTTAAGTTCTTGTCCTTACTTTAAATAAAATGACCAACAGGCCAGCAATCTGGAATTTCTTGAATTCCCCCACTCCCCGAAAAAGGGGTGAAACTTTAAGATAGGTGGGCAACAGGCCTTTTGTGTGAAGGTCCTATTTTTCTTATATTGTCCTCTCTCCAGCAGTCTACAACTCCTGGATTCCCACACTTTCTGAAAAAAGGGCAAATTGAAAGAGATTTTTTTTAAAAAATAATTATGTTTATCCCTTTGCCCTACAAAGGAAAATTTCAAGAGCAAAACCAAGAAAATAAAAAAATGTAAAAAGCTCTCTGAAATAAGGATTGTCCTATATAATAAAGGACATATGGTCGGTGGAATATATATCTCTATTTAAAAATCCAGGGATAATATATGGAAAGAGCCCTGGAATTTTTCTTTGGGCAAGGAGATAGCGCTCTTTCTGGTGTTTTTCAGACCTCCTTATTTGGGGAAGGCACCTATCTGACCAGCGACTTAAGCCTGGCCCTCCTCTACAGCCCGCACAGTCTGGGCTGGCAGCGAAGCGCAATGGGCCCAATTCTCAGCTGTGTTGCAGTTTGTGAGGTCATTGATCATCCAGATGTCAAGTGCCAAGTGAAGAAAAAAGGTGAGTCTCAGAAAGAAGAGTTTTTTTCCCCCAACTTGGGGCCCTCAATTGTACCTCTCGTTGTCAGGAAGAAGTTTTTCATTAACTAGTTCTCCAGCCACCGTTCAAAGATACAGTGGTGGTGGTGAACAAAGGGACTGATGGCCGGTCCATCTGCTTAGGTTGCAACATCCCAGTGGTCACTTGATTGTGATTTTCACTTCTAGCTTCCTACAAGCAAAGTCGGTGGGGAAGCTGGCAGGAATGTGACATCTGTAGGAGATGACCAGGCTCAGGGGGGGGAGGAGTCAAATGTGTCACCAGTCTCGAGTCCCTTCGCACCCACAAGAGATCTGAGTCCAGCCTGCCTTGAATATTTTTTATCTACCGCCAATTTGCTTGAACCGTTAGTAATTCAGATTACGGCAAGCTTAAGCTTGCCATAAACCTCTATATTCATTTGAACTGCTTGGATTTCCTGATTTCCTGTACGTGACAACTTCATGCTTAATGGAATTGGCGCAACTGAGTTTTAGCGCTCACTGCTGACTTTTCAAGTCTTCCCATTCAAAATGCACGGCTTGCCTTCTCAACTATCTTGTCTGAGACACCTGGCCGCCTTGTTACCCATTGAGGGCAAGTGACTCTTGCTGCATGTAACCTTACAACTGCCTAACCAGAACTCAGTTCTCCAAGATCTTCGACCCCAAATATTTTAAGCCTGGATTTGCACAACTCATTGACAAGGAAGGTCGAGCTGGATTGCTGCTGAATGCATAGACATATCCTCCGTCCCTCCCTGAGAATTTGTTGTTTCAACACGTTGACCAAACTGAATATAGCCATAGCCACTTGCTGATCTGAATTTAGGAGTTTGTGCGCTGAAGGTACACGTGGCAGGAAAAAATCCTCCCCTTCCTTTTGCAATGATCTGCTCAGCCACGGCCTCATCTTAAGCTCTTCAAGGTTCTTCAAAAGTTTTGGACCTTCTACCTAACTTACAAGGCAGCCCTCAGTCGAACTATTCTTTGCTCACAAGAATCTCCGTTTCTTTTCTCAGTTTCAAACAGAGTCTTACTCCTTTCTTTCTTTCTTTCTTTCTTTTTTTTTTGCAGACTCTAGAGAAATTGACAGGAAGAGAGCCAGGGTGAAGAACAGCGAAGGGGGTGATGTCCCTCAGAAATATTTTGTCGTTACAAACAATCAGCTGATACGGGTGAAATATTTGCTAGTATATTCGCAGAGGCAACACCGAAGGTGAGTGTCCCTTCCTTCCCCCTTGTGGACTTCACTATCCTAGGAGTGAAGAACCTTCAGGGCATGACTGAAGCTTCTCCGATCATCATGGCTCAAAAATTCAGGAAAGCATGAAAGAGACATAGATAGCAACAGCACTTAGGCTTATATACCGCTTTGCAGTGCTTTACAGCCCTCTCTAAATGGTTTACAGAGTCATCAACAATCTGCGTCCTCAGTTTTACTGACCTCAGAAGGATGGAAGGCTGAGTCAGTCTTGAGCTGGTCAGGATCGAACTGTCAGTTGACAGAATTAACCTGCAGTTCTGCATTTAACCAGTGCGCCACCATGGCTCCAACCAAGGCATAAAGGTGGATGAAACCATCATGGCGGTAGAGTTGTCACGCAGCTGAAGAAAACTGGCTGCAGAACTGAGCTTTTACGGAATCGGGTTTCCTCTCCTTATTTTAAGTCAAATTACTAGTTCTTAGGCCCGCAAAGATGAAAGTATGACCCAGGGCAGCTGTAACCTTTTGCATAAAGCAATGATGAAACATACATTGTACCATCAGGATACTACTAGTTGTCGACTTATAACAGTTTGTTTAGTGGCACTGAAAAAAGTGGCTCGTGGCCGTTTTTCAGAGTTACAGCTGTTGCAGCATCCCCGTGGTCACGTGATCAAAATTCAGAGCCTTGGCAATTGATTCATATTTGTGACGGTGGCAGCCTCTCGGGTTCATGTGATCCCCTTTTGCGACCTCCTGACAAGCAAAGTCCACAGGGAAGCCTGATTCACTTAGCAACCATGTTACTTAGCTGTAGTAGTGCAGTGGTTAGAATGCAGTATTGCAAGCTGACTCAACTCTGCATTCCCCCTCTCAGGAGTTCAATCCTGATCGGTTCAAGGTTGACTTAGCCTTCCATCCTTCCTAGGGCTATAAAATGAGGACCCAGATGGTTAGGTGCAATTTGCTGATTTGTAAATCACTTAGAGAAGGCTGTAAAGCACTGTGATGCGGTATATTCAGTAAGTCTAAGTGCTATTGCTTCCTTCCCTCCCTCCCTTCTCTGTAGTTAGAATGCAGTATTGCAAGCTCACTCTGCCCACTGCCAGGAGTTTGAGCCTGACCGGCTCAAGGTTGACTCAGCCTTCCATCCTTCCAAGGTCGGTAAAGATGAGGACCCAGATTGTTGAGGGTAAGATGCTGACACTGTAAACAGTTTAGAGAGGGCTGCAAAGCACTTTGAAGCTACAAGAGCTATTGTTATTACTCACTTAACAGCTGCAATGATTCACTGTGGCAAGAAAGATCGTAAAATGGGGCAAATCTCACTTAACGACTTCCTTGCTTAGCAACAGAAATTTGGGGCTCAATTGCAGTCGTAAATCAAGGACTCCCTGTTCACACTTTGCCCCTCTTGTCCAGTATTCTTTTTCAGCAGTTATAAGTACAATTATAAGTTTGCTTCTTACTCTTAAGGTAACCACATACCTTTTTACAGTCTATTCTCTCTATCTCCGAACCATAAATCCTACAACATTTTTCTGTTCCAAGCGAAAAAAGCCAATAAGAGGTTTCCAGCTAGCAGTAAATGTAACTGTCCACTTTCTTCTGATTGAAGAAGCCAATTTAGCAAGTTCTGTGAACTTGGCCAGCCGTTCCTCAAACCTGCATTATGCTGAATCTTTCCACCTTTGCACATATATTAATCTTAGTACAGCTATCATATAAAAAAGCAAAATTCTATGACTCTTTTCCAATGGTTTGTTCAAAGAAAAACCTCTGATTTCAACTTTCAAATTTTTAAACAACCATCTCCAGTAGACTGATCTGAAAGGGAGAGACACTAAATTGTTCCCTAAATTGAGTTTTTAGTTTGTCTTTAAAATCAGCCAACTGCATCTTTTTGGGAGGGGGAAGAGGAATCTGCCCCTGTATTGTTTGCACAGAATTGGGAGTAGAACGTGAGGCCTGAAACATAATTCACGCTTTTGGTGGATGGAGGCAGGGATAGTCTGCGTTCTTTCTCCCTGACTTGAACATTGGGCGCTATCTAACAAAATGAAATTCAACTGTGAAAATAGGAAGGTTCTACATTTAGGCAAGAAAAACCAAATGCCCAGGTACGGTATATATGGCACCTCGCTCAGTATTAGTAACTGAGAGGGATTGTCCTAGCAGACAAACATTTAACATGAGCCAGCAGTGTGCTGCAGCTGCCAAAAAAGCAACACAACCCAACATAATGCATAAACTGAGGGATAGAATCAAGATCACGTGAAGTGTTAACACCACTTTATAATTCCTTGGTAAGGCCACATCTGGAATACTGCACCAAATTTTGGTCGCTACAATGTAAAAAAGATGTTTAGACTCTAGAAAAAGTGCAGAGAAGAGCAACGAAGGTGATTGGGGGCTGTACGCTAAAACGTACAAAGAACGGTTGCTGGAATTTGGTATGTCTAGTTTGATGAAAAGAGACTAGGTGTGATGACCCAGGCGTGGCACAAAGGCAACACAGAGAATAAGAATGAGTTACTTTATTAGCTCCAACTTTGTCCCCAATTACCCAGTTACTTTCCGGTCTGGAGAAAAACTCTCCCACGAACCTGCACCAGCCTTTGGCTGCTGATATTCCAGTCCAAATGTTGTAAACTGAAAACTGTATAAATCCAACAAGGCAAAATAATTAAATCCCGTAGAGTTCCAGAAATGAAGTAACAAGGCAGTAAATCAAACCAGTTGGGAAGATGCCAGGAACTCAGATAACAGCAGCCAAACACAAGATCAGCTCGACATTCGTTCCCAGCAACTGCCCCACCCACCTGCCATTCCTTTAAACTCCCTCCCCAGGTGTGCCCGGTGAAGGGAATCGGGGCCCTTTCCTCCTTTGTAAGCCACGCAGCTCACGTTGCTCTCTTCTCCATTCTTCCCTGCATGCCCTAGGATGAAGAGGGGGTGGGCCTGGGTCTTCCTCTGAACTCCCTCTCCCTTGTTCTACCTCTTCCCTGCTCTGCCTTGCCTGACTTTGCCCTTCCCCAGTTTCCTCCACAGCCAAGGAGCCATTTTCCTGCTCCCTGATGGCTGTTTGTCTTCCTCCTTCGATTCAGACTCAGAAGGGGGCATGACACTAGGGGTGACATGATAGCAGGGTTCTAATATCTCAGGGGCTGCCACGAAGAAGAGGGAGTCAAGCTATTCTCCACAGCACCTGAGCGCAGGACAAGAAGCAACGGGTGGAAACTAATCAAGGAGAGGAACAGCCTAGAAATTCCCTGACAGTTAGAACAGTTACTCAGTGGAACAGCTTGCCTTCAGAAGTTGTGAATGCTCCAACACTGGAACTTTTTAAGAAGAAACTGGACAGTCACTTGTCTGAAATGGTTTAGGGTCTCCTGCTTGAGCAGGGGGTCGGACTAGAAGACCTCCAAGGTCCCTTCTAGCTCTGTTATTCTCTTCTCTTCTATCTATCTTAGACTTCCTGGTCAATCGTGGCTCTCCGCACATCGTTTTGCGGTGATGATGAGTCTCTACTTGCTCCTGCTGGTTATCATAGGGACTAGCAACTCACCAGCTTTCCTCTACTACTGGAACCGGATTTTTGACTTCAAGCAATGACACTTGGTGCACCTTAGGCTACTGGGGGGGGGGGGGGGGGGGGAATAGAGGGCTGATGATCTTCACCAGGTGCCTTAACAAGGAGAAATGTTCAGCTTTTTGTGAATCCCATCATCCTGAAGAGTAGAACAAAACGGTGGGAGTTGTGACAGGAATGTTTCAGTGGCCTTAATTTTTCTGACTCTTTATAGAGTATTGGATAGATAGTTTCTACAAAAAGACCCAACTGAGGAGAACTGCCCCTTCCTCAGTCTGCTAAGGTCCTCACAACAAGATCTCAAAAATGTCTTCAGAGGCGAAGGGTGGCAGGACAAGGAGCGTTAGCCTTTAAAGAAGACACTTCATCATCATTCTGATGTGCTGCTACGATTAGGTTTGTTCTTAACCCTGAGAAGAATTTGTAGGCCTTCTTGGGAAATCACACTGTGTTTAATACCCGTGATGGAAAGGGGTGTGGATGGGGATTTGCTCTCATTTAAAGTGTGTATTTGTATGATGAAATGACTAGATTGGAAACATTCACGCCATTTGTGAGCAATAATGACTAGCTGGATTCATGCAACGTACTTTAACCTGGTTAAAGGAATCAGCCTTTTTCGAGGTTTGCATATTAACTCAGCCAAAAGGCTCGGTTTATCCAAATGGCTGAAGCTTCGAAAATCTAACTATGATGAACACTAAACGCTCTCAGCATCTTGTGCTCGGTCTTTGCCTGAGCTGCTTCAGTGTTGTGCGAATGCAGCCACTGGCTACTTAACTCCTGGTGTGGTTTGCAGAGGAACTCATACTCAGAAGCACAAAACTGACTTTGGGGCGGGGATGCTCCCAGACTCAGCAACATTAAGTTGGGCAACTATGAAGCCTCACCCTGAGGTCTTCTACAGCAACAGATTGTACCGCCAACAGCTGCTGCTGTTTGATGTTTGTGAGCAGACCCTGCATAAAATAAAAATTGCCGAGCACTTTGTCCATGAAAATCATCTGTAGGAAGGAAATTCTTGTTCCTTTGCCGAGATAGAAAACAGAAGAGGCTGTGAACTGTCTGGTGCTGTTGCTTTCTCTTCCTCCTCTGCGTTGGTTCTTTTCTGGTCTGTGTTTCTCAACATCTAGGTTTAAAAAAAGCCCCGAAAAAAACATCTCCAGGAAGATGGGAAGCCTGATTTGCCCTTTGTGTGCAGCTTATCTTCGTAAAATAGCAATAACAGCATCTTGAAACCTGGATTGTGGGCAGGACTTTTGATGGCATTGGAGCTGGTGCTATCTTGACCCTCCCCGTAGACACCCCTGCCTAAGCCTCTATGTTCACCAAGCACACTTCATCAAGTCGCTGGGGAACTACTGGCAGATTGATTTGCACAACCTTGGTTGGATTTTGGAGCTATAACATTTAACGCAAACCCTGGAAAATAGGCTATATTCCGTAATTGAGGGAAATGTCTTTGTGCCACTCGCTTAATCACAGTTAAACAATTAAGTACCTTGATTTGGGTTTTGTGTTGGTTTTGAGAGGTGTAATGGGTTATGCAAATCCCAACTGCTTAGTTTATCATTCCTGCAGAATGGATTCATTGGGTAAATAGGCTATCCCATCATGGTTGCAGCTGCCATTTTGACTTTTCCCCATCCTATCTCCAACATCCCTGGATCTGTGCAAGTCAGTTGTGGTTGACTCCTTCCAGTTTTCCACTGGTCAAGTTAGCAACTTTCCCGCTCTACCAAAAGTGTTCTGAAAACTTCAAATCAATTTGTACAATGAGAAACAGGAGAGAAGGGTAGTTTAGGTCTTAGCATAATGTCTGAATCAAGCCAGTATGAAAATTTATGTGATCAAGCCAGTGAAGTCAACTATAGACTTCATTAAAAAAAAAAAAAAGATTATCCTAAGTTGTTCGTTTTTTAAAAGTTTCCCTTCGTTTATCTGAAACAGGAAGATAAAAAGAACAACAGGAAAAAAAAGCAGACCAGAAGCAAAACGATAAGACATAAGGGCTTTTTAAACCTGTATATATGTAAATAAAATTTTACATAAAGTTTCAATAAAGGATGACTACAATCTAACGTCTCTCTTAAGTAACTTGCATGACAAAATTCTTTATGAAAGTGACCGGGGGTGGAAGATCATTAAAAACAAAAATGTTCACCTCTAAAAGCTGCAAGGAACATGTTGGGGATGAAACAGGTCTGTTAATTTCTAAGGCAATTTTTTTTTTGTTCTTTTCCATTCACGGGGATATAAAAGGGTGAAACAGATACATTTAGACATTGCAGTTATTTAACTATCCCTCCTTGTGCAGCATCTGCATAATGTGCCTGTTCTGGTTATTGAATTAAGCCATTTGCTGGGTTGTGCAAGATGTTCAGCTTCTTTAATTTAGAAAAAGTAAAATTAGCAAAAATGAAAAAAACAATATAAAGAGTTCATACAAGAGATTCCAAGGGAGAATATTAATGTACAGCTACCTCAGCCCTTGAATGTACAATTCAATGTCGACTACCAGTATAAATAATCAACACTCCCATCTAAAATAAGTAGGCACATTCAGTAGTCCAAATAAGCCCCCACGAAGCAAGAAAGTTCCTTGAAATTGTTTGGGATGTCCTTTCCCGGTCATGTTGATGAAACAATGCAAAAATCCCGTCAACTGTCTGACTAGTGAACCCAAAACAAGTAAACGCTCTCACAAGCTTTGAATTCCCCCAAGTAAAACGTTACTAGATAAACCATTTTGGTACTGAAGGATCAAAACCAGTTGTGGTTTTCCTGCACAAGCGTTTGCCTAATGAAAACAATTCCTTTCTCCCCACCCCTTGGTGATCACTTCCAATTTCGAGACGTCTTTTTGTTGCGGGAACAGTCCCCCTCTCTGTCCCAACACCTGCAGTGGTGACCTTGATGGTTTTCAGGCTCTCATGATCTGTGTAAAAATTCTCAGCACTCCATTCAACCCTTCCCCACCCCCAGTTCATTGGCAAGTTAAATAGTGATAAGGTTTGAAAGAAGCCAAGATGTTCAATCTTGACCGTTCCTTGTTGAACTTTGGAATATCTCCTGGGTGATGTTCTTGGGTGTAAAGATGTCGTCTCTCTAATACAGGTCTGAGAGTCTGTCACCTCCCTTGGATTCCCATGTTTCCAATTAACCCCAAACAAAGCCAAACAAGGGGATTTTCTTGGAGGGTTCCCTGGAATCCATCTGGAGAATTTATTCCCTAATCTGTTTATTCTATCAATTTGGTGGAGAACAAGACTTGAAAGAAGCTGAATCAAATAAATCCACAATAGATTAGCAGTTATAATGACCAAAGGGCATTGTGACAAATAGTTTTGGGGAGGTGTTTTTGGGGGTGTGGGTGGGGGAGGATCTTGACCATAAACACCCCCAGAACATCTATGTGTCTACCTGGGAAATGAGAGCCTGGATCAAGTAAGGTTGTTTTGATCCAGCAAAATCATATTTTCTTAACGTTAATTACAGAAATGGTACCTAGACCCAGGTAGGATATAACCAGTCATGGTACAGCCTAGGAAGATAACATTGATTATTTTAATCATAATTCCAGTCGAAATGAATTGAAGTTTCAAATCCAAATTACAGGAGGGTTTATCTTCATTGGATTTATTGAAATAGAGATTAGGGAGCCCTTCTTTAATCTAGATTCCTCCACGGGCCCATGGTGAGGTGTAGTAGTGACGGCGGAGTTGATGGTCTCAGAGGGTTTCCAGTTCTGCAATTCTGAGATTACAAAAGTCAATCAGACATTAATCAATGGGATTATTCAGTTATTTAATGAGTGGAACAACTTACTTCAAGAAGTAGTGGGTTTTAAGAAGAGAGTGGACACATTTATCCAAAATGGTATAGGGTCTCCTGCCTGAGCAGGGGTTGGGCTAGAAAACTTCCAAGGTTCTTTCCAACTTCGTTATTCAATAAAATGGGTAGGAATGTATGTATGTATGTATATAAAACACACACACATACGCATAAGCTATTCCACAAGCCATAATGATTATAAAGTTTTTGAGAGGAGTGAACCAAAACAAGAACTTAAAGCAGACGAATCAATACACGGCTGAGGGCACTGTGCAGGAAAAATATGAAGCATTCTCCTGGGGAATTCAAAGCGTCTTCTCTTGGTGATGTGTTTTACATGCTAAAAACGACTTTCCAAAAACAAGTAAGCCTGGGAGAATATTTGTTGATAGCGTGTGTGGTTTTTTTTCAAGACGGATGACTTTGGTGTAGAAGGTGATTGAGCAAATAGAACATCTGCTTACAATGAAGAATCTCAGGGGATCTTCAAGGAGTTTTGGAACAGCCGAATTTTTTATTTTTATATATATAAAGAGAGAGAGGGAGAGAGATGCTAGATCATGGCTGGAAAGAGAAGAATGTTGCATATCTCCATCATCATCGTTGTTCCTAGCATTTGTGTCTGGCTCAGTTTAAGGAGTGGGAAGTGAAAATAATATCCTGGAAGAAGGCAGTAGCCACACTGCTGCCAAGATTCCTTGGTGGACAGGATATCACTCAGGGTAAAAATTGACTCGAAGGAAACTTTTAGCTTTTCATAGATTTTAGCTTTTATGGCCACCAAAATGGAACACAAATGAGCATAAATAAAAATTCCTTGGTGGCAACCCATGAACAATGATAGTTTAGATACGTTATTTTTTTTTGTCAAGCTGTTTCTCTTCAACTCCCTTGGCACAACAAAAGCTAGCAATTCTAGAACTCCAAAGCATTGTGTAGACCAGGAAAAGACCATTGTTTATTTTATTTTTAATCATTGTTTATTGAACTCTGCATAATAGCAATACAGTGTAGGTAATCCTCAACTTACGACAGTTCATTTAGTGACCAAAGTTACAGTGGCACTGAAAAAAGTGACAGCATTTTGCACACTTATGACCTTTGCAGCATCCCATGGTCACGTGATTTACATTCAGATGCTTGACAACTGACTCACATTTATGACAGCTGCAGTATCCCGGGGTCGTCCCACGGTCCACTTTTGAGACCTGACAAGCAAAGCCAATGGGGGAGCCCGATTCACTTAACAACCATGTTACTAACTTGACAACTGCAGGGATTCACTTAACAAATGTGGCAATATTTATTTAACAACATTTCTCACTTAACATAAATTTTGGGTTCAAATTGTGGTCGTAAGGTAAAGACTACCTGTATGTAGACTTTCCTCAGTAGCTGACAAGTGTCAGTACATTGTCATGGTGAAATTAAATAGATTTCTTCTAATATATTGGCCAAGAGGTCTGCAGATATAGTTTGGTTACAATGCTGAAATCCTTCTAAGCTCTTGACATCTACAAGGTGAATATCAGGCAATGCTTCTTAAAAAGGCAGGATTTATCCCTGCTGACATTTTGGTTCGGCCATTGCTCTCACCTTGACGTTACATTTGAGTTTGCATAGACCCTAATGAATGTGTTCAATCTTCCAGCTTAGATCAGTGATTTATGTTTAATAAGCCAAGTGGACTTCTTGTACAAGGTGGATGTGATCAGTCATCAACATCCACAATTCAACCTGTTTGTTTGATAACTTTTGGTGGCATGCGGACTCCGCCGTTCTCAGGACGGACACAAATCCAGGCCAAATACTTGGAAGGAAGGAAGGAAAACAAAGGGAGAAAGGAAAGGAGGGAGGAAAGAAAGAAATGGGGATGAGTGAAGAGAAAAGGAAGGAAGGAAGGAAATGGGGATGAGTGAGTGAAGAGGGAAGGAAGGAAAAGACGGTTTTGATCACTTTTAAAAGATAATGAAAACAAGAATCTATTTCCTTTGGCATGAAAAAATTACCTCCAGAGGTTGATAAAGATCTGTGACATTTTACATGCGCCACTTGCTTTCTTTTCCTGCTAACTGCTGATTTCTTGCTTCAAATTGAATGGATTTTTATTGTTTGTTGGGTGGAAACTCTTTTCCTTCTTTCGGCTTTCAAAGCCAAGCGAGCCCTGCAAACAAAGGCTGTTGTATTATTCTCATCTGAACTTCTTCATTCTTGCCTGAGCAGTTGCAAAGAGAACACATTATTTACAAGGGAGAGGCATCCAGTTCTCTCTGGAAAGAACAGATGGCACACAAGTCATTTTAATTTGGAAAAATCCCTCTTCTAATCTGCCAGAAAGAAATAGCCATTAAATAAACACTCAATGGTCACTGACACTTTCCAAGTTTGAAAAGGTGGGTGAATGTGAAATTAGTAATTTGTTCGTTCCCCAAAGGGCCCTCTCTCTCTGAACCCCAC
The DNA here is from genome assembly GCF_900518735.1 of Pseudonaja textilis. The sequence continues at coordinate 5,368,084 of NW_020769351.1, forward strand.
GGTCTGATTTCAGCTTCTGTGCCTTCCAGCAGCACAGCAGAGATCCCAGGCAAAGTCAATGCCCAAATGCAGTCTAGAAGATCATTTTCCCCTGCCTGTTGATCTTTCCAATAATTGTTCTTTCCCCCACCTTCTTGGGGCCAAGAGAAATGAATATAACAAATTAGGGAAGTCTCTTTTGAGGCTCAAATGACCTCATTCTACATGATGGGGAGAGATGGTGGTGATAAGTGAAATAATGGCTTAGTAAACTGGATTTAATTTTCTCACCACAGACTAATTCTCATATCAACCTACTGTTCCTGACAAAATTCTCTTCCAAGGACAATTCAGGCCATAATTCTTTTTTTTTAAACAATTTTATTGGTTTTTTTAAAAACAAAACAAACAGAACATAAAAACATCAGCTCTCTAACAATTCAGGCCATAATTCTGTGTCCATCGAATGAATTCATCAGCTTTCTTCACACATTTTCATACCCGTTTGCATCATTATGAATGATGATATTTATCAGCATGGAAAAATAAACTCGTTTTAAAAGGCCATTGAAGGGGAGTCTGTTATTTTGGAACCTGTTAAATACATCTGCGGGGAGGTCTACAGTCAAGACATCCTTCAAATACCTTCTTGGTAATACTGGGGCCAGAATCCATCTAATCTTTGTCTCTCTTCAGGACAGGGGAAAGAAGAACTCAAAACATTCAACTCAACAGAAGAGGCAAAGATGACCCTATCTAGGTCTTCAGGTGCTTAAGTCCCTCTGGTGCAAAGGCATGGAAGAACAGAACAGGAATGTCAGCCCAGTTTCACAGTATCTAGACACCAGGGGAAGGAAAGAAGGTGGACAACAGTTGGAGCCCAAGCCTACATGCTTTGCATTGTGGGTCATGATATCACATACGCTTACAAAAAGGTCCAGACCTCACAATGCAAATCTAGAACGTGGTTGCCGAGTGCAGAGATACCTCGGATGAAGGAATGCAAGATTGCTAAGAAAAAATGAACAGCAACTCTGTCCCAGAGAAAAAGAGGCTGTGAGAAATCATAGGGTTGGAAGGGACCTTGGAGGTCTTCTAGTCCAACCCATGGCCAAGGCAGAAGATTCATACCATCCCAGTCAAATGGCTGTCCAGCCTATTTTTGAAATCCTCTACCAATGGAGCACCCACAACCCAGCAGAGAAGCTATTTGGTGGCTTAATTGCTTTTGCTATTAGGAAATTTATCCTCATTTCTAGGTTGGATCTTCTTTTAACAAGCTCCTACTTCTCATCCATAGGCTAGGCATACCTGTCTCCCTCAACCATTCGCAATACTCAGAAGAGATTCAAAGTAACTCCGTCTGGCCGTTGTTGGTGTAAGAGGGCAGGGAGATCAGGTTTTCACGGTTCCGTTATTAGACTCTGCCAACCCTACAGATCTAGGAGTCCCAGCAATTTCTGTTCCATGATCTGACTGATAAAACACCATTCACTGTTTTTGGCATGCTGACTCCTGCAGAAGCCCCACAGACTAGCCGAATGGCCTACTTAGCACCTCACCTGTAGCCCAGTTTTCCTCAGTAACTGTGTTCACTGTTGTACTGATCGTAGGGGCATTTACGAGACAGGTTGCTGGGCTGGTAGTTTCCTGAGCTTTGAAACTGTTCTCTGCGCACCTGGTGATCCTCATACCGGTGATTCTTCTGCCAGCGGGGCTCATAGGGGCGATACCAGTTTCTGCCCCAATTTGTACTGTCATTAAATTGGAGAGCCCTCTGCCATTTGCTTTGTCCTGGGTGACAAGGAAGGAGAAGAAGCCAGCACTCTTTCACGAGTAGCCCAAGGACCATGGTATAGGGTCTCCTGCTTGAGCAGGGGGTTGGGCTAGAAGACCTCCAAGGTCCCTTCCAGCTTTATTCTGATTGAGTAATAAAGAAACAAGTCCAGCAAAAGGAGCTGGAGACTCACAGAAAATTACACACCCATCAAGGCATGTGCCAGAAGACTCAATGGATTTGATCCCCAACCTATGTGCCCTGAGCATTGAAAGGCTACTCATCCTAAAGGTAGGATTTCTCTTCTCTTCCTCTCTTCTACAACCCAATGCCTGGCTCTTAGGACAGCAATGACAGCCAGGAACAGAAAGAGGAAGGAAAGGAGAGGAAAGGGAAGGGAAGGGAAGGGAAGGGAAGGGAAGGGAAGGGAAGGGAA
>NW_020769351.1:5370285-5392186 GCF_900518735.1 Pseudonaja textilis
GGAAGGAAGGAAGGAAGGAAGGAAGGAAGGAAGGAAGGAAGGAAGGACCCAATCCCACCTAAAAGTCTCAACCAGAATTTCTCTAGTTCCTGGGCTTTTGCACAAGATGTTCCCTTTCCTTCCTTCTCTTTATTTATATTTGTATCCCTTCCATTGAACTGCACAGCACAAACACACAGACACACACACCTCCTGTTCCCGGGCTCGCTTTTTTCTACCCACCTGATATAATTGAAGTAGCTTCTCGGAATCGAATTCAGTGTACTTGGATACCTCTATCCATAGATTCCTGAAAGGAGGTGAACAGATATTTAGTATGCTTGTGACTATGTAGAGGTTCTAGGTTAACTCCTCTTTTAACTCCATCCCCAGGTTCTGCTTCTTCTTCCCCTAAACCTCCAAACTCCAAAAGACTCCTGACTTGCGAGTCTGATTGCAACATCAGGACGAGAGAGAGAGGGGCGGGGGAGAGTGATTGAAGATTTGGTGGGCTGGCAAATCACCTCCCTACTTGAACAACTTCCTGCTCTGTGTGGGTTTTCAGACATTCCTAAATGTGATCTCCAATCTTGAGGAGGCAACGCCTTGTCTCCACCAGCTGGTCCTCCTCAAGGATGGTCTCAGGATCATCGAGGTGCCTCAGCGATTTCGTCGCAGGATTCAGGAGCTCTTTGCATTAGGGAGACAGAAAAAAGCAAAGCTCCGCATTAGACGCACATCAGAAAGAAGGCGGAAGAACACGAGATCCTGATTGAGGTATAGGAAGCCCTCAAGTTACAACCGTTCATTTAGCGACTGTTTGAAGGATTTCTAGGGTCAATGACCAGCCCTCGTTCACTTTTCCCCCATTCTGTTCCTAGGGAACACTCACCATGCTGGTGGTTGCCTCCCCTTCCTCCTCCACTTCCAGGGGCTCCACAATCTCAGCATCATCCTGGGGGAACGTGGATTGTGAAAAGAGGAGAGGAGAAAGCAAGCCTCATTAAAAAGCCCAGGATGGAAAGTCACAGAGGGGCCAATAAGGAAATGAGAGAAACAAACAAACAAAAAACAATGGGCAATGTGGTCACCGATCCTGAGGAGGCCCAGCTAATCCTCCTCAGTGATAGAATCAGGATTGTCCAGGTTCTTCAGAGTCTTTTCTAGAAGCTTCAGGAGCCCTTTGCACTAGGGAGACAGAAAAAGCAAAGCTCCGTGTTATGATATGTACAGAATAACCCTTGAGTAACAAGGATATGCACATGGAAACATTTATGAGAATAGTTATGAATAATTATTCAGCCACACACAGATACACTAAATTGAGTTAAAGTTTACTTTAAGAAATAGCACAGTCCAATAAATGGTCCAGGTCATATACGCTTAACAGTCCAAAGAATATCCAATTACAAAGTCTTCTTACCGGTTGCCTTTGTCATTTACAGTAAACAAAGATATCAAAGTATAAGCACAGCAACAGAATGTCAGAGAGAAAAAGGGAATTGTTGCTCTACATAAAGCTGGCCTGGGCTTTGAGAAGATTACCAAGAGCCTGAAAGGGAGCTGCAGCACCGTGGCCAAGGCCATACAGTGGTTGAACAGGACAGGTTCCACTCAGAACAGGCCTGGCCATGGTGCCCGTGCTCAGTGTCATATGCAGTGGTTGGCTTTGGGAAATAGACATCCGAGTGCTGCCAGCATTGCTCGGAGGTTGAAAGGGGGTGGGGGGAGTCAGCCTATCAGCGCTCAGACCACATGCCACACTCCACATCCAATTGGTCTGCAGGGCTGTCGTCCCAGAGGGAAGCTTCTTCTAAAGATGATGCACAAGAAAGCCCGCAAATGGTTTGCTGCAGACAAGCAGACTTAAGGACCTGGATTTCTGGAACCATGTCCTGTGGTCCGATGAGGCCAAGAGAAACTTCGCTGGTTCAGATGGGGTCAAGCATGTGTGAGGAGTACAAAGACAAGTGTGTCTTGCTTACAGTCAAGCATGGGGGTGGGAATGTCGTGGTCTGGAGCTGCATGATTGCTGCCAGCACTGGGCGGCTGCAGCTCATTGAGGGAACCATGAATGCCAACATGGAAGCAGAGCATGATCTCCTCCCTCCAGAGCCCTCCAGGGCTGCAGGGCAGTATTCCAACAGGATAACGACCCCAAACTCCCCTCCAAAACGACCCCTGCCTTCCCAAAGAAGCTGAGGGTAAAAGGGAGGGACTGACCAAGCATGTCTCCAGACCTAAACCCTATGGAGCATCTGTGGGGCATCCTCAGATGGAAGGTGGAGGTGCGCAAGGTCTCTCACGTCCACCAGCTCTGTGATGTTGTCATGGAGCAGCGGAAGAGGACTCCAGCGGCAACCTGTGAAGCGCTGGTGAACTCTATGCCCAAGAAGGTTGTGGCTGTGCTGGAAAATAATGGTGGCCACACAAAATATCGACACTTTGGCCCATTTGGACATTATCACTTAGGGGTGTGCTCACTTTTGTTGCCAGCAGTTTAGACTTTAATGGCTGTGTGTTGCGTTATTTTGAGGGGACAGCACATTCACATGGTTATACAATCTGTATAGTTACTACTTTACATTGTAGCTAAGAGTCATTTCTTCAGTGTTGTCACATGAAAAGATCTACTTAAATATTTACAAAATGGGAGGGGTGTGAGATACTGTGAGTGCTATTTTCTTCTTCTTCTCCTTCTCCTTCTCCTTCTCCTCCTCCTCCTCCTCCTCCCCCTCCCCCTCCCCCGCCCCTTCCCATTCTGGACTTATTATTTCATCTAATGCTCACAATTACATTGCAAAAATATCCCCTCCTAAAATTATGGGGCCCAAATACATTTCAACCTTACAGGAAAAAGGCAGAACTTAGGAGTCAAACAGTAGCTATTCTAATTCAGTAACAATCCGAAACACGTCAGAATTTAGGGGCCAAATAGCAACTATTCTAATTAAGTAACACTTAGGGAACATATGAGAAGAGTGAAAGTATCCCACCTGAAAACTATTGGCCCAAATATATTTTACCTTTATGGGAACATGTCAGAAGTTGTGAATGAAATAGTAACTGTTCTAATTAATGCTATTGTAATTAAGTAACAATTAAGCAAACTATCAGAAATTAAGTTTGAAAGTAACCACTTGAAAACTATTGGTTCAAAAATATTTTGCCCTTCTAGGAGCATGTCAAAAGTTTGGAGTGAACTAGTAAATATTCTAATTAACTGTATTGTAATTAAGTAACCATTAAGGAACCTAATCAATGCTAAGGAGTGAAAGAATTGTTCTAATTAAGTAACAAGGTAGAATTCTTCCCTTTCCTGTTGGATATTTTTGGAATTCACATTTAGTCAATCACCCTGGGTAAAAATAAAAGGACCTTAGGAAAAAACTCTATAGTGTCTTTTCTGCAATCACAATTAACAGGTGGGATGTAATAGAAAAAGAGTGTATGACGCACTCATGGACACAGATAGACAAACATAGAAAAACGCCCCTCTAGAAACTTAGAAGATAAACACTTGGACTGATTCTTTCCTTATTTTACCGATCAAGTTTTAACATTTAAAGAAATGACTTGGCAGTGGAATATCAACAATTATGGCACAAAATTCTCTTGAAAGGTGATAAACATAGGGAGGCTACTTTTCAGCATGTATTTGGCCATTTCATTTGAAAAAGCAGTAATTTAACCGAAAGCAATAGTTTTGGGGCTAAGTGCACACATCTGCACACACATGTACTTTTCGCGGGGGGGGGGGAGGGAGAAATATAATGGAAAGGTCACTAAATGAACTGGTGTAAGTCGAGTAGTTTTGAGGCTGATCTCCCAGGGGATAATGGGGATTATAACCTAAAACAATCCGAAGGCAGAGGCATTACACACCATGCTAAATCATCTTGACCATTTTCGGTTTTGGTCAAAATGAATGAAATGTGTCTCGCTGGAGGAAAAAGGGTGTATATATTAAAAATGTTTATTCCCCCACAATGGTTGCTTTGGCTGGCATGGTGTTAGTTTAGCAACACAAGAGAAGGTGAAATCACTTTGTACAAAAGGGAACACAAGGTTCCAATTTCCACCCCCACCACAACTCGCATCTGCCAAAGTGTTTCTCAGCTGCGCTAAACAGAGTTGGCAGATGTGAATTTCCACATTGATCAACAACTTAGCCCCCACAGATTCCTCGTCTGGTGTTCAAATATTCACTTGCGCTGGAGACTAGATAGGAAAGCAAAGCAAAAATACAGGCTGAAATGACATAATTGTTGGGGGAGTAGTTGGCGCAGGCCAAAAATGAACATGGATTCTCTCTTTGCAAGCTGCCCAGATGGCTTTGCTCGAACCCTTGCCAATAAAATTTTGTAATCGTCCAGAAGTCTGTTTCTAAGGCACCTTCTGAAAAGGCTTCGATTTTCTAGGCTGAATTAATGAGCACAGCAGAAATGTGGCCCTCAAGGTCCCTGAAAATTATTAAACTTGGTCGGAAACAGTTAGATCAACACCATTTTTTTCCAATGGATGTTTTGGTGTTTTTGCATGAGGTCTTGTACGAGTTCAGAACAGCGGTGGTATGCTACTGGTTCGAGCTGGTTCAGGTGAACCGGTAGTAAAACAAACAAACAAACTCTGATCAGCTGAGAAGAAGGGGAAAAAGGGTCAATCAGCTGAGAGGATAAAAGACCGAAAAGCGCATGGGAGGGTGGGAGAGTCACTCCTAGCTTTTCATTTCTTCATCCTCTCAGATGATTGGTTTCTTAGGGGCGAGTGTGTTAGGGGCGCACACATGTGTAATCACCCACCGAACTGGTAGCGACTAAGGTAGGATCCCACTACTGGTTCAGAACCAATTTTGTACGTTCTGTAAAACCCTTAATGTGAATTCTGCCCCCAAATATCTGTTACGGAGGCAAGATATTTTCTGTATAATCATAGACCCATAGGGCTGAAAGGAACCTTGGAGATCCTCTAGTCCAGTCACCTGCCCAAGACAGGAGTCCTTATCCATCAATATTACTGAGGATGTTATCTGGTTTGGTGATGAAACATTTGCAAGCATTCAACCGAGCTCAGAGAGCACCCAAACCCCCACAAAATAGGGAGTTATTGTAAATCGCAACTGCCACAACATACTTAACTATTCTTCCATTGGGCAGATCACACAACTAGATCGCTCTCGGTAACTGTGAAAGGGATCTTGGACTCCCATCAGTCAAACATGAGCCAACAGTGTGTGGCACCAAAAAAGCCAATGCAATCCTAGGCTGCATTAATAGAGGGATAGAATCAAGATCACGTAAAGTGTTAGTACTGCTTTACAAAGCGTTACTATGGCCACACTTGGTATAATGAGTCCAATTTTGGTGACCACAATATAAAAAGGGGTTGAAACTCTGGAAAGAGTGTAGAGAAGAGTAACAAAGATGATTGGGGCTGGAGGCTAAAACATATTAAAAAACAATTCCTACCAACCTGCCTTCAATCGAGGACCTGTATACTGCACGAGTCAAAAAGAGGGCTGTGAAAATATTTACAGACCCCTCACATCCTGGACATATACTGTTTCAAACTCTTACCCTCAAAACGACGCTACAGAGCCCTGCACACCAGAACAACTAGACACAAAAACAGTTTTTTCCCAAATGCCATCGCTCTACTAAACAAGTAATTCCTTCAACACTGTCCAATTTACAAAGTCTGCACTACTATTACTATTAATCTTCTCATCACTCCTTATCATCCATCCTCTCCCACTTGTGACTGTATGACTGTAACCTTGTTGCTTCTACGATTTATAGTGACTGTTTCCTAGTATGATTTGATTGCTTATTGTACCCTATGACTATTATTAAGTGTTGTACCTTATGATTCTCGACTCTTGGCAAATGTATCTGTTCTTTTTATGTACACTGGGAGCATTTGCACCAAGGCAAATTCCTTGTGTGTTCAATCACACTTGCCCAATAAAGAATTTATCTATCATCTATCTATCTATCTATCTATCTATCTATCTATCTATCTATCTATCTATCTATCTATCTATATCTATCTATCTATCTATCTATCTATCTATCTATCTATCTATCTATCTACCTACCTACCTACCTATATGAAGAACGGTTGCAGTGTATTCTAGAGAGAAGAAGGACTAGGGAAGATATGATAGCAGTGTTCCAATATCTGAGGGGCTACCACAAAGATGATGGGGTCAAATTATTTTCTAAAGCACCTAAAGGCAGGATAAGAACCAATGGATGGAAACTAATCAAGGAGAGAAGAAGTAGAGAACTAAGGATACCTTTCCTAATGGTGACAACAATCAACCAGTGGAAGTGCCACCAGATACCTGGAACATATTACCATATGTGATGGGTTTTGTATAGAAGCTAAAAGATACTGGACCAAAATACACACATGGTTGGAAAAAATGATACAACACATAGATTTGAAATCTGAAATATTTTTATCAAAAATGTTACAGAAAAGAAAATAACATATTTAATTATACATGTATTAACAGCAGCCAGAATTGTATTTGTTCAGAATTGGAAAAGTGATAAGATACCAATAGAGAGAAATTGAGAAAATATTTGAATGTGCAGAGATGAATAGGTTAACATTGGTAATCAAAGAAAAAGAAGAAGTGGAATATTATATGGAATATTATATGGTATATATATATATATATGGTATGGGATTTATTTTATCAATGGTTGGAAAATAAAACAAATTAAAATGGACCAGATGAATATATAGAGCAATAAGTTAAGATTGTTAAAAAAATAATAGATATATTAATTAATAGTTATAAGAAAATATGATTATTGTTATATTGGTAAGAAAAGTATTAATTATAATTGTAAGCACAAGATATATGTACCCAGCTGACACACGGTTGAAATGAAATGGAATTATTTTAAAATAAAAACATTTTAATTGAAAAAAACAATCAACCAGTGGAATGGCTTTCCCTTCAGAAGTTGTGAGTGGCCCATCACCAGAGGCTTTCAAGAAGAGACTGGACAGCCATTTGTCTGAAATGGATAGGGTTTCCTGCTTGAACAGGGGTTGGACTAGCTGACCTCCAAGGTCCTTTCCAACTCTGTTATTCGATGTTCCTATGTTCCAGATTATCCAATATAATATCCTTGCAATATCTAGCATGTACAAAGCTAATTCAGAATCCTCTGTGGGCATATTTGGTTTATAAATTTTAATTAAAACTCACTACCCAAGAACTAGAGTTTTTCAACGTTGAGGCAAAGATTATCTTCAATTTAGATTGAAGTCTTCTTGCCTCTTTGACCACACCTCTGGATATCTCTCTGTCCACTTAGTTCACTGCCCAACTCATTGCAACCTGTGCTTCTTCCCCCCCAAAAAACCCTTTAAGAAAAGGTATTGTGTGCTCAGTACAATCCTCTGTATCCTCCTAGTGGGGCTTTAGCTAAGGAGTGGTAATTGACTCCAGGCCAACACATCCAGTTCAAGAGCTGAGCAGAAAACTGGACTGTAGTTTCTTGTGCCAAATTCCAATCTCCCAACTACTAGACTGCACCAGATCCCAGCTGGCACACCCCAAAGTAGTCTGCAGGTGCTACACCCACCAAGGAGTAGTTGCGAACAGATCAGAGTTCACTAGTTAGCAAAGCTGCCATTGAAGGCTTCTCACTTGGAAATGGATCTTTTTGTATGTACTGTCAAGACATGTCTGGTCTTAACTGTCAGCACGATCCCCTCTGGATTCTCCTCAACTTTTGCGCCAGAAGGGGGAAAAAAAAAACCCTTGCAGTTGCTGAGTGCAGCAGGAATGAACAAAAAAAGGACATGCCAAATTTTGGAGGTGGGAGAAATCGTTGCTTGAGCGAATCTTGAGCAGAAAAGGGGCTTCCGGTTTTCTTGAAAGAAGATCCCACTTCCTTAAGCAGTGTTGGAAGAAATGTCCTTCTGGGTTCGGTTCCAAGCGGGGAGAAAGACACTGAAAAAATGGAGGCTGATTGGAAAGAGGGTTTAATGGTGAAGAAACAGTGGTGGGATTCAAAAAATGCTTACTACTGGTTCTGTGGGCGTGGCTTGGTGGGCATGGCAGGGGAAGGCTGTGTAAAATCTCCATTCCCTCCCCACTCCTGGGGAAAGACTACTGCAAAATCCCCCTTCCCTCCCCACCCCACTAACCTGCTTTCCAGCTCCTTTCTCCCATGCAGGGCAACCAAAGAAGACCCAGCCAATCAGCTGGGACTCAATGGGAGGCAGAGAATAGGTGGGGCGGGGCCAGTCAGAGGTGGGATTTGCCAGCTCTCCGAACTACTCAAAATTTCCACTACTATTTCTCCAGAACCAGTCAGAACCTGTTGGATACTACCTCTGGTGAAGCAGAACTACCAAGCAGATGTGATTCAGGGTAGATGACCACCTGGCTTGATGAGCACATGGATTTTTATACAGTTTGTTCTACAGCATTTTTTTAATGTAGAGGCTTGTTTAGTGTGTTTTGTTATTTGATTTTAATTAGTTTGTCTCGCGAAGGCTGGCAATGAGTTGGGGTTTTTAATCTTGTTTAACCAATGTAATTAATCCTAGATGCCAGCTTCCTTGGGGTTTTAATCCTGTTTTGAATGGATTACCAAATCTGCCTTTCTAAAAGTGGGCCCCTCAGTTTCTACTTGGGGCAGAGAGCTGAGGCTCTGAGCTTCTGTCTTTAGAAACATGTTTCTCCTTTAGGGGAAAATATAATATTCTGCTTTTTTAATACTTCCTAAAATATTTCATTCTTCTAAGAGGGGTGGGTGCTAACTTTCTTCAGCAGCTTCTCCACACAATTCCAGGAGGCTGTGTGCCAGACCTTTTTATTTGTTTGTTTGTTTGTCAAACATGTACAAGATAACAACAGAGGTGGCATTCAGCAGGTTCTGACCAGTTCTGGAGAACTGGTAGCAGAAATTTCGAGTAGTTCAGAGAACTGGTGGTAACTTCCCCCAGGAGTGGGGAGGGAATGGAGATTTTACAGTATCCTTTCCCTGCCATGCCCACCAAGCCATGCCCACACAACTGGTAGTAAAAAATATTGAATCCCACCAGTGGTGTGAACATAAACAAGAACAAAGGGAGTAAATACAGATAAATGCCGGGATATTAAAACTTGATCTGGTTTGATAACCAATCTTCTTAACCTGAAGTTAAAGTTACTGAGAACTTTTAAAACAACAGATTAACTAAAGCAAAACATCTTCAAAGCAAAACCAGAAAGTCCACTTGCTTCTTTAAAAAAAAAAAAAGCACCTTTGGGACTGCCCACTCAATTACCTGAACATCAATAAGTCCAAAACTATGGCAGTTGTTTCATGGAGTATAATTGAGGGAACTCAGAATGAATCAACACACACACACACATATATACTAGTGTATCATATCAATGATTAGCGGAGTCTTGAAAATGGAGAGTTTCCTGGTGAGGAAAGTTGGATGATTTCATTGGAAGTTTGCAGACCTGGTAAAACCTGTTGCAAAAAAAAAAAGGTAATTGATGGTAAAATTGACGACTTTGTGACTGGGTCTTCCCTCCCCTTCATTGGGATACATATATACCATTTGTCTTTATTTATTTATTGCATTACAAGTAAAAAGAAGAAAATAAGTTGCTGCAAGAAACCAATTGCCGAGGAAATGGTCACAAGACAATAATGCATCCTATCTAAATTAGAGCTTTGCACAGTTGTGTGGCTTGGAAGAAATCTCTTGCTCTCTGGAAAACAAATAAGGAATTAATCTAACCACATTCCATGCTCAGTTGATCTTAGGGTGCCTGAGTATAATTGAGCGAACAGAGTAACTTCTTCTTGGGGTTGCCCTATTCCTGAAAGTTGAATCAGAAGAAATTGGATTTCCATTCATTCTGGATTTTAGGGCACGGGCAACCTTTTCTCCTCTAGATCTTCTGGAACACAAGACACACAAACTAGGGTTTGTAGTCTGGATATCTGAAAGGCATCAAAAGGAATGTCTAAAATACTGAGTAGGTAGGTATCTTCTAGCTGATTGGGACTACACTATTCATTATTCCGAATAACCTTTTCTCCAAGGCACCTGAAGGCAGAACAAGAAGTAATGGGTGGAAACTAATGAAGGAGAGAAACCATCTAGAATGAAGGAGGAAATTCCAGACAGTGAAAACAATTAATCAGGGGAACTGCTTGTCTTCAGAAGTTGTGGGTGCTCCATCACTGGAGGTTTTTAAGAAGAGATTGGACCACCATTTGCCTGAAATGGTATAGGGTCTTCTGCTTGAGCAGAGGGTTGGGCTAGAAGACCTCCAAGGTCCGTTCCAACTCTATTATTCTGTTATTCGGTTAATACCGGAGGTTCCTATTGATGGGGTGATGGGAGTTATAGGAGTCCAATGCCTTTGGAGGGCTCTTTAGCTCTGGAAGGCTCCACTGAAGCTTAGTTAACAATGAAGGAAGAAAGAACAGTTCCCATTTGCTTCCTGGAGGTCCTTCTCCAGGAAATGATATGTAGGTTCCATTCATCCTTTTCTAAAGGGAACGTAAACCATTCTCCCCAGTAGAAATGTGCCAGATGGGTTCTTGGCCAGAGAAAAGAACATTTCTTCCTAAACGAAATTGAATTAAAGTTGCTCTGCTCTATTTAGGAAGGAACCGCAGACTACCAACAGTGTTCAGTACTGGGAGGGGAACGATGATTACAGAAACCTGATGGTGTCATGCCTGCAGAGGTCACAGGTCATGGGTCTGCACCGTCCATCCTGAATCAAATGTTCTCTTATGTAAAGGAGGAAGAAGTGACTCACTCTTGGTCGGATGACGCCTTCTCACTTGCCTGAGCTATAGGTGCCCAATTGCATGAAGAACACGTCCATTTGGATAATGGGTTCTTCTGAAGAGAAGAAGAAGGAGGAGCTGGATATGATATAGTTTATTTTACTTTATTGTCATTGCACCTCGTACAATGAAATTAAACACCATCTTCAATGTACATTATGACTATGAAAATAAAACACAAACACACATCCTTCACATTCTATACAATTGATTCGACAAACCCTGATATTGCATTCATATTGCACTATACAGCAGAATTCAAAAGAGCTACTGCCCTGGGAAAGAAGCTGTTTTTCATCCTATTTGTCCTTGTTTTTATTATCTTGTACCATTTGCCAGATGGTAATAGTTCGAAAAAAGGGTGAATGTTTTGAGCTTTCTTAAGGCAGCAGGAGCTATAAAGCTCTTCCAAAGAGGGGAGAGGGCAAACAATGATCCTCTGGGCAATGACGTTCACCCTCTGGAGTGCTGTCCTATCTGCCCCTGTGCAATTGGCAAACCATACAGAGGTGCAGTAAGTTAAGATATTCTCTTATGGTGCAGCGGTAGAAGGTCACCAGCAGTTTTTCATTCTGTTGTTGTTTCCTGAGAAGTCTCAGGTAGTCTAATCTCTGCTGGGCCCTTTTGACCAGGGCTGCAATGTGAGCACCCCAGGTCCACCTCATCTCCCAATATAGAGGAAGAAGACAGCTATTGCACATGGTCAATCAAGAAAAGTGCTATGCACCCTTCCCCAAACTCAATATCGCATTATTAGCAGTCCAGATATTACATGTGGTCTGTGGGCTGCAGGTCAAGCACACCTGGTCTAGACCTTTCCAAGGGCGAGCAAACTGTACCTGTTCTCAGCCATGAAGTCATGGTTTCTCTGCTTAAACTCTCTTGTTAGTTTCTCCCAGGTTATACTCCTGTTCAAAGTCACCCATATGGCTTCTCTTTCTTCAGGTCACGTGCAAAGAATTAAAAAAAAGCCTCGGTACAGAAGACCGTGAAGCTGGACAGTGTCTGAAAACGCCTGAGAAGTAACAGAAGAACAGAGTTGGAATGGACCTTGAGGATCTTCAACTACTTCATCAAACAGGAGATCCCATATCGTTCTGGACCAACGGCGATCCAGTCTCTTGGTAAAAACCTACAGTAGGGGTGTCAAACTCGATTTCATAAAGGACCCCATCAGGGTTGTGTTTGACCTCGGGAGGCCCGGGTGAGCATGGCCAGTTTGACATTGTATCGGGGGTGCCTGTAGTGGTCTGAGCTCTCTGCTAGTGAAAATAGAGCCTGGGAGGGCCGCGTGTGCCCCCCCCCCCCCCCCCGAGAGGGGCAGTATTCAGCCAGTTCTGACCAGTTCTGGAGAACCGGTAGCGGAAATTTTGAGTAGTTCAGAGAGCTGGCCAATGCCACCTCTGACTGGCCCTGCTCCTATCTCTTCTCTGCCTCCCATTGAGTCCTAGCTGGGTCTCCTTTGGTTGCCCTGCACAGGAGAACAGAGCTGAAAAGCAGGTTAGTGGGGTGGGGAGGGCATGGGGATTTTGCAGTAACCGTCCCCCAGGAGTGGTGTGGAAATGGGTGTTTTACAGAATCCTTCCCCTGCAACACCCACCAAGCCGCTCTACGCCCACCAAGCTACACCCATAGAACTGGTAGTAAAAAAAATTGAATGCCACTATTGCTCCCCGAGCTCCGTTTTCACTGGCAGAAGGTTGCAGGCTGTTTCAGGGAAAAACAGTTTGGGAGGGCCACACACAGCCCTCCTGAGGTGTGTTTTTGCTGGCAGAGGCACGGCGGGCCAGTCCTTTGATGTCCCCAGGGCAGTCCAGTGGGCCAGATCTAAGCACCCCTCAGGCTGGATCCGGCCCGCGGGCCTTGAGTTTGACACCCCTGACCCTACAGTGATGAAACACCCATAACTTCTGAAGTGCAGGCTGTTCCACTGATCACTTGTTCTCACAATCAGGAAATGTCTCCTTCATTCTAGGTGGCTTCTCTCCTTGATTAGTTTCCATCTGTTGTTTCTTGTCCTGCCTTCTGGTGCTTTGGAGAATAGCTTGACTCCTTCCTTCCTCTTTGTGGCAGCCCCTCAAATATTGGAAGGCTGCTATCATATCACAGCTTTTCACCTGCACTTTTATCACCGCTTAGAGAAGTTAAATCGTAAGAACGGATGCTTAAGACCCAATTGTTTCCCTGAACGGGAGCCAGTCTGCCTTTTGGGACCACAGGGATATCTTTTTAATGCCAAAGAAGCCAGCATTTTTTTCTTTTCTTTTTTTGTTATTTCAATAAAATCCAATGATCTCATTTGTTTTTGTTCTTCTACTGTATAAATATAGGCAATTAGAGGCTAGCTATTATATGTCTGTGTCAACTTAGCAAACAATTTTCCCTTTGTCTTGGCTCAACTCATTGCCGAGTTGGAAAGCTTAAAAAACAGGAGTAGCGCTGAACTTGAGCTGTTTCCCAAATTGTATTCTTGCCTTCCAAAATCACGCTGAAACACTACCGAGAGAGACTACTGGCTGCGTTTGCTTTAAAAGAAAAAAAAAAGAAAGAAAAAAATCCTGGTCTACAGAGACCTGATTTTATGAAAGCGGCTAAAATCAGGCCTTCCATCCTACAGAGGAAGGCCATCATAAATTTAGACAAGACCAGGAAGGAGAGCAAAGTGAAAGGCAAAGACTGGAAAAGTTAGCACAACGTTTATTACAGCTGTGAAATCTGGACACTGACAAAGAGTGGAAGAAGATAAGAGTTCTTCAAGCATAGACCTGGAGACGTTCTTAGGAATAAAATAAAAATGTGTGTGTGTGTGTGTGTGTGTGTGTGTGTGTGTGTGTGTTCCAGCATAACTCTGGAACGCCTCGAGCAATTTCAAACAAACTTAGTACACAGATGACTTACCCTCTGAAAACAAATACTGTGGGGGTAAGACAACCCTAACACCCCTCGGGAGGTGTGTGCCTTAAAGTGGCTTCTACTGTACAGCACAGTGGACTTGCCATGGTAACGGCTTCACAGAACTCATCAAGGGGGCTCCCTCTCCACAACTGCTGAAGGCAAGCCACTCCATTGGTTAATTGTTTTCACCCTTGGGAATTTTCTCCCTAGTTCCAGGTTGCTTCTCTCCTTGATTAATTTCCATCCATTGTTTCTTGTCTTACCTTCAGGTTCTTTGGAAAATAGGTTGATACCCCTCTTCTTTGTGGCAGCCCATCAAATATTGGAACACTGCTATCATGTCACTCCTAGTCTTTCTTTTCTCTCGTCTAGCCATACCCGATTCTTGCTTACATGACTTACGTGAAAATTAACTAAACTTAGCAGATTATGCGTATAACCTGGTTAGGCGTGTTATGCAAATGACGCTGCCCCCAAGAACACTTCCATGGGATAAAAGAGAATATTGTAGCTCAGGCTTGGAAGTGAGGGGGTCCTTGGTGCTCTCTGAGCTTGGTTGTTTTCTTGCAGACGTTTCATTACTCAAATTAGGTAACATCATCAGGGCTAGAAGGAAGTAAAGTTTGTAGAGAGGAGGAGGAGGAAGAGGAGGAGGAGGAGGAGGAAACTATAGGTCCTAGATGCCCTCTGAGCTTGGTGATTTTCTTGCAGACGTTTCATTACCCAAACTAGGTTACATCATCAGTGCTAGAAAGGAATGGGGTTTGTGGAGAAGAGGAGGAGGAGAAGGATGGAGGAGAGGATCGTGGGATCCTTGATGCTTGCTGAGCTTGGTGATTTTCTTGCAGACAGGTTTGGGTTTCGTTACCCAACTAGGTAACATCAACAGCTCTAGTTGACAAGCTCTGATGATGTTACCTAAGTTCGAATAATGAAACGTCTGCAAAAAAGCAACCAGGCTCAGAGAGCACCGAGGACCCCCCTACCCCCCCACTTCCAAGCGATTCCTCCAGAGTTGGAGGCGGTTTCCTTTTCCCAGAACTTGACATCCAATGAATATTTTACAATCTTTCCAACTTGGTGGTCAGCATTCCTCCTAAGGGTGGGCTTCCCAGTGTGGGAACCAGCGGGTGCAGTTGTTTTCATTGTGCAAATAAATCCCTGACTCCAGATTCTCTCCCTTACAGGCGTTTACACAGGCTTTGGTTTTCTCGCGGTTGGACCAGGTTTTCCATCTGTGTGGCTCTGTGCCAGCCCCTGAACTCCACACAGAGCTATAAAAGGGACTCTCCGTCATTAGGAAATGCTGAAAACGGATGCCTTGAGCAGGACTTCAGGAAAGACTAAAAAAAAAAAAACCTGGTAAGTTTAAACACTTTCTATGCCTTGGAATTCCTAGATTTTGACTGAAAGAAAGAGCACAATTTGCAACCAGGAAGGCTATGATTTCTGGTGTTACTTCGTGTAGATGATGGTGTAATGTAATGTTATTTTTTATCTTGCAAACAAAAGCAGAGTATAACATTATTGTTAACCAAGTGTTTACTAAGGAAGGCATTTGGGAAGGCGCGAACATATTTCTACAGAGCAAAATATGACTTTTTGCATGGTGCTTTATCCACCTGGGCAGAACGTTAGGATTTACATGATTATTTTAGATGAGAAGACAGCTGAAGGCAACTCAGAGCAGCTGAAATTGTTTTTACTATATCTTAAATGGGAAATGTATGAGGTCCCTAACCAGAATGGGGTGGAAATGTTCCTAGTTTGTTCCTTGTCCTGAAGGTAGCTTAATTCTATTCTTCCCATTAAGGCATAATTTAGCTCATATTTTTCACAGTACACATCGTAGTTAAAAATATGGTTAAATCTGATCTGCAGTTCTGTAAATATATATAGAATAGAATAGAATTCTTTGTTGGCCAAGTGTGATTGGACACACAAGGAATTTGTCTTGGTGCATAAGCTCTCAGTGTACATAAAAGAAAAGGTACATTTGTCAAGAGTCAAGAATCATCAGGTACAATACTTAATAATAGTCATAGAGGGTACAATAAGCAATCAAATCATACTAGGAAACAGTCCATATAAATCGTAAGGATACAAGCAGCAAGTTACAGTCATACAGTCACAAGTGGGAGGGGATAAGCGATAAGGAGTGATGAGAAGATTAATAGTAATAGTAGTGCAGACTTTGTAAATAGTTGGACGGTGTTGAGGGATTTATTTGTTTAGCAGAGTGATGGCTGTTCTTATGTCTAGTTGTTCTGGTATGCAGTGCTCTTTAGCGTCGTTTTGAGGGTAGGAGTTGAAACAGTTTAAATTAAAACTGTAAATATGTATCTAGGAATAAATGCCCCCAAGGATGTCTCTGATCCTTATTTTTGAGGAGGGGTAAGCTGTTGAGGTGCAAAAACCAGTTTAGTGATCACCCAAAGCAAACAGTACACTGAGGAGAAATTCAACAATATGTTTAATTCGATACTTTGAAGTCCAACTGTGTCTTTTATGCCATCCTGGTTAAATGGTTTTTCAGTCTATTTTTGAAAACCTCCATCAATGGAGCACCCACAATTCCAGGAGACAAGTATTCCACTGATCAATTGTTCTCATTGTCAAAAAAAATTCTCCTTATTTCTAGGTTGGATTCCTCTTTAATAAGCTTCCACCCGTAACTTATTTTCTTCCTTCTGGTGCTTTGGAGAATATAAATTTCCTCTTATTTGTGACAGCCCTTCAGATACAGGAAGACAGTTATCATGTCTCCCGCTCCCAATCCTTCTCTTCAATAGGTTAGGTATAACTAGCTCCCTCAATGGTTCATCATACGTTTTAGCCTTTGTGGAATGAAACGTGGGTGTCTTTAAACCAAGAAGTAACTCTATAAATTAGAAGGAAAGAATTTGCATTTTTGCCCGTGTTTACCTTTTATTGTGTGACAGAAGATCAGAGCTCACGGAGAACAACTATTTTAATTTTAACTATTAATAATTTTAACTATTCTAATTTTAAGTGTAGTACATAACATTATCTATTGCAATGTCCTACCCGTCAATGATTACTTCAGCTTCAACCACAACAATATACGAGCACGCAATAGTTGCAAACTCAAGGTAAACCGCACCAAATTTGATTGCAAGAAATACGACTTCAGCAACAGAGTGGTCAATGACTGGAATGCACTACCTGACTCCGTGGTTTCTTCCCCAAACCCCAAAAACTTTAACCTTAAACTGTCGACTGTTGACCTCAACCCTTTCCTAAGGGGTCTGTAGCGGGCGTGCATAAGCACACCAACGTACCTACCGTCCCTGTCCTAATGTTCCCTTTTATTCTATCCATTTCATGTATTCATAACTATTGGGTTTGTAGGACTGCCTCAGGACAAAGGGCTATATATCTTCTGCAGGCTTCTTTCTTGTTATCTTTAAGCAGTTAAGGCCAAGAGGATTTGGGGAAATTGTTCCCGAAAGTTAGATCAGGGCTGTGCAACTAATTTTCTAACGTTAGAGTTGCTACCATTTTCAGTTGAGATACCCAGGGAGAAGTTTCTCTGGTCATGGTAAGATTGTTCAATTTGCCTGCTCCCAAGCAGTGGAAGGTGGTGACAAAATCCATCCAGATTGAGTTCATACTGATATAAGTGTGCTTTGGTTTTTTTTCCCTGCCCAGGTTGTTCTTCCATTTGGAAGCCCAAGGAGGCTTTAAAACCAGAGTGTGTGATGATCCAAATGCATTTTTGACCTGCTTGGAAATTAGCATCTGAGAATCCTGTTCTGGAGTTAAAGGATGATTGAACTACAGAGACGGCTTCTGCCTTCCTTCCTCCTTCTTGCAGTTGCCTGCATTTCCGGTGAGCGTGGCTGACCTTCTCAGACGTTCAAAAATGGCAGGGTTGCTACATGCAGCACTTCTCCTTGTGACACAGAATCAACCAACCTAGATCGAAGGAAAAATTTCCTGATAGTTAGAAGCATTGTGAGTGCTCTAACGTTGGAGGTTCTGAAGAAGAGATAGTACAACCATTAGAGTGAAATGCTATAGGGTTTCCTGCCTGAGCAGGGGGTTGGGCTAGAAGACCTCCAGGGTCCCTTCTGACTCTGTTGTTCTGTTATCTGAGCCATGTTTAAAGGGGAAGAATTATATTTCAACTCAAACTGAAGTACAAATATGCCAAGAGAATTTCCTACAATATGTTCAGGGGTAGGATTCTACCAGTTCGCACCTATTCGCTAGAACCAGTTGTTAACGTTCTAAGCAGTTTGGAGAACCGGTTGTTAGAAGACATTACTGGCCTAATCCTGTAAGGAAGGCAGGAAGGAAACATTCTGGTGTTGCTTACAGAAACTGCCTCTCCATTAATCCATTAATCCTTATTACATTCTTGGCAAGACTAGACTTCCTGCCTCAGGAAACTCTCTGGAGTTTTTTTCCCCTCCTTTGCTGGTTCTTTGCTTGTGTGGAGTGACCATTCAAAGTTAGAATGGCACTGAAAAAAGTGACTTATGACCATTTTTCACACTTACGACTGTTGCAGCATCCCCACAGTCATGAGAGGCCAGGCGAGGAGATATGTGCCTCGATGTGAATGATGTTGAGTTGGCCACACTCAGCCAGTCACATGACCACCAAGCCATGCCCACCAACTAAGCCACGCCCACAGAACCGGTTGTTAAAAAATTTGAATCCCACCCCTGAATATGTTCAGCCCAACTTCTTATAGGGTTCTCTAGCGTTACATGCAAACCCAAGGTATGATTTTTTCAGATTAACTTTTAAACCCACATTCCTGAGTGGCTATTGCACTGATTTTTCATGGTTTGGTAACATTGAGAATATAACTTTTTTTTCCCCAAACAGTACGTTTAATTTATTTTCTGATTCACAACAAACCACATATAAGCCAGAAATGCTGGGTTCACACGATATATTAAGTCACCAAAAGAAAAGCCAATATGTTTGTATATCTTTTAGAATAGATTATGGCACTGTGAATACAATGGATAAATGAAGCCTCCAAAAAGAAAGGGGAAAAAAATCTGTGAATTATTAATATTATATTAGTATAAAATTAACCCAGTCCTTCAATGTGTTCTTCAATATAAATAATCTGGAAATATATTTTTTCCATCTTTTCATTTTTATGTTATTAAGACCACCCATAAGGAAAGCTAACCAAGTTTAATATCTGGAGTTCATGTCATATTTTTATTAATTTAATTAAACATGTTGTTTGAATATAATCTATGTCTCTTTAGTGAAAAGGACTTTTCTCTTTTATTTTGGTCGTTGAACTTTTGCCATACAAATAGTACAATTTAATGCCTGGTCTTTCACATTTATATGAAAAATAGGGAAATTGAATTGTCTTTTTAAAGTAAATTTACATCTGCTGTTTGGTTTTAGATGATTTTATTTGAATACTGAGTTTTGTAAAATGTTTCCAGGTTTTGCTCCCGAATTGCCCTTTGTAAAGCAAAGTTATAAACATAAACAATTTTTGTTTAGTCTTATGAACCTGTTTCAAATTTCCTCCTTTTTTCCCAAGTTCTTTATTTCTTCCAAGAAAATATGGTCATCGTAACTGTATTATCCCAGTCTGTATCAAACTGCTTATCTTTCTGCTTTGAATGGGTTCAATTGATTATTATTTTAATTAATAACAAGTCATGATTACATCATTATTATAATTACTGGCTGACACCTACCATGTTTTCCCCAAAATAAGACCCCATCTTATTTTTTTATTTTTTATTTGCCACCAAAAAAGGCACCAGGTCTTATTTTCGGGGGTGTCATCCACTGACTAACCTCACTTGCGTGCGTCGCCCCCAGTCTCCTTTTCGCTGTCAGAGGCCTTCAGGAACTTCTTCTGTGGCCAGCAAGTCTTTCCTGATGGCCTCCGCAGGATCCACCCAGAACTTTGTTATCAGCTCCAGAGGCCTTCAGGAAAACCTTACCAGCCTTGCTGGCTGCAGAAGAAATGGGCCAGCAAGGCAGGTGTCAGGTGTGCGAGGCTACAACTGTTCAAAGGTAAGTAGTAGGGCAGCTCCATTCCATCCCCACCCTAACTTAATTTTTACCCATCCACTCTGGATGGGTGGAATCTTAATTAGGGCTTATTTTGGGGAATTGGGCTTATATTGGGCACGCATGTAAAAATCAAGCTAGGACTTACTTTCAAGGTAGGTCATATTTTGGGGGAAACAAGGTATCTTCTCAAACATTTGCAGGGTTTAGGAAAAGAGAGAGCTTGAAACTGATCAGTGGAGTTACTTCTTTGTGACTGTGACTTTGTGTCTTAGATGCCAGAGGCATGACATTTTCCCATAAAGATTAATCCAAGTGTTTTGTTTATGGCTGTGGAATTTTCACCTGGATCTGTTCCTGCCCAGTGCTTCCAAAATCCACACTCTCAGAAGAGCCTCTAACTCACATCTGAGCTACTGGAGCAAAAATCCTCCTATCTATTTGGAGTAAATGAGATAAACAGCCTGGACTGTAAAACTTCTGGTCAATGTTTTAGGGTGAACTCTGGTTTTATAAAATGCCTTTTTTTAGCCTCAATGATGGAAAAAAGTTTTCAACGGAGTTCTTTCCGGAAAAAAAGGAATGCCAAGCCCTTTCCCTTAGGCTGCCAAGAAAGCTGTATGAGTATATCTGAATGTCTGTGGAGATTCTTGGTCATCCAGGTCATGGTTGTCCCAAAGGTGCTTTTTCAAGAGGCAACTAGACTTTCTGGTTTTTCTCTGAAGACATTTTGCTTCTCATCCAAGAAGCTTCTGCAGCTCTCAAGAGAAGCGAAACGTCTTCAAAGAAAAACCAGGAAATCCTGTTGCCTCTTGAAAAATACCTTTGGGATAATATATTTGAGTATTATCACTAAATGGATAACTGCATGGATTGGTCAAAATATATGCAGGATATATAGATCATTACAAGAAGTAATAGATGGAAACTAATCAAGGAGAGAAGCAACTTAGAACTAAAGGAGAAATTTCCTGACAGTGAGAACAATTAATCAGTGGAACTGCTTGCCAGTAGATGTTATGGATGCTTCATCACTGGAGGGTTTTAAGGAGAGATTGGACAGCCTTTTTGTCTGACATGGTATAGGGTCTCCTGCCTGAGGAGGGGGTCGGACTAGAAGACCTTCAAGGTCTCTTCCAACTCTGTGATTCTATTATGGTGCTGCAACTGAAGCCCACCTGCACATATAAAACATGAGACGCTTCTATTGTGATGCTGCGCCCGCTATCTTGCAGAGTTTCAACCCACCTACAGATCCTGCTGGCTTGGAGCCAAAGACACTTCCAAGGCGATCACTTTATGAGATGTATAAATACTTGTTCTTGTCAATAAGGAAACAGGTGTGGTACGCTGGATGCTCTGCAGTGGATAAGAAGATGCTCCAGAGCATTATAAACACAGCGCGAAAAATCATCGGTTGCTCTCTTTCTTCTCTGGAAGAGATTGCGAAGACCAGACTCCTCTCTAGAGCACTAAAAATCTCCACAGACCGTTCTCATCCTGGACATTCATATTTTGATCTGTTACCATCAGGGAGGAGTTATAGGTGTCTTAAAATGAAGACTAATAGACTGAGAAACAATTTCTTTTCCAAGGCATTTTTAAACTAACTTACTATATGTTTTAGCTAGGTTTATTGTTGTTGTTGTTGTTGTTGTTGTTGTTGTTCTTGTTGTTGTAGAACATAGAATAAGAGGGCTGGGAGGGACCTCAGAGATCTTCCAGTCCAACCCACTGGTCAAGGCAAGAGAGCTTATACCATCCAGGTCAAATGGTTGACCAGTGTTTCAAATCCAGCAACCATTCTTGGAGAGAACAAGCAGGTTTAGGGTTAGGGTGATCTTAACCTCTTCGCTGCACCCTTTAGGTTTTATCTCTTTCGTTTCTCTTTCATAATATCTGTCATAAAACCTTCCCCTGCTACTGTACTGTTGCTGAGTCTGTTATTCGCTGTGATAGAAAGCAGCTAACATGGGGTGACATTACATGGCCTGGTGTTGCTACTCAGGGATAGAACAGGAATAGAAATGGAAGTGGAAATGGAATAGAAGAGAAATAGAAGAGAAATACAGAATAGAATAAAAATATAATATAGAATAGAAATAGAACAGGAACAGAATAGAATAGAATAGAATAGAATAGAATAGAATAGAATAGAA
>NW_020769351.1:5392196-5414502 GCF_900518735.1 Pseudonaja textilis
ATATAGAATAAAAATATAATATAGAATAGAAATAGAACAGAAACATAGAATAGAATAGAATATTGAAAATAGAATATAACAGAAATAATAGAATAGAATAGAAAATAGAATAGAAATAGAACAGAAATATAGAATAGAATAGAATATAGAGGATAGAATAGAACAGAAATAATAGAATAGAAATTGAATGGAAATATAACAGAACAGAAATATAGAACAGAAATATAGAATAAAATAGGAGCTGGAAGGGACCTTGGAGGTCTTCTAGTCCAGCCCCCTGCTCAAGCAGGAGACCCTATACCATTTCAGACAAGTGGCTGTCCAGTCTCTTCTTCAAAGCCTCCAGTCATGGAGTGCCAACAACTTCTGGAGTCCAGCTGTTCCACTGGTTCATTGTCCTCACTGTTAGGAAGTTTCTCCTTAATTCCAGCTTGCTTCTCTCTTTGACCAGTTTCCAACCATTATTTCTTTTCTTGCCCTCTGGTGCATTGGAGAATAATTTTACCTTCTCTTCTTTGTGGCAAGAATTTCCGAAGCTAAAGGAGGTGATTGTTAAGTGAGTTGTACTCCATTTTATGACTCCCTCCCCATCGTTCTTAAGTGACTCACACAATCGCTGGACAAGTCTAGCGTCCCGCATTTACTTGAGAGTTGGCTGTCGCAAACAGCAAACACACAACCCTGGGATGCTGCAACTGTCAGAAATACACGCCAGTCGCAATGCACCCGAAATTTTCATCATGTGACCGCTAGGAGGTTGTAACGGTCATAAGAGCGAGGACCAGTCATAAGTCAGTTTTCTCAGTACTGCTGTCCTTTCGGATGGTCGCTAAGCGAACTAAGCCAAGGATTACATGCGAACGGTTCCACAAAAAGTTTCAGCACCGAACTGATTTTTTAAAAATCTGACAGAAGAGAAAAAAAAATTAGGGAATCATGCATGTTCCTTTCATTTGGGCACAAATGAAATCAAGCTTCATCAAGCCCTTGTTCTGACTTTTTTCACCAACAGTACAGGTAGTGCTCCACTTACAAAAGTTCATTTGGTGACCTGCAAAGTTACGACGGCTGTGCTGGTTAGACAGTATATACTTCGTTTAGGAATGAGAGCTGCCCCCTTAAGGGAATGCTTCATGGGAAATGTAGTTGATGCCTCTTGGGAGATGTAGTTCATGTCACGTGGTCACATCTGTAATCCCGATTGGTCGCTGACTTGATCTCTGGTTGGGCTGGGGGAGTTTTGGGGCATTTTTACATGGACCCCAGCATCATGCTGGAGCGTTCTTTTGCCATAACGCTATGGGATGAAGGTAGCCACCTTTTCACTTTCATGTCCCCAAACTCCTGTGGGACAGCAGTTAAACACTACAAAGGCTTCCATGCAAAAGTTAATGTATTGGATTTATTAGGCATCCTCAAAGTACAACTCACATTTATGTTGAGATTCATCTAACGTCCAATCTTTGCCTCAATAGTGTAGAAAGATGGTGATCTTCATCCCATAGGGTTATGGCAAAAGAACACTCCAGCCACTCCATTTTATTTTCTGATATTTTTTTTTGCCAATATGTAGGACAGAGCATTTATTTGTTGAGATTTGAAGTTGCCATTTGTTTGACCATTCTGATACATAGTCAAGGTCTTTTTGAAGGGTAGCAGTATTGTCTGTGGTATTGAATAGCTTTACATCATCAGCGAAGAGAACGCAGTTGCTCTTGATATGATCACAGAGGTCACTTATGTAGAGTATGAAGAAAGTTGGTCCTAGAACACTGCCTTGGGGGACACCACTGTTGACAGGTACAGAATTTGATAGGACGCTCCCAAGTTTGACCATTTGTTGTAGTTTGACAGGAATGCTTCTATCCAGTTATGCAGGAGTCCAGAGATACCATAAGATTTTAGTTTTAGGAGTAGTTTGTCGTGTACCACCGAATCAAAGGCTTTACAGAAGTCTATGTAGATTGCGTCTATTGCTTTGCCCTGATCGAGTTGTGTAATCCATATGTTTTTGCAGTGTAAGAGTTGCAGATTACAGGATAGTTTTTTTCTGAAACCAAATTATTTATTAGAGAGTAGGTTGTTTGTCTCTAAGTGGAGGATGATGGATTGGTTAATAATTGATTCCATGACTTTACAGGTGACGCAGCATAAGGAGATTGGTCTGTAATTTTCAACTAGGCTGGGGTCTCCCTTTTTGAAGATGGGGATGACCGTGGCTTGTGACCACAATTTTGGCAAGGAGCTGGTCCTGAAAGATAAATCTCTTTCAGCCTACACATTGGACACACCCTCATTTCTTGGCCACAGAATTTTGGGGGAAAGCCAGATTTTAAAAACAGCCTATTCTTTTTTCATTTTACAGCATATATTTTTTGTTTCTGTTTTTCCCCTCCCTAAGGTGAACGGATTTTAAAACAATCAGTGAGCTGGATTGCCAATGGACAAAAACCCTACAGACTTTTGACCAAACACAATTCAGACAGTAAGTCATTTTCCACTTCGTGCAGTTCTGTTTTAAGAAAATTAAGATGCCATATACTTGCTATTATGTTTTAAACAAATTAAGATGGCTTAGTTTATGAAAGATCCTGTCCGTCTGCCTCTATGCACTCTGATAATGGAAAACAGATTAATCCTGGCTAAAGCTTAATTCATTCTGGCTAACACCCCAAGAAACATATTGTTTCCTTTTGCTAAAAGCTAAAACCAAGTCTACAGTAGTTGTCAACATCTCTGTTCAGTTTATAAACCAGACATTTCCTGACATTGTAAATCCCAAAAGGGAATCTCAATTTTACCAAGCAATTTATGCTGAAGATTAATGTTAGATTAATTGCTGCAAACACAAAGTGTTTAAAATAATAGATATCTTTGGAAGCTCTGTGCAACCTTAATCCCCATCCTGAGTGAAATATACAGGCTATCCTAACTGCAAAACGGACAGAAGATAATCTTCTCCTGACTCCATCCACAGTGGAGAATGGAAGGATATCTCCCTTAGAATGGTGCGGGAGTATGAACGGATTTCCAGAAATTTTGCAAATCCTTCCATTCCCCACCATCCAGTTGGAGCTGAAGAAGCTTCTTGGATGAGAAGTGAAACATCTTCAAAGAAAAAAGAAAGGAATTCCAGTTACCCCCTGAAAAAACACCTTTGGGACAACTATGACCTTTCTTAAGTAGCCTTTTTATTCCTGGCTTGGAACTGGACCTGCATAATTTAAAAGGATTTTTTTATAAGATGATGTATCACTGGTATATTTAATACCAGATAAGCTATCTAAGATGTATAAAGGCGTGTCAAATGAATGTTGGAAGCGTAAAAATAAAGAAGGGACTTTAGAAGCAACGGATGGAAGCTAATCAAAGAGAGAAGCAACCTACAAACTGAGGAGAAATTTCCTGACAGAACAATTAATCAGTGGAACAGTTTGCCTTCAGAAGTTGTGGGCCATCACGGGAACTTTTTAAGAAGAAACGGGGCAGTCATTTGCTATAGGGTCCCCTGCTTAAGCAGGGGGTTGGACTAGAAGACCTCCAAGGTGCCTTCCAGCTCTTGTTATTCTATTCTATTCTATTCTATTCTATTCTATCCTTTGTGGTGGATATGTGATAAAGAAAAAAAAACATGATTCATATTTTAATACAGAAAATTCTGAAAATGAGGATATTTTGAAACATGATTCATATTTTAATATAGAAAATTCTGAAAATAGTATAGAAAAAGATGAAACTTTCCTTTTGGATCTAATGGAAAAAGACTTGGAGAAAAAAATGGAACTTATATATGCTATAAATGGATACTATATATGCTGACAGCAGGATCATTATTATATGCACAAAAGTGGAAGGTCACTTTGATTCGTACCATGGATGAATGGCTGCAGAAGCTGATGGGAGTTGGCTGAAATGGCAAAATTGGCTATTTGGGTTAAAGACAAGAATATAAGTACTTCGTTTCCACATGGAGACCATTTCTGAACTTTGTGCTTAAAGTGGAAAATATTGGAACTTTGATTTTGGGTTTTACCGATTAGATTGATAGATCCTTATAGAAATGGTTTGTTCATGTTATTATGAAAAAGCAAAATGTTGTGATTTGATGCTAATGCCTTATTTTATTGCAACAGAGAGTTGGAAGTCAATGTTTCTTTTTCCCAACCCTTCCTCATTTCTCTTTCCTCCCACCCTTCCCCCGCCCCACTGCATTCCTATTTACCTGTGTATGTTGTATCTTATTTTATTTTACAACTCAATAAAATGTTTGACTTGGCAAAAAGCAAGCCTCCCTTTTATTCCCAGCTTGGAACTGGCTTTTTCTTCCTATAACGGTAAGGATGACCATTCATGGACTATGAATGCTAACATGCTTGTGAGGAAGGCGCAAGAAGAGGCTGTACTTCCTGAGAATGCTCAGGTGTCTGGATTCCGGCAGTTACTCCAATTAAATCATGAGCCTTGAGCCACATTCCCCAAACTAAAGACGATTTATTTGAAGTTAACATTCTACGCTTCCGGCACTAACCTGGGCGTAGCGAACTCCGAGACATGTAATTCACTGTCACCCTTGATCCTGCTTCCCCCCACAACCCTCTGAGTGTATCATCCAATGAAAAATGTCCATAGCCAAGGGTCATCAATCATGCTCTCCAATTAGATTTTTTTTCACGGCAGAAGCTTCAGCCATCTAATCAGTCTTTGAAGAAAATATGAATGGAATGTACTTTCGATTCCACACTGTTGCCTGCTCTTTGAAACTCCTCCCCCTCTTTCTGGTGTCAACTATAAAATGTGAATACAAACTGTTTTATGAGTTGACATCAGGAAGATAAATCTATCTCAGCATCTACTTCTGTTCTACTACTGCAGCACCATTGAGAGTATCCTGACATATGGCATTCTTGCACGGTATGGGAGCAGCTCTGTGGCGGACAAAAACGCTCTAAGGGAATCATTAAAACTGCCCAGAATATCATTGGGCTCCAGCTACCAGCCTAGGATGACATCTTCGCATCTCGCTATTTGAGGAAGTCGCACAACTTTCTCAGAGACTCTTCCCATCTTGCTCGTAATCTTTGTGTACTGTTGCCTTCTGGCAGAAGATACAGAACAATTAAAACTCGGACCACAAGTTTTCTGAACATTTTTTATGCAAGAGCTATAATTGCACTTACAATGAACTTAAGGGCCACTATCAGAGAGCTGTTGGACAGCATTACTTGATTTGTTGTGTGGATGCTTGTAGGGGGCAGGGGATTTTGGCGGGTGGGAGGGTGTCTGGGGATTGTCATGTGTGTGTGTGTGCGCGCGCTCGTGTTGGGCCTGGTCTCTGGGTGTTATGTGAATTTCATTGTATGGGTATACTGTGCATATATCTACAGTGACAATAAAGGTATCAGCGTTCCAGAAAACCTCCACTCCAACCAATAACTCCGAGACAGACCATCTTCTCTAAAGTTCTGTTTTAATTGGATAGTAAACTGGCACATCTGGCGAATCTGAAAGTTCTGGGCTTCCTTGCAATAAGTAAAAACTACAAATCCATCCCCTGCACCCATTATCACATCACATGCCCCAATCACCATCTGTCCCAACTTGAGACTTCCCCTCACTTATACGCAGAACAACATGACCTTGAATTAGAAAAAGAATGCTATTATGTCTAACTACACACACTCCAAGACATTCCCCCATCCCACTTTCCCAGGCTCAAATGTGGAGTGTGGGAGCATCTGGTCTCAATATGGCTTCCAAAGCTGACAAAAGTTTTATCTTATGACAATTCCCCTTTCCGCAGCCTTACAATTTGCAGTGCGTCTTCCTCTCTTTCTTCTTCAGACCAAGAAACATGGACCAGCTGGTTCAACATTGATCACCCCGGAGGGAACGGTGATTATGAGCGCTTAGATGCCATTCGCTTCTATTACCGGAGCAGGGTGTGTCCGAGTCCCATCCAGATTGAAGCCCGGACCACTGACTGGGTCCCTGCCACCAGTTCGGGCCAGGTGGTCCACTCCAGTGTCCACGAAGGATTCTGGTGCCTGAATAAGGAGCAGCCCCCAGGACAAACGTGCTTCAATTATGCAGTGCGTTTTCTCTGTCCGCCAGGTAAGAGCTGCCTTTAATTTTTTCAAGGTGCAAATAATCATCTTAACGACCACAAATTGAGCCCAACGTTTCCATTGCAGAATGAGACATCGGTGAAGTGAGTTTTGCCCCATTTTACGCCCTTCTTGCCACCGTTGTTAAGGGAATTGCTGAAGTTGATAAGTTAGTCACCTGGTTGTTAAGTGAATCTGGCTTCCCCATAGACTTTGCTCATCAGGTCACAAAAGGGGATCACGTGACCCCGGAAAACTGCAATGGCCATAAGTATTCTATTCTATTCCATATTTTCTTTTCTTTCTATTCTATTCTGTTCTGTTCTATTCTGTTCCGTTCTTCGTATAGAGAATACTATTCCATTCCATATTTTCTATTCTATTCTATTCTATTCTGTTCTATTCTATTCTATTCTATTCTATTCTATTCTATTCTATTCTATTCTATTCTATTCTATTCTATTTATTCTACTCTAAATTCCAATTCCAATTCTACTCTATTCTTCATTAGTCTATTCTCTGTCCTCTCCTCTCCTCTCTGGGAAGGGCACATAGACAAAACCAATAGATGTAAATGTCAGTGTCCCACTGAAAGAGTTCCCACTATAGATTGCAGCTACCTGGGACAAGCAATTTTGGAATCCTGGCTGGAGTGAATCAGCTCTTCATTATACCCTTTGCTGTCATTGTGGTGGAGCAGTGAAGCTGCTTCTCAAGCCACCCCCAGATGCTTCACTCCACAAGGAGAGAAGGTCGTATACTTCTAAGCCTTTCTTTTCGAGTCTCCTTGGGCTCATCTAGCTCAACTTCCTAAGATGGCTGCCGGCTGTGTCTCTCCCCCCAGGGTCCTTGGCTGGCAATTCCAAATTGGTCTGGTCATCATGGTCCACATGGAGCTCCTGTTCTGGAAAATGTGGCCAAGCCGGGGTGCAGACTCGGAGAAAGACATGCCTTGCAGATACCTTCATGGATCCGCGCTGCAAGGACATCCGCAAGGAAGAGAGAGTTTGTCTGGGACCCCCTTGCAAAGGTATTTTCT
Source organism: Pseudonaja textilis (assembly GCF_900518735.1). The sequence goes on from NW_020769351.1 coordinate 5,399,340, forward strand.
AAGAACTTGATGACTGTGAAACAGTGGTGGGCTGCAACCAGCTCGGTGAGTGTGTGTTTCACGCCTAAGGCACTTGCGCACAACACTGAAAATGGAGCATTTAGAAGCTTTAGCTGCTTACCTTCCAAGTCAGCAACGGTAAGTAGAACAGCGAGGGGGGGGTGTTCTGACCAAGGCTTCCTTAGACCATAATTAAGCACATGCTTAGTCAAAATAATTCGTTTCATTTCAATACTGGGAATTATGTTCATTCCCAGCCCGTAATGAGTCCCAAACAGTCCCTCGAGATAAGCACCCACCTTTCTCTCCTTTGAATTGCTGCCAACAACTGGAGTGTCAAATGAACTGGAAAAAAAAACCCCAACCAAAATCCAAAGTCCACGGTTTAATCCAAACAGAGCGTTGCTTCCTGCAAAGGTTTATCTACCTTTGCACCTCCTTTATACCTTAGGGGAGGGGCAATCACCTCCCAGCCTTACTCCTGAGTCGCCCCTTTTGTCTCGGCTGCTCTTGCCTTCTAGCAGCTCTGCGCACACGCGCACTGGGAACAGGCTCCCCTGGGTCCTCTGCCTCACTGTTGCCAGACTCCGAAGGCTCTGGAGTCAGCACACCACTCTCAGATGGCCCTGGCCCCATCCCTCCATCGGATGCAGGACCCTCGTCCGAGTCCTCTCCAGACTCCTGGACTGGTCCCCGTTCTTCCCCAGTCTGATTCCACTGCCATCTGCACAGGCTGCCGGTGAACCACAACAGCGCAATTACCGGATAGTGCGGGGGAGGGTGGGTGGGGCCAGCTGATCTTTTGAACTACTAGTTTGCCCGAAGTAGCCCCAACCAGGCAGCAGCCCAGCACTGCTGTGAAACTAAGTTTAGCAATATGCCTGGAACCAGGGCATCGAAAGGGGGAGGAGGCCTGCTGTAGGAAAAAGGGGAGAGCAGCTTTGACTACGCGAGTGAAAGAGGACTTACGCCTGCCTTGCTCAGGGGCTGCAGAAAAAGAGGAAGGCAACATCTTGGAGACCCAGCGGAAAAGAGATTGCCCCAGCTGTGCTTGTACCATGAGTGTTTATCAGCCCTTGCTGAAAGATCCGTGTAGAACGAGCAAATCTAGCTGCAAACACAAGATGGCAGCAAAGAGGTACAAAAGATTACAACTTGTTGCCACCTTGCGGTCATCTGGATGGCCCTAGAACCGTGATGGCAAACCTATGCCACACATGCCAGAAGTGGCATGAAAAGCCATCTTTCTGGGCATGCCAGCCATCACCCGTTGCTCTTCCGGGGTCTGATACATGCATGCACACCAGCCAGCTGGTCTTTGCATGTGCACGTGCGTTAGAAACTGGAAGACTAGGTGGCCCGTGTTCATGCGCGCATTGGGAAGCTAAGCTTCTGGTTTCCGGCACTTCTGCTTTCACATACCCGGAAGCTGCTCTTTTGGTTTCCAGATGCGTGCGCTCCCGTTTTGACACTCAAATGTCAAAAAGGTTCACCACCACTGCCCTACAATCTACAGTTATGATTAGGAGTCACCTCATCCTTTTCTCCTCTCCTGGGTGATCATAAACAGGATGCCTAAGAGGAGAAAAGTCAGGGACTTTTTTGAATTCCTAAACTGCAGCCTAATTTAATAATAATCTTCTGTCATGGGAGGGCATGATGTCTTCATTGCTTTTGGGCAATTCAGATGGGCACCACAGTAGACACGGCCTTGGAAATGTATTTGATATTTTCCCAAAAGCAGTAATGTCAAGCTTTTGAACAAAAGTTCTTCCTCTGTTTCTTTGCTCCATGGTTCATTAGGGGTATCTCTTGCTTCAGCTAAATTAGCTAAACCAGTGTTTCTCAAACTCAGCCATTTTAAGATGGGTGGACTTCAACTCCCAGAATCCTCCAGCCTCAATTCTGGGAGTTGAAGTCCACACATCTCAAAGTGGATGAGGTTGAGAAACAATTCATCTGGAGATGATGGAGAACTTGTGGCTCTCTGGATCTTTCTGAAGGCAACTCCGTGCTGGTTATGCTTCCCGTGTAATTGAGATCTTTTCGGCATTTTTGTGAGGCTTAAAAAATGCTCATCCAGGAGATCCATGGGTGGAAAATGACTGGTTTGTTCCCTCTTCCTCCTCATCTGGCTGATTTTAGAGAGAAAGAGACAACCATCATCATCATCATCTGGAGTAACTCATGCTTTTCTTACTCCTTTCAGTTTGCAACATGACGTGCTCCAGGGGTTGGGTGAATGCCGACTGCAGCGCATGTTTCTGCCAAGAACATTTACTCCATGGCACCATTGCTCTCCAAGATGGCGCCCCGGCCGCTGGAGCCCGCCTCTATCTGCAAGCAAAGCCATCCAAGTTCTTAACAGAGTCAGGCCACAGTGGGACATTTGAGGTTCCTGGCGTGTGCCCCGATGGAAAAACCACCCTGCAAATTAAAAAATCCAAGTACGCCACTGCTGTGATCACTTTGTCAGAGAGTGCTGAAAATTACTCGGCTGTCCGTATCTACTTGAAAAGAGCAGGTAAGGAATCATGGGGCTCCAATTCAGTGGCAGAATAGATTTCACAAGTCCTGCAGTTCCGCTATAAACACCTGAGGACAGGAAAAATAGTAACGGGTGGAAGATTATGAAAGGGAGATCCAGCCTAGAACTAAGGAGAAATTTACTGACAGCGAGAACAATTAATCAGCTTTCCTCCAGGGGTTGTGGGTGCTCATCACTGGAGGTTTTCAAAAAGAGACTGGACAGCCATTGGTTGTCCTAGGGTCTTCTGCTTGAATACGAGGCTGGACTAGAAGACCTCCCAGGTCCCTTCCAACTCAATTATTTTATACTTTAATAGCAGAGAGCATATTTGTCAAAGATCTCTTTCAGTCCCAACCCGTTCTCACAGGATTGATGCCGTTGTGGGGCAAATAAGAGGAGGAAGGATTCTTAGGTATGTTTGCCTCCTTTTTATGAAGCAAGATTCCGCTGCCAATTGAATCAAGTCAACTTTAACAGGAGTGTTGATTTAACACCCGCCTATCAAGTACTTAGGGCTTGGGCAGCACAACGACAGCCAATTGCCAGCCATCAACAGCCCAATCAGCCAATAGGAAGGCCCCACATGAACACGACTCGCAAAACAGCCCAAAGCACAGAGCAGGGGTGTCAAACTCAAGGCCCGGGGTCTGGATACGGCCTACAGGGCCACCCTGGAAACAGCGAAGGACTGGCCTGCAGAGTCTCTCCCAGTGAAAACGGAGCACATGAGGGGTTGCGTGGGGCCCTCCTGAGCTCCCTTTATGCTGGCAGAGGGTTGCGAGAGGTTGTCACAGCTGGAAATGGAGCTCGGGAGCCCGTTTTCTCTGGCGCCCCCGACATGAGTGACGTCAAGCTGGCGGTGCCCCTCTCCCCCAAGGTCAAACACAACCTTGACGCGGCCCTCGATGAAATCGAGCTTTGACACCCCTGCAGCAGAGAGAAATTCCACAATGATGAGCTCCAGGATGAGATCTCTAGTTCCAGCGACCGACCCAAATTGGATCTCGCATCATTATCCCGGGACACGGGATATTTGCTTTCCTTCGGATCAACCTTCCCCAGCCTGGATTCCATGCCGATTTGGTGTGGACTTCGACTCTCCCAAATTCTCAGCAATGATCCCACCGGGGCAGGGAATTCTAGGCACTGAAGTCCATCTTTCTTGTAAGGGGGTTGAGGGCACCCTTGTCCGTCCGACAGGCTCTTCTGGATGAGTCAGAATGAGACATGGAGGGCAGCGAAACTGCCTTTTCCAATTGATGGGGGTTCAAACCCTTTTTTTCCCTCTTTCAGAAAAACCCTACATGACGATGCATCCAGAAAACAAAGCCAGAAGAGAAGGTCAGAGTATGTCGTTCTGTTGTCATGCCACTGGAAATCCACCACCTGACAAATACTTGTGGTAAGACACTAAAATTTGGTTACGGTAGGAAAACCTAGGCTGATTGCTTCCAAAATTAAAGATAATCCTTGATTTACAACCGCAATTAGAACTAGAAGAATTTCCTTCGGGTTTTTAATTGGAGTTGGGTTTCTCCGGAACCCTGACACAAGGTGGTTAAGTGACACATGCCAGATTTTGAAAAACTACAATAGCAACGTCTTCATGTGAGGAACATCAACCAGGGTACTTTCCCAGCATTCTCATGCTGGGATCTGAAGCCCATACTGGTCGAGGGTAGCAGGAAATGCATCTGGGTTGTATTTCAAGTCTAGACTAGTTTCCAGATGGAATGTCAATCTCTACTGGATTTCCTCCTCCTCCTCCTCCCCCTTCTCCTCCCTTCTTCTACCTTGGAGGTCTTCTAACCCCCTGCTTAAGCAGGAGACCCTATACCATCTCAGACCAATGGCTGTTCAGTTTTTCATAAAAGCTTCCAGTGATGGAGCACACACAACCCCTGAAGGCAAATCATTCCACAGATTGATGGTTCACACTGTCAGGAAATTTCTCCTTAGTTCCAGGTTGGATCTCTCTTTAGTGAGTTTCCACCCATTGCTTCTTGTGTTGCCTTCTGGCTTTGGAAAATGTGTTGATTTCTTCTTTGTGGAAGTCCCTCTTTGATAACTTCATTAGATAGCAACATCTGGAAGAAATGTGCATTTACAATATTGTTGCAATGCCTTGTTGCAGAGACCGGAGGATGACTACTTCAGTTTCAATCACAATAACACACACGAAAAACAATAGTTATAAACTCGAAGGAAACAGCTCCAAAGTCAATTGCAGAAAATATGACTTCAGCAACAGAGAGGTCAATGCCTGGAACTCACTACCTGACTCTCTTGTTATATCCTTAAACAAACCCCCAAAACTTTAACCTCAAACTGTCTTCCATGGACCTCACTCCATTCCTAAGAGGTCTGTAAGGGGCGTGCATAAGCGCACCAGCGTGCCTACCGTCCTTGTCCTACTGTTCCCATTGATTCGTACTCATTTATTATGTATATACTTATACCTGTTTATACTTATATGTTTATATGTTAGGTTCATACTTGTTTTCTCATACATGCTTGACAAACTAAACGAAATAAATAAATGGAGACAACCGCCAGTCTACTAGCCCTGCTTCCTTGGTAGCTACAGTTAAGGGCAGCCTTGTGAGGCTGACCAGGTTTGCCTTAAGTTAACTTTGTAGCTCAACTCACCTGGTGAGACAACTGTTTTTCACAGCCATTTTTTCTAAGATCAGAATAATTGGTTGGGGGGGTGTCCTGAAAAACTCCTGCTGTAGACACTTAGACACCAGCTAGTTGTGTTTCTGAGTTGCCACTCTGATCTTTATTCTAGGTTCCACAACGATACGCTGCTGGATCCTGCCCTCTATAAATATAAAAGCAACTTGATTTTGAAGAATTTGAAAATGAACCAAGCCGGACGGTATTTTTGCAAGACCAGCAATGAAGCAGGTTCGGTCAAGTCAAAAAGTGCAACCCTTTCTCTCACAGGTGAGCTGTTTTGGGGAAGACCTGAGATGGACCTAGGATAGGTCAGGAATGAGCAATTAATCCCCCCCCCCCCCAGTGGCCTAATGAGAAACTGGCACTGTTGTGAAGGGCCAAACCAATAGAGCTATGAAGGTATTTAGACAGGTGTGCATGTAAATGCATAAATTGGGAGCGGGGGAGGGAAAATAAAAGCAATCCACACAGTCTGGACAAAAAGAGTCAAAGGGCCAGATGTGGCCTTGGGGTGGGGGTGGGGGTCTGTAAAATACTCAGGTCTGGGATAGGTGGCGATGGCGGTAGGTATTATTATTACGGCTGCCATAAAGAAAAGGGGATCAAGCTATTTTCCAAAGCACCAGAAGACAAGAGAAGAAACAATATATGGAAAACTAAGCAAGGAGAGAAGCAACCTAGAACTAAGGAGAAATTTCCTGATGGTTAGAACAGTTAATCAGCGGAACTGCTTGCCTCCAGAAATTGTAAATGCTCCAACACTGGAAGTCTTTCAGGAGAGATTAGATAACCATTTGTCTGAAATGGTATGTCCCAAAGGTGCTTTTTCAAGAGGCAGCTGGACTTTCTGGTTTTTCTTTGAAGACGTTTCGCTTTTCATCCAAGAAGCTTCTTCAGCTCTGACTGGATGGTGGGGAATGGAAGTCAGAGCTGAAGAAGCTCCTTGGATGAGAAGAGAAACATCTTCAGAGAAAAACCAGAAAGTCCAGTTGCCTCTTGAAAAAGCACCTTTGGGGCAACCATGACCTGGATGGACTGAGAATCTCCAGAGACATCTGAAATGGTCCAGGAGTTTCCGCCTGACTAGAAGGTTGGGCTAGAAGACCTCCAAGGTCCCTTCCAACTCCGTTATTCTGTTACAGTCTTTGAACGAGAGACACAAAACAGAAACCACGCAGGTTTCTAAGCAGGCTTAAAGTTGCCAAGGTTGGAGAGCCCTGGCTCAAAGGGCAGGGAAGGGCTGCCTTGGCATTGGTGGTAGGTAACTTTTTACAAAGATCGCAATACGGAGCAGAAGGGCACCTGCCAATGGGCAACTTGATTCATTGAGGGGACCCTGGGACTTGTTCTAGATAAAAGGGCACCCTGGATTTATTTTTTTCCTACAAAGAGAAAAAGGCATCTTGGCTTCTTCTTAGGCTGGAAGTAATCAACCCAAGGCCACTCAGCTGACTTCCATGCCTTAGACAGGATTAGAATTCCATAGGAGTAAAGTTCTTGCTAAGATATAGTATGGACAGAACATGAGGTGATATGCATAACATACAAAATGCATACAGGTAGTCCTCGAGTTACAAATTTTCCTTTAAAGGCCATTTTATGATTGTTTTTCACACTTCCGATGCAGCATCCCCCATCGTCATGTGATCAAAATTCAGGCTCTTGGCAGCTGGCTCATATTTATGACTGCTGCAGTGTCCTGGAGCCCTTACAAGCCAAGTCAATGGGGAAGCCAGGCTCACTTAACAAAACCGTGTCACTAATTTAACCGCTGCAGTGATTCACTTAACAACGGTGGCGCAAGAAAGGTCATTAAGATCGGGCAAAATTCACTTTAACAACCGTCATGCTTAGCAGCAGAAATGTTGGGCTCAACTGTGGTCATCATTTGAAGGCTACCCGTGTTTTCTACTTTTGTGAGGATTTTTCCTTACAACTCAAACCAGGGCTAAATCAAGGTGGATGGAAGGATTTTTGCTCTTTTGAGGCAGGATTATAAAGAAACTGTTGCTCCACTCGTCCACCTGGGTGTAGCATTGTTTTTAATGGGGTAAAAATTCAAGATGTCATTTTCTCCATCTAGAAAAAAGGTAGAAAAACACGAAGCCCATTTCCCTATATTTCTCTATCCAGAAAAAGTCTAGGAAACCCCCCCCCCCAAGATGCCCTTTCCTTATCTAGAAAAAGTCTAGAAAATCCAAGGCCCCCATTTCTCCATCCAGAAAAAAAGTCTAGCAAAATCCAAGGTGTCCTTTTTCTCCATCTAGAAAAAAATATAGAGAAATCCACATGCCCTTTTCTCTACGTAGGAAAAATGTCTAGAGAAACCCAAGATACCCCATTTTTTCCTTCTAGAAAAAAGTCTAGAAAAACCCAAGATTCCCTTTTCGCTTATCTAGAACAAGTCCCAGTGTCCCCTCAATGTATTGAAATTGTCTATTTGCAGGTTCCCTCTGCCCCTTATTGTGATCTTTGTAAAAAGTAACCTACCACCAATCAAAAGGCAGCCTATCCCCATCCTTTAAGTGTTGTCCCTTAAGACTACTCTTACCAGTGAGACAGCCACAACTTGATAAGTAACCTATGGAATTGATTTTAACAGGAAAGAACCAAGCACCCTGTGACTCTAGGCCCGAGAGTTATCTTATCCGACTGCCCCACGATTGCTTTCAGAACTCAACCAATTCTTTCTACTACGACGTTGGTAGATGTTCACCTACTACATGCTCCGGAACGTTACGGGAAGGATTCTGGTGCAAGGACACCATAACTTACTGCTGTGGGGTCTCCAAGATGGAAACATGGGATATAACATGTGCCGGCTACACACTTCCCATCAAGGTCGCCAGGGAGTGCGCCTGCCAGAAGTGCACTGAGGTCAAAGTCACTGTGCGAGGAAGAGCTGTGGCATCTGATACGGGAGAACCCATGAGGTTTGGTCACATCTATATGGGAAACAACAGGATCAGCATGACGGGCTACAAGGGCACTTTTTCTGTGCAAGTGCCCCCAGACACCGAAAGACTGGTTCTCACCTTTGTGGATCGCCTGCAGAAGTTTGTAAACACCACCAAAGTGTTGCCATTCAACAGAAATGGTGGGGCCGTGTTCCATGAGGTCAGGATGTTAAGGAAAAAGCCACCGATCACACTGGAATCCACGGAGACCAACAGGATTTCCTTGGGAGAAATGGAGGGAGAAGATCCGATAGCTGAACTTGAAATCCCACCCAATACATTTTACCGACTGAATGGTGAACTCTACGCAGGGAAAGTGAAAGCCAGTGTGACTTTCCTTGACCCCAGAAATGTCTCCGGTGCAACCATGGCACAGTCTGACTTGAATTTTGTAGATGCCGAAGGGGACATGCTCCCTCTGAGGACATACGGCATGTTTTCGATGGATTTCACGGACGAAATGGCCACCGAATCGCTCAACGTGGGCCAAGTGAAGGTCCACCTGGACTCCGCTCAGATCAAAATGTCGGAACATCTGCAAGGGATGAAACTTTGGTCTCTGAATCCACAAACTGGTTTGTGGGAGGAAGAAGGGGATTTTGAGCTGGACCACAGCAGGCGTGGAAAGCGAGAGGAGAGGACATTTCTGGTGGGCAACATGGAGATACGAGAAAGGAGGCTGTTCAACTTGGACGTCCCTGAAAACAGACGGTGCTACATCAAGGTACGTGCTTACCGAAGCGAGAGATACATGCCCAGTGAACAGGTTGCAGGTGTGGTTGTTTCTGTCATCAACTTAGAACCAAGCCCAGGATATGCTACCAACCCTAGAGCTTGGGGGCGCTTTGATAGTGCTGTCACTGGCTCCAGTGGCGTTTGCGTCCCAGCTTTCTGCGATGACCAAAATCCAGATGCCTACAGTGCCTACGTCATGGCTAGTCTTGGTGGAGAAGAACTTGAAGCAGTTGCCTCCTCCCCTCAGCTTAACCCTTTTACCGTGGGAGTGCCACAACCATACCTCAACAAGCTCAAGTACAGGAGAACAGATCACCTGGATCCCAATGTGAAGAAAACGGCCTTCAGGATCAGCGTGGCCAAGCCTACACCCAACATGGCTGACGAGAGCAACGGTCCCATATATCCTTATGAAAAGCTACATGCGTGTGAAGTTGCTCTCCCCTCCGCCGCTCACTTCAGGTTTTACAGAGTAGAAGGAGACAAATATGACTACAACACCATTCCTTTTAACGAGGATGACCCTATGAACTGGACGGAAGACTACTTGGCTTGGTGGCCCAAGCCAATGGAATTCAGGGCATGCTATATTAAAGTGAGGATCAACGGGCCCCTGGAATTGATTGTGAGATCTCGCAACACAGGGGGCACCCATCCACGGACTGTCGGCCAGTTGTATGGCATTAGAGACGTGAGGAGCATCCGTGCTACGGGCCACCCTAACCTTTCAACGGCGTGCCTAGAGTTCAAGTGCAGTGGCATGTTGTATGACCAAGAACGCGTTGATCGGACGCTGGTGAAGATTATCCCCCAGGGCAGCTGTTACAGGGAGAGCGTGAACAATATGTTGCACGACTATCTGGTAAACCACCTCCCGGTGGCGGTGAACAATGACTCCAGCCAATATACGATGTTGGCTCCTCTCGATCCGCTTGGTCACAACTATGGGATCTATACCGTGACAGATCAAGATCCTCGGACAGCCAAAGAAATAGCTCTGGGACGATGTTTTGATGGGACATCTGATAGCTCTTCAAGAATTATGAAGAACAACGTGGGCATAGCGTTAACGTTCAATTGTCACGAAAGAGACACACGAGAAGACGTGTTCCAGTCCCTAAGGAACGTGCCCAGCAGGTTTCCAGCAAGCCCTTCCAGAGAAAGAACTGGAGTAAGACAACGAAGTGAAAGTCCTGTAGCTAGAGCCCCTCAAAAAGTCCAATAAGCTTTGGTACCCTTGCTCCTCAATGGGCAGCTCTGGGAAAATCCCCGCCCCTCCTATTAATTCATGAACTAGAGACGACCCCATGTGATACCACACATCCTTCCCAATACTTTTATTCAAGGATTTTACACGTGTAATAAGAAATACATCTGAAGAAAATATAGTAAAATGTCAAGCAGGTAAAAGAAGAAAGAAAGAAAAAAACCTAGATAATCCTTGAGGGGTATGGGAAGGTTCTGCTTATGTGATGCTTTACATGTGCTTCATGGTGTTTCCTTGGCCTTCAGAGGTCCTCAGAGAAATGCAAGAAGCATCTTCAAAGGGCCAATAATGCATCAGGTAGGTTTTCCCATCTGGTACCATCCAGGTGTGTTGACTTCCATTGTATTAATTCCCAAGTAGCATGGAAGTTGGTCCTTCCTGCCAGATACAAGCAGTTCTCAACTTGCAAGCCATTTGTTAGAGGCCATTCAAAGTTACAATGGCATCAACAAAACTCCTTGAATTACGACTGTAGCAGCATCCCCAGAGTTGTGCGAGCAAAATTCAGGCACTTGGCAACCGGCATGTATTTACAATGGTTGTAGTATATGGATGGGGTGGGGTGAAATCACGTGATTACCATTTGTGACCCTGCCAGCTGGCTTCCAACAAGCAAAGTCCAGCGGGGAAGCTATATTCTCTTAATGATCATATGATTCATCAAAGAACTCCAATGAACAACCAAAAAAAAAGGCGTAAAATCGGGTGTATTTCACAATCTGGTGTATCTCAATTGCTTAGCAGTAGAAATTCTGGCCCTGATTGTGGTCATGTTGAGGATTACCTGTACCAGATGGGAGGCATTTAAATTATATTTTTTTTAAAAAAATAGGCAGCTGGTAGCTAATAATAGCTGTGTAAAATTGAATCGAGACATTTTGCATTTGGGGTATTAAAAGCCAAGATTTCTGGGGAATCAAAGCACCTCTAGGTCTTGGATTCTCATCCACGGTATGCTAAACAGGGCTTATGTTGCATAAATAAACCACCATTGGCTGAGTTTGCACAGTATGTTAAACCACAATGCTATTTTTGGCTTAACTAGTTGAATGACAGCAGCATTCATGATTTACTTCCTGAAATAAATTCTTGAATTCAGCAATAAAATTAAAGATGATACATTTCCATCTATTTTTTAAATGCTTTGCGAGTGCTTTCACCTGGCCACATATCTGCCAATGGAAATGGGCCCCTAGCCCAGGTCATTGGTAAATGCCTTCCGAATTAAAAAATTGCTGTTCTGAAACACCAGTTTTAGAATATTGTGTTTAAAAATATTGCTGGCCTATTTCTAAAAAAAAGGCTAAAGCATTAATAATCTATTTATATAACTATGGGCCTGCATTTCTGTAAATAATTAAACATTATACAAAGTTAGCAGAAAGGATGGGGAGAGAGAATACGCAAAATAAAGGAATATATGCTTGCTGGATAAAGATTCGTTTTGCTAAATTTTAACTTGGGGGCTGTACCTTTTTTTTTGCAAAGCTCTGTATACACGCAAAACAACAAAGTAATAATAATCACAATAAAGATACCAATAAGACAAGGTGGTGGAACAGATGAGGATAAAAGATTTTCTAGATTTGGACAAGAAAAACCAAATGCACAGGTATAGTATAGATGGTACACGGCTCAATTTTTGCAACTATGAGAGGGGTCTTGGGGTCCTAGTGGACAATCATTTAAATATGAGGCAGCCGTGTGCTGCAGCTGCCAAAAAAAGCCAATGTAATCCTAGGTTGCACTAACAGAGGGATAAAATCAAGATCATGTAAAGTGTTAGTATCACTTTATAATGCCTTGGTAAGATCACACTTGGAATACTGCATCCAGTTTTGCTCACTACAATGTAAAAAAGATATTGAGACTCTGGAAAGAGTGCAGAGAAGAGCAGCAAAGATGATTAGGAGACTGGAGGCTAAAACATATGGTTGCTGGAACTGGATATGTCTAGTTTAATGAAAAGGACTAGGGGTGGCATGATAGCCGTGTTCCGATATCTCAGAGGCTGCCAAAAAGAAGGGGGTGGGTGTCAAGCTATTCTCCAAAGCACCTGAAGGCAGGACAAGAAACATTGGATGGAAACTAATCAAGGAGAAAAGCAATCTGGAACTAAGGAGAAGTTTCCTGACAGCTAGAATGATTAATCAATGGAACAACTTGCCTCTAGAAGTTGTGAATGCTCCAACACTGGAAGTTTTTAAGAAGAGATTGGACAACCATTTTCTGAAATAGTATAGGATTTCCTGAGCAGTGGGACAGCAGGCTTTCTGAGCAGGGAGTTCCCTGATCAGGGAGTTAGACTAGAAGACCTCCAAGGTCCCTTCTAACTCTGTTAGGAATTAAGGTTCAGCAAAGGGATGGCGTGGAGGAAAACAAACTGCCTCTGTGCCTAGTTGTTTTGGTATGCAATGCCCAATAGCGGTGACACAAAGGATGTGAGGAGGAGTTGGAACAGCTCATATCCAGGATGCGAAGGGTCTGTAGGTATTTTCTCAACCTTCTTTCTGACCTGTGCAATATATAGGTCCTGAAGGCAGGCTGGTTACAATACACAAATCTTAAAAGATAAAATTAAAATCTTAAAAAGTTGCCAAGTTTGGAGACTCCTAATCTAGAGTAAGGAGGTACCAGCCAGACGAACTAATTCTACTTTGCTATAGTTAGGTTACATTCACACCATTTTGCAAGTCTGAAAGTCCGTTTCTTCCCCTTCCCCTTTATGGCTCAAGATACTAGGGAGGGTCCCTTTTGAGACTTTTGCCACTCCCCATTCCTTCTGGGGACTAAGCTGCCTTTTATCTGACAGTTCCAGTGACTCGTCTCCCAAGGTCATTCTCACATACCACCACCAAAGGGTGGAAAATGAGATCTAATTATATACAAAGGTTGTTGAAGGCACAGGACCATCCATTCAGGAGTTTGCCCTTCTCACTGGATGGGCTTCATTGCAACAGTGGCTATGGGTGTAAGTGAAAAGCAATGTAATAGTAACTCTGCCTTTTGCAAAAACCGTTGCAACTAAGGGCAGTCCATTAGATAGGGTAGGAAAAAGTTGCAAAAGGAGATGTTGGTGAGGGCTGAATAACACTTCTGTGTACAGCTGTGTGCGCTTACTCTTGTCTATCCTCACTGATTACAATTCTTCTTAGCTTTTCTCCAATAAAGTTGACGTATCGGGGATTTTTGGATTTTCACCTTGATGATTCTGGATTCTGAAGGGCGGTAAGGAGGTATTTGGACACGGTACCATTTATGTTATACAAGTCAGCATTCTAAAATATCAGCCATTGCAACTATTTGTGAGACACGCCTACACAAACATGTACAAAAATCATTTATTGTTTAATCATACAACACGTGGGCCCTTAACTTAGTTAATCTTGCTCCACTGTATTTTTAAGTTGGAAAAAGACGGATCCAGGAGCAGAAAGTACGGCTCCTGAAAAATCAGACTTGCAAGGCTGAGAGTGCTTTGAAGCTTTGAACAGAAAGAATAAACACACTCTCCAGGTTGCTAGTCCTTTGTGTTATCCACTGCACAATATCAACTGCATAGCACTGTCCTTGTCATTGTTCATTTTCTCCCATCACTGTTTTCCATCGATCAATTCTGGGACAAGCTGAGGACGCTTCCAATTTGGCTCTTTATACAGAGTTATTGTTTTTCACACATTACTGGAAATTGTATCGCAATTATTATCTGAACATTTGATGAACTTTTTGGCTTCTTTTTTGGCTGTGGTCACCTTGAGTGTTTGAAACCGGCAGTTCTTGAGCATTGTAAGAGAATTGTTCTGTGACCAAGAATGTAGGTAGCCGTTGTAGAAGTCGGTTGCTGTCAACTTCTTTTTATGTATAATAGTTTTGACTCCAACCCAACCTTCCTAGAAAGGGAAAAGAGAGGAAGAGAACACACACACACACTTAGCAAAATCTGCAAACTCACCAGAAGTGATTCCATGGCGAGAAGGTTAGGTGGAATCTAATATAGGATCCAGCATCCTGACATTAAATTCCAAATTAAAAAATACAAAACACATTTTGATTTGTAAAGGGCAAGTCAGAAAATCTATGGACGCTCTCCAGAAAAGACTCAGGGACTGGGCTGATAAAGAGTTTAATACTAAGAGTTGTGCAAGGGACAATGTAACCCAAAGAAATGTAATAAATGTTGCATATGACTGGCATTCTCTTTCCTCATCTCTCAGATGAAGTGGAGAAGCACACATTTTGGGAGCACATCTGCCTTAAAGGGGAGTAAGAATATCATGTGTACACGCACAAACCTACCTTGCATCGGATCATCAGGATCTTTAATTGTTTGTGGTATAACACCAACCCTGGAATTGCCTCTTTCTCAGCTACAACCTTATCTGTAGAATGTATAAACAGTTAAGTCATTCTTGCCTCTGTAACAGTAAAAATCCAAGTCCCAAAGTGTTATTAAAATCATACTTTGGTTAACTCTTACAGGGGAAGCCTGATTAGCTTAAATACTACAAACAATTGAATATATTCACAAAGAGACACAGTGGTGCAGTGGTTAGAATGCATTACTGCAGGCTAACTCACTGCTCATTCCAGGAGTTCGATTCTGAGCAGCTCAAGTTTGACTCAGCCTTCCATCCTTCCGAGGTCAGTAAAATGAGGACCCAGATTGGTGGGGGCAATAGACTGACTCTGTAAACCGCTTAGAGTGGGCTGTAAAGCACTGTGAAGTGGTATATAAATCTATCTGCTAGTATTATTCTATTTTTTTATTCTATTCTCCATTCCATTCCTGTTTTATTGTTTTGTTCCATTCCTTTCTTGTTCTATTCTGTATTCTGTTCTATTTTCTATTCTGTTCTATTCTTGTTCTATTCCTATTCCTCATACTAGTCTCTCTTCTCTCTTCTCTTCTGCTATTCTCTTCCATTCTCTTCTCTTCTCTTCATCGCTATTCTATTCTATTCTATTCTATTCTATTCTATTCTATTCTATTCT
>NW_020769351.1:5414512-5426541 GCF_900518735.1 Pseudonaja textilis
TATTCTATTCTATTCTATTCTATTCTATTCTATTCTATTCTATTCTACTCTACTCTACTCTACTCTACTCTACTCTACTCTACTCTATTCATTGCTATTGCTAATGTCCTATACATTGTCACAGAGGGCAACCAAAAGAGAATATTCCTCACTCCTCCTTTTAGGTACCAAAAAGAGAGTCATTCTTTTCATGCAACATTTTTCTACAGCTCATTCTAAGATTTATAAGTTTAAAGACAAGGGATTTAATGTTCCTAGAAAGAAGAAGGCACTCAGTCTGATTCCAACAAGAAAGAAAAGGGAGGATTTGCAAAACAGGAAGTCAGAAAGTGTTCAGTTTTGTTTCATAGACTGTCTATTGTAATTTAGACACTGTCAATATTAAAATGTTCTCGATCAGAGTGCTAAAGGTTTCTCATAAGTACCAGTAACATTTGGTATCATTTCCTCTTCAAAGTCCAACAGTTTTACACTGGAACCCATCCAGAGCGTCTTTAGAGGCATCTAAAAACATACAGCACTGTATAAGTTATATAGCTGCAGAAGATAACAAACATTTCAGTTAAATTATTCTTGTTCACTTCAAATAGAACCTAATTCCCACTCATGTCAAATTTAACATGATTTCTTTAAGGGTCAGTTAGAAGAACCAGACCAGTTTTTCCTCCCAATCCTGAGGAAAGACAAATGTGAACACTTTTCACACTGAAATGAATTTGGTTTAAGTAGGAAGCTAATCTACCAGATACGGTATTTTAACTGCATTTAAATTGGAAAGGAGGCATAGTAGAACCATAGTAGGACATATTTTTATGTACACTCCATTTTATTCATTAAAAAATCTATCACATCAAAAAAATATCCTGCAATATTTCCCCATTTTAAAAAAATTACACTGTAATTCCAGAACATAATTCTGTTCCTATCACCACCCCAGTTTCATTCAAGGGCTGAAAATCAAGATGATTTTTGTAAAAAGCTCCTTCTGGATTTAAATATATCACTGATAAGCAACCTGTCCTCTGAGAGGCTGGCCTTACCATGGCTCCTAAGGCACGGTGTATCCTTAGTATCTGCTCAGCGGTTTGTTCTTCCCACTGAACGCAGCTCATTGCAATAGTGACTTTAGGAGCTTTAGAGGAAAAGAAAAGAAAATTGATCAGTTTTCGCCCTATATCTTTAAACAATTTAAATGTTCTTTTCCAATATCCCAGGAACATTTAGAAGCAATTCTTTTCGGTGGACAAAGTAATAGATGCTCTTTAAATTAAGGGACCTTGGCTTCCCTGACACCCTCAGAAATCAACCTTTGGTTGCCAAGCTTTCAAGTTCCTTACAAAGTATCCGAGTTTAAAAGGGAGGAAGGAAGTAGGGAGAATCGTGGAAAATGTGTTTCAACAGTCTACTTAGTAAAGGGTCATGTCACAGCTAGTTAGTATCTACATTATACATGAAACTTGCGATAAATACCATGTGTTACTCCTTCCTTGGGTTGTTCTTTTTTCTTGCTTAAACTTTCTGGTAAGTTTTTCAAAACAGCAATCAGCTGAGGAAAAAAAATCCAGAATATGTATAAGTCCAAATGAAGAACAGATGCACCTTCTCATAACCACCGATCGCCAAGAGACAGGAAGTGACAGTTCCATCCTTACTAGACTTACCTGAGCCAGATTTTAGTCTATGAGTTCTTATTCTACGAAGCTCAAACCCTTTACTGAAAATGGAATCCATGGACTTTTGCACTTTAGATGGCTACAACTAGTGGAATATGCTTCAGGAACTATCCAGGTCCTGGAGCTCAGCTGTATGAAAGGAAGGGATTTACAAATCTACCAGAATGGTTTATACCAAGGTTGGCTGGGGGAATCCAGGAGTTGAAGTCCACAGACTCTAAAGTTGCCAGGTTCGAAAAACATTAATCGATGCAGTCAACTTCTCAGAAAGATATTCAGATGTTATTACAGATAGGCCTCAGGCTTATGATCAGCCACTTAATGACTGTTTGAAATTGAAATTGAAACGGGCTCAGAAGAGGTGCTTTCCAACTGAGAAAACGCTTCTGGCATCTCTCTGTGTCTCCTGTAATTGTTTTCACTGGAGAAAAATGTCATTAAACAAGGGCATTCATTTACCATGTTTGCACCTTCTTTGGATAACAGGGGCTCCAGTTCTTTGGCCGAGCAACGGGGAGGAACAGCAAATTCTTCTTGTTTAATAATTGGGCCCACATCAAACCTGCGAAAAGAACATATCGCCAGAAGTTTTTTATCAGATTACACGTAGCACCTCAAAACCTAATTAGTGGAGAGACTGGATGGAGAACGCAATTGCTGCACTGATACATTTGTTTTAAAAAGGCTTTTAGTAGTGGGCTTTGCATCTTAGAATCATAGGACTGGAAGGGACCTTGGAGGTCTTCTAGTCCAGCCCCCTGCTCAAGCAGCAGAACCATCTCAGACAAGTTGACTGACCAGTCTCTTCTTAAAAACCTCCAGTGAGGGAGCGCCCACAAAATTATAATTATATTTTAATTCTTACTTGATATAATTCCCACAGCCAGGTCTTTGCAGACTGGATGCTGAATGAAACAGCCAACCTACCTCTTAGGCCTGATCTGCATAATTGTGACCCCGGTCACTGTATCTCCATGGAGCACTGTGTGGATGATTGGTGCAGGGCCACGCCACCGCGGAAGGTAGCTGGGGTGGACATTCAGCACGCCACTGGGTCAAAATATTAGGAAATTAGAACATGATGACAGCAACCTGGTAATATTTTTTATTTATTATGTTTTTATATTGTTGGACTTCAAAACGACTCCCAAATTTTTTAGCATAAAAACAATCAAGTTAAAAATTCAGCAATGTAATAAGCACAACATATATTGCAATGTAGAAGTAAGGAGTAATTTTTACTGATATCTCGGCATTCAATAGAACTAAAACACAAGGAAAAAATGTAAAAAACCTACAAGCATATATGATTTTACAAAGCAAGAAAATCTACAATGCAATTCTTTCCCTTCTCCAGTACAGCCAGCCAGGTCTTTGGATTATAACTCTCGCTGTAACCAATCACTTATCTCATTTTTATCATTTTTAAATCTTCTTCTGAAATCTGTCTGACTGAAATGGCATATATAACATTATGCTAGAATGTGGCAAGTTCTACTTTGTTTTTTATGAACTGCATGCAAAAGATAAATGTTATTTCTCATCCAGAATTTGGAGGCTGTGGCTCCCAAACAATGCACAAATTATAAATCAAGAACCTTGGTCTAAGATTTCAGTTTCTATGGACAGCAAAAGGCAAAGAATTTTAATTTAGACATAACATAAACTTTGCTTAATCATGACATAGTGGCTTAGTTACTCATATCGGCACAAAATGTCAAACTGAGCTATTTTGCAGTATGTACTGGGACTATATTTGTAAAGAATCTAGATTCCTCTGCAATTCTGGCTTGTTGCACTGGCAAGTCTTTCTTGATTGTTCTGATAAACTGCAATAAATTGCAGCCACTCCTAATTTAGCAAATGCTTTGTTTAGAGAATGTTCACACTTATGACTGAAAAAGTGTTGAAAAGGTTATTTAATGGTATAGGGTCGCCTGCTTGAGTAGAGGGATGAAGGCCTCCAAGGTTCCTTCCAACTCTGTTACCAATCCTAGCAATTTGCAAGTGTACAAAGCAAAGGAAAGCTGAAGCAAGTTTGTAAGACTGTGACTCCACTGAGTAATTGCTTTGTTTAAAGACAGAGTTGCTGGTTCCGTGGTTGCTAAATGAGGACTACCTGTACATTGTTTTTATGGCTGCATTCTAAATTGATTGTGCATATTTTACCCCAAAGCATGCAATATTGGCACTTGTTCAGGAGTAAACCAGCAAAGAATGGAACCTTAGAGATGATTAAAAACACTAAAATATTTTTACTGAAAAAGGAAACTTTACCGTTGCTAAGGGAACATGAGAATGATATGCGAGCTGAATTTCAGTCAAAGAAATGTAGGTGCAATGTGCTACGCCCCCATCGCAACACTGACTGTGCCAGAGTTTATAGAGGGGGCGAAATTCCCAAAATCAAAAATGTACTCCATGACACCTAAGGAAATGAAAGAGATCCGGAATAATGTCGGGTTTCCAAGTGATGAAATTAGTTTAAAAAGGAAAAAAACAAATCCATCTTCCAAGACAATTTCTTTTATTTAGGAAAGCATCAAATTGGCAAAGTCCATGGTAATTCTTTCCTAAATAAAAGAAATTGCCTTGGAAGATGGACTTTGTTCTTTTCTTTTTAAATGGATTTCATCACTTGGAAACCTGACAGTAGGAACTTGAGATCGCGATCATTCTTGATCAGAAACAGTTAAGGCGATGCCTGATTTGAATAACCCCCATTAAACTCGATGACCAGGGAAACTGTATCAACCTTGTATTACGGAACTGTAAATCAGAGCTACTTCTGCCATCGCTGGTGATAGCTACCATTCAGAAACATCTGCAGTGCTACAGGTTCCTCAATTCCCCTACACTTTGCACTGGAAATTAGTTTTAGAAGCATCAGTAAAATTATGGGCAGTTGCAAACAATATAACAAATTAGATACCTATGCAGGAATTGTCATAAAGAACCTGGCCCTTCCACCCCTGTATATAATCAAACGTTAGAGAAGAAAGCCTTTCCTTTACTCTAAAAGCCAGAAATAGTTGTGTGATAAATACACTAAGAAAGTGAGGGACTTTTTTGTGTGTGAAAATTCTTACTAGGGGAACTTTCGGATGAGGTCCTCACTAAGCAGACGTCCAAATGATGCCACCACGCCAACGTCAAAATTCTCCCATGCCCCCACATCAGGCCAGATGTGGAGGGGGAGCTGCAGCTGCTCTGCATACTTCTTCACGGGGAGTACCTTTGAGTGACTGGGGGGCAAGGTTACCACCTCCAGGTGATCCACAATCCGGTCTGGCCTTGGCACTCTGCCCTTGCAGGGAGAATAGAAGAAAAAGTTTATTGTCACTTTAAATGTACGCTAATCCGCATACAATGAAATGAAATTTCATTGCATTTGGCTCCCAAAAATCTATGGAGACCTTCAGTCATCAGGTCATGGTTGTCCCAAAGGTGGTCTTTTTTCCCAAGAGGCAACTGGACTTCCTTGTTTTTCTTTGAAAAAGAAGAACAAGAAAGTCCAGTTCCCTCTTGAAAAAAAAGAGCACCTTTGGGACGAGCTTTCAAAAGATAACCTTTATGCATATACCCACATTATAAGTCACATGGCATAAGGAACAAAACTGTTACAGAGCCTAGTTGTCCTGCTATAGATACTTTGAAATCCCTGCCCAGAGGGGAGCAACAGAAACAGGCCATGAAGTCGGTGTGTGGGGTCCCTAACAATGTTTCGAGCTCTAAGGACATGGAGCTTATAAGCAGCATCCTGAATAACAGGAAGCGAGCTTCTTATGATACTCTCCGCTGTCCTCATCACTCTCTGTAGGGACTTTCTATCTGAGCATTGCTGCCACCAAACCAAACAGGGATGCATTTTTTAAAAAACGCTCTCAATCGTGCCTCTGTAAAAAGTGGCCAGGATGTTAGGAGAAAGATGTGCTCTCCTCCTCCGTCACAGGAAATGCAAACACTGGTTTGCACGCTTCACTAAAGATAACCCAGATGAAGAGGCCAAGTCAGATTGTTCATTGTCTGCTCCCCCAGATACTTAATACGTCTGACCACCTTCACAGCTGGAGCAGCACATGACATCCTTTAAAAAGACTTAAATATTAAATCCACTATTTTAATTGGATTGCCAAAGAAAGATGGGAAGCTGCATTTAATCACAAAGAAGCGCTTATTTTAGGAACCTTTATGAATTCACTTGGAAATGTAGGGAACCTTACATTGCCCATTACCCAGACCCAGAGTTCAATGGAGTTTCTGTAATCAAAGCAAGTATTCTACACACTGAATTTCAATTCCTATCTGTGCTCTCCTATGGCCTTGTCAGTGGCTTATAATTCTGCCACTGACATATTGCCTTTGTTCTTCAGGGATATGAGGGTTTTCATGTCATATTTAGAGCATGCATTATGACTGTGAAGATTTTAAGTTTTGGATCAAGCATCTTCAACTGGAGAGAGTAAAGGCTGTTAGAGAAAAGAAAACCTTCTAGTATGCCAAATAAATTAGCCAATAGTGGGATTAATGGAGAAGCAGTTCTGTCAGGTCTAAGTCAACATCTAGAGTTCCCTCCTACAATTCAAATACAACCAGGAAAAACTTTTCTTATGCAATCACCATCTCTAACTTGTATCATAACAAAATCACAACTGGGTGGGTGGATTCACTCAGGAAAATACTATGGTTTATAAGGCTTATTTGCCTAACTGGAACAAACACCAACTCAAAAATCCAACCAATAATTTGGTTAATCAGTAGGCGTGAACCCTGCCAAAAGTTACAGCGAAAGTCCAGGTGCAGTCATCTTTCACCTGGAACCCCCAAAGTTAGCATCTCTTTTGGGTCAAGTTACCTTCCAAATCAACAGTAGCAAAAAGCTGTAAGCTATTTGCTATTGTTTTCTTCCCATCCCAGCTTAAAGTTGTGTATTTGCTGGCGCTCTTCCATCCCTATTTTAGCCAAGTTCAGCCCTGCTGGGCTAAGAACCAGCCAAGGTTGGTCAGGGACTACCACCTGCTGTAGATTTGGTACTCAATCCCTGGATTGATTCATCTCATTTGCTCTCCATTCATAAACTGGTTTAAGAATAAAAGGAATGGAAGGGGTGGGATTTTGGTTTATTAAGATAAGCAGGGTTTTGGCACTCTTATTCTGTTGACTCCACTCAATTGCTTGCAGCCCTGTTTCCCAACCTCAACAACTGTCAGATGCTGGAAACTAAGATGGAATTAACCAGGGCTCATCTAAATCTAAGCAGACAGCAAATATAATATTGGATTGTTCTTTGTGTCCATGGAGATTCTCAGTCATCCAGGTCATGGTTGTCTCAAAAGTGCTTTTTCAAAAGGCAACTGGACTTTGTTTTTTGTTTTTTCCCTTGAAGATGCTTCGCTTCTCACCCAAGAAGCTTCAATTCTTCTTGGATGCTTTCAAGAAAGTCCATTTGCCCTTTGGAAAAGCAACTTTGGGTTGTGTGGAGTTCCACTCTCAAAATTCCCCAGCCAGCCATTATATATTTTGTTTGCATATATATATTTTATTCATAAACATTTTGAATACAGTGTATAGTCAGGGTGTATCCTTTACAGAAAAACAAACAACAAAAAGAAATATTAATGCTTATCTAATAACAATAGTAGTAGTGTAACAAAATAGTTTTAACTAGATTTCTCTTTATATTAGCTTATTTGTAATTCTGTTGGTTATGTTGGCATATTTATAATTATAAACCATCCTACCCTCAAAATGCTATGGAGCACTGCACACTAGAATAATTAGACACAAGGACAGGTTTTCACCAAATGCTAAACAAATAATTCCCTCAACACTGTCCAACAATCGTCTGCATTTCTACTACTATTATTAATCCTCCCATCCTTCCTTTTACCCGTCTCCTCCCACTTATGACTGTAACCTTGTTGCTTGTATCCTAATGATTTTTATTGTTTCCTAGTATGATTTGATTGCTTATTGTACCCTATGACTACCATTAAGTGTTGTACCTTATGACTCTTAACTAATGTCTCTCTTCTTTTATGTACACTGAGAGCATTTGCACCAAGACAAATTCTTTGTGTCCAACCACACTTGGTCAATGAAGATTTCTATTCTATTCTAAACATGGTCATGACTATCACTAAGTGTTGTATCTCATGATTCTTGGTGAATCTCAGTATTTTATTTTTTCTTATGTACACTGAGAGCATATGCACCAAAGACAAATTCCTTGTGTGTCCAATCACACTTGGCCAATAAAGAATTCTATTCTGTTCTATTCCTCTATTCTCTATTCTACTCTACTCTACTGTTTCAATCTATCCCACTCCATTCCATTCGTCTATTCTCTAATTCTATTCTCTTCAGTTCATACATAGCAATAATCGTGGCTGACTGGGGGATTCTGGGAGTCGAAGTCCACACATCTCCCAGCTGCTGAGGCGTGTGGTGGGGGCGCGCGCACCGGGCTTGGAGCGACCCCCCGACATCCTCCTCCCCTGTCTTATCCCCTCGCCCCCCCGCTCCCCTTGGGGCTCCTCCACCCGCAAGACCCACCGGGCTGCCTGGAGCGCTCGGAGGATCTCTGCGGAGAAGCGGTCGGTGCCAAAGAAGAGGATTCGCCAGGGGGGCTTCTCGCGCCTCGGGGCCTCCCCCGCGGCGGTCGCGCGGCCCCTACCCCACCCGCCCCGCCAGGCTCGCAAGAACCGAGCGCTCATCACCGTCCCCGGCAGCCGCTTCCGCATTCCCCTTGGGCGTCGCGCCCTGATGACGTAGGAGGGTTTGAGCGACCATTACTTCGGTCCAAGCGAGCTCGCCGCGAGGGCTTCTGGGATTGCTCGAGCCCGGGGAAAGTGGCCGCGTAGCCATAGCAACCGGGGGCTCGCCGTATCCATGGCGACCTCTGAGAGCCTTGCTGAGGCGCGTCAAAGCTGCCACGTTGGGACAACTCGCTTGAACTAGTGACGGGAGCTCCCTCTTTTCTGGATTCCCACAAAGATTATGCACCAGTTGCTATTGTTCACCCAATAAATACAATGAGCCACAAATAAACTAACACAGAATTGGTTTAGTCTGCAGACAGAAGACTAGCCATTGGTTAGCAGCTGGAGTGTTAATGCCTCTTTGCAACATGTTAGTGTTAATGCCTCTGTCCAACTGCTGCATTGCACTGCAGGCAGAAATCAAACAGGGAGAACTTCAGAACTGACCATAAGGTGCTGCATTTGGATTTTTTTTTTTCCATCAAGAAAGAGTTTGATTCCTCCAGCCCCGTTTAAAAAGAAATTACTTTGGTTAGACAGATGGCAGTGATGATTATGGTGAATCTTGAGGAGGGATAGATATTATAAAGGTTTATCCTGTGTTTAATGGTGCACCTGCATTTAAATTGTAGGTCTGTTTCATGCAAATAAGGAATTGAGAACCAGAGTAATAACTGCACACTTTATGATTTTATTATCTCTACTTTTTTTTCTACATTATTTTCTAAAACAAAATGACCACACTGCAGATCTTTGGAAACTATTTGTAATCTTAAGCATAAAAAACCCCTGTACCCTGTTTTGAAATAGTTTTAAATTACCTGGCAATTTATGAGTACATTATAAAACTATAGCTAAAAACTGTTGCTTATCTCCATTATAGAATGCCAATGTCTCTTGGTTATAAACTAATAAAAGAAACAAATGAATTCATATTGATTTCTTTTTTTAAAAAAAAAGATAACTTAATGTCAAAAGACGTGACCTGAGACGTGACCTGAAGTGCAATCCTAGATATGCATCCTCAGATATAAAAGCTACTGAGTATGATGCATATATGATTACAACAACCCTGGTTACTCTGTAACCAAGAGCCTAGGTTAAAGACCCTGCAAACAGAGAAGTTTCAAGGACTGATAAAGCAAAGTAAATATACTAAATGCACATTGTACTTTCTTCTGAGGCATATCAAGGGCAAAAGTGGGCAGAAGAAAAACCACCAAAGATTTTCTTGGCAGGATTCCTGCTGCTTAGTCAAGCACTAAGGAAATGCAGGGCAGAATTTGCAGCAGGCTCTGATTGTAGATCTGAGAAAAATAGAAGACGAAATGGATCAAAATGTGTATAACCTTCCACCTGTCTTCTTGAATGGAGCATGAATGGAGCTTATCAGGGAAAAGACTTAACTGTGCTGTTGGATATACGTATCTCTATGCTGATGTCACAATTACTCCATTGACAGTTTTCTAGTCAGAAATAAAAGCATTCAGCAAAATAATATAATCTTTGAAGGTTGTTTTGAGGGTTTGATTCAGCCTTCCATCCTTCCGAGGTCAGTAAAATGAGGATGCAGATTGTTGAGGGCACAAGATGCTGACTCTGCAAACCACTTAGAGAGGGCTGTAAAATACCATGAAGTGGTGTATAAGTCTTAGTGCTATATTGCTATTGCTATTTGCACAGTGGCCTCATCCTATCAAGTCATGAAAAGCATAGCAGGGAAATTCTTTTGCACAGCTTCCAGTTTTTTAAGGAAGGCCTTGTGGTCAACTCTCAATCCATTCTGCTTCTCTTCAGATCCGTCCCACTGAACTGAGATTCTCTGCACCATTCCTCAAACTGGCATAAAATTGGCCATGCTCCTTGCTCAGAGTGCCTGCATCCAATGGTCTGAAAAGTTAACATGGCAGCAGCAATGGTGCCATTTCTGCTAGTATAAAATGATAGTTTTGGGGAAGGCTGAAATCCATTTTATTTTATTTTTTTTGGGCTATTGAATGGCATGGGAGTGAAGGACCCACTCTGAAAACTTCTTTGGGGAACAGACAAGTGATGAAATATCATCCTTTCATCATGATGTAAATTACCCCTTATGCACTTGTGATGCAGATACAAACTAATGGACCTTGCACTGTGATGTCACAATGCACATTTCAGGATTTTGGCATCATTTGGGTTAGGAATGGAAACCAACAACAGATATATGATAATTGTTTTATTTTTTGTATTAAATTTTTATCCTGCCCCTCTCACCAAGGCGACTCACCTTGAAATAAAATGATGAAATCAGTTCCATTCTTTGGACATGCTGGGACACTGTGACATGTACAAAAGGAATGGCCATTGTATCATGATGGCACAGTGCTGCTTTCATCAAACATTAGTTTGACACACAAACATACCCCTGCACCCATGGAAAATACTGGATGGATGATAGATGGATGGATGGATAAACAGATAAAGATAGATAGAGGTAGATATAGAGATAGAAAGGAGATAGAAAGAGAGAGCATGTGTCTAAAGAAATGGAGATAATTTTTTGTCAAATAAAATCTAGCAGCTTGTTCTGGAGCATCTTAAAAGAGAAGTGGAACTAAGTCTCAAGGGGAAAACTATGTGTCTAGCTATGGGCTGGTGGCATGCTTTCATTCTTGGGAAAAAAATATAATTGGTAATAATGGCATTCATGTTAATTAAAGACAAACTTTCAGAAGAGGAATGGCCTTTTCTGCATGTGGCATTTTTTGGACCAAGACAGAATCACGAGTCTCCCTTCTGACAAACAGCCAAGAGGCTCTGATTGGGGAAAAGTTCACTCACCTTTGGCAGAAAGTTGCATGGGTGTGACAGGTGTGGAGACTTTGAAAATGCCTTTTCCCTGGGTTATGAGTTCTCTTAGCTGCAAGAGAGGGCAACAAATGGCTGCATCCTATAAGTTACAGCATCTGAAGGGGTGAATGCCATGGTTCTCCCAGCCTGCCAGATGTTCTGAATGCTGCAAAGGATCGCATCTTGCTGTCTTCCATTCATCTGGGCCAAGCTACGTATCTTTTGGTAAGGTTTTTTTCTTCTTCTTCAAGATTGAACAAGTAGAGCAAAAGGAAGCTAAGAACGTTTATGGGGCCAGGAGGACAATGACTAGATTTTAAAAGAGAGGGGGGAGGGAGAGGGAAGCGTAACTTTTGTGCCAGGTATGTGAAAAGTGCTGAGTCGAGCTCGCTGCTCATGCTTGGAAATATTTTTGATTTCCTCTCCTTTCACCTGGGTCTGTGGCTCTGTCACTTTCATGGAAATTTGTCTCCGTTCAAATTCAGATTCATCCCTAGGGCTCCTTAGAGAAGGAATAGGTACAAGGCATATTAATATGCATCATCTAAGTGATTGAAAGACCAGCTAAGCACCTGGTAAGCACTGTTCACCAGCTTCAGATTTTCCAAGGGGAAAATGTATAAATCATTGCCTTCTACTTTTAATATTTGGTTGATCTGCTTCTTTGGGTTTTTTGGATTTTTTTTTCCTTCCTTCCTTCCTTCCTTCCTTCCTTCCTTCCTTCCTTCCTTCCTTCCTTCCTTCCATCCATCCATCCATCCGTCCT
>NW_020769351.1:5437737-5454498 GCF_900518735.1 Pseudonaja textilis
CTATTCTATTCTATTCTATTCTATTCTATTCTATTCTATTCTATTCTGCTGGAGGCTGTTGCTGCTGCTTTCTGCCTGTGTTAGGCAGAATGTTTCTCCATTTCTCCTTTGGGGAAATATAATATTCTGCCTCTTTTAATATTCCCCAAAATATTTGATTCTCGGGGGCAGGGGGGGGATGGGCTTCCGCCACAATCCAGTTTCCTTTTGGAAAAAAAAAACACCTTTGAGGGTTCACTATAGACCTGTTCTTCAAACCACTTATTTCCCCAGAAAGTGTGAAAAATTATAGTTCGAGAGCAATTCAGTCAAAGTTGATGAAGATGAGAAAAGTCGTCATGTTCAACTTCTTCTGAACTGGTTTAGTGTAGTGGTTAAACTACCAGGCTACCAACTGGGAGACTGTGAGTTCTAGTCCTGCCTTGGACACGAAGCCAGCTGGGTGACCTTGGGCCAGTCCCTTTCTCTCGGCCCTAGGAAGCAAACAATGGCAAGCTGCTCCTGAAATATTGCAGGGATTAGCCCAGAAATAGTTTTTTTTTTTTCCAAAAAGGCAACTGGACTTCGTTTTTATACTTTTTTCCTTGAAGACACTTAGCTTCTCATCCAAGAAGCTACTTCAGTTCTTAAGCTCCTTGGATGAGAAGTAAAACATCCTCAATGAAAAAAAAACAAAACAAAACCAAAGTCCAGTAGCTTTTCGAAAAAAAGCACTTTTGGGACAGCCATGGCCTGGATGATTGAGAATCTCCATAGACACAAAGAACGAGCCAATATTATATTGGTCATGTGATCAGGCTTAGGTGAGCCCTGGTTAATTCCACCTGGGTTTCTAAACGTTTCTCCAAGCAGGATTCATGTCTTTGCATGCTTATTCTGAGTGACTATTAGGTCCTCCTAACTGCCCTACTATCATATCTGGTGGACAGGGATGGGATTTTACCGGTTTGGACCGGTTTGGGTGAACCAGATGTTAAATTTGCACCTGGTTCACTGAACCAGTATTTGAACCAACCAGCTGGCCCCACCCACCCTGCCCCTCCCCTCCCAGGAGTCTCTATGTGGCCCATTTTCTATGCAGGTAAGTGCAGAGTCCACAGAGGCTCTGGGAGCGGGAAAAACAGCCCTTCTAGAAATCTGGAAATGGGCCTGTTTCTGGCTTCCAGGGGGCCTCCAGAGCCCGGGGTGGCCATTTTCGCCCTCCCAGAGGCCCAAGGGAAGCCTCTGGACCCTTGGGAAGCCCAAACAACGGCCCTCCAGGAAGCTCCCATTGGGCAGTGAACCAGTTGTTGGGATTTTTGAATCTCACCCCTGTCTGGAAATAGATGGTTGAGAAGACATTGTTTTTTTTCTCTCCACTCCACAGAAACCAGAAGGCCTTTCTCTTACGCAAAGAAGGCTATGAAGTCACCCCGCTGGATGAGGCAGAAGCGAAGCAAGCGTTTGTGTTGCTGAACAAAGAGAATCCGGATCAAGTTGGAGACAATGTGCTTTCCAAAACACTGACCACGGGAGACGTGATGGTACGCTGGAAGGATGGGAAAACCTCACCCCTGTATACTGATGCCAGCGAAGCAGAAGCATAGTATCTAATGTCTATATTTGGGCTCTTTGGGAAACCTGGGGGGATTTCTGGACTATTGACATTTTTGGAACGCGGGTTTCAAAGCCAAATTCATTGAGCGGAATCAAAAAGCCAGCCAGAAGGAAACACATAATGACTGCTTTTGAGTTTTACAAAATCAATAATCCACCAAACAATTCATCTACCAGCTATCTTTACATGATACCTTGGACTAGGTTGGCCTAGTGGCTTCCTTCACACAACAGGTTAAGCCTGGTCAGTTGGTTCAGGTGGTTCCTGTTAGTGTTAGCCAATTTTATTTTGTGCCCTAATGTAGTGTCACCAGAGCATTCACGGGGTCAAACAAAGCTGTGGCAGGCCCCCTCAAAGCAGCCAGAACTTCAACTGCACAGTTGGGTTACCATCTTGACTCGACCATCTGTGAGGAGACCTCTGATGTCAACCTACCTCAATGGGTTGAGTAGTGGGTGAACCCAGAAAAAGGGCCAATTCAAGAACCAATTCAGGATATTGTGTGAAGGTTGTTGCTTTGCTATTTTGCGCCAACCTACACACACAAAAATAAATTTGTCAGATTATCTGGAAAGATGTTCGAGGTCTCCTGATGTTGATTTTATCACTGACCATTTGTGATTGCATATTTAAAAAAAAGGTGGAATTTGATCATCTGGATCTTTCTGGATCTTTGCTGTGGTGGTTCTGTTATGCCAATATTAGCTGCCTTATAGAAGGGTAATAATTTGCGACAGTTGGGAGCAGAGGTGGGATTCACATTTTTTAACAACTGGTTCTGTGGGTGTGGCTAGGTGGGCATGGATAGATGGGTATGGCCATGTGACTAGGTAGGAGTGGCTTTTTTCCCCAACAACTCCACACACACCCCCTGGGTTTTTTGCCTCCTGGGCTTCAGGGAAACCTCCTGGGCGAAGCAGTAAGACAGTGAGGGGGATCCCGGCACAGCTGATCATCAGAACAGCTGATCATCGGGAGGGGAAAAAAAGAGAAATACCTTAAGGAGTGACTGGGTGGGGGAGAATGCAGTCAGCGATGTTGGGCATGCGCGTGATGTCACACATGCGTGATAAAGACTGACTGGGAGGGGTGGGGCGGGTGGAAAGGGGCGGGGCCAGCCAGGGGTTCTCCAAACTGCGCAGAATCATAACAACCGGTTCTATAGAACCGGTCTGAACCGGTAGAATCCCAGCTCTGGTTGGGAGCCTCCAAAATTGGAAACAAGGAAAAGGGATGAGCAAAGACTAGGCTATGATAAGGGCCTTGGATGATACTCGAGCAGCCCTGTAGCTTCCAAGGAAACCAGGTTAATATTTTCACCATTAGTCTAGTAAGCCAAGGTCCATTAAAAGGCTTTAAAAGGCTGCTACATCTCTAGATCTATCTTCGCGTAATATAATGCCAATCTTTCTAATGAAAACCAGAGAGATTCTTTTGTCTTTTTTTGTGATGGATTCCAGCTGAATGCAGATGTTCTCCAGATGTCTCCCCTTCAACCATCCAAATTCTTTTTGGAACAATTATCCCAACTGATGTAGGCTGCTGTTTTATATGTGTAAAAAACAAAAGGGAAGGACAAAAAAAGAGGGATATCCGACGTCTTCTGAGATCATATATGCCCGAGGACTAAATTTATATTGGTTGATTGTAACTTCCCCTACTCCCAAAGGTGCTTTTTCAAGAGAAGCTGAAGAGCTGAGGAAGCTTCTTGGCTGAGACACGAAACGTCTTCAAGGAAAAACAAAGGAAGTCCAGTTGCCACTTGAAAAAGCGCCGTTGGGACAACCATGACTTGGATGACTGAGACGCTCCATAGACACTCCCCTACTCCTAATTTTAGGGCTGAAGTAGATCAAACAACACATTTTAGTTGTTGTTTTTCTTCTCTAAGGAGCACTCAAACAGTGATGTTAGCAGCACAGTGACTTCTAAAGAAACTAGAGGAATATTTTTACCACTAGTCCAAGCCAAAGCCCTTTTAAAAGGCTTTTTCAATGCTCCTAGATCTCTATATCTGCCTGTATGTGGTAGAATGCCATTCTTTCCCATGAAAACCATGCCTACGTCTTTTCTGCTGTGCCCAGCAATAAATACATTCACTGGGAAATAAGTAATGAGGGGGCACAGTGGTTAGAGTGCAGTATTGCAGGTTACTTCTGCTGCCTGCCAGCTGCCTGCAGTTTGGCAGTTCGATCCTGACCGGCTCAAGGTAGACTCAGCCTTCCATCCTTCTGAGGTGGGTAAAATGAGGACTCAGATTTTGGGGGGGCAACAGGCTGACTCTGTAAATCGCTTGAGAGAGGCCTGTAAAAGCACTGTGAAGCGGTATATAAGTCTAAGTGCTGTGGCTATTGCTAGGGCTACAGTATATTAAAATCTGCAAGATGCCACACACAGCCCCCCTGATCATGCCAATGTTACCATGAATCACCCCCACCCCCAGTGGTGGGGTTTTTTTGCCACGCCACACCTGTGACCCTCCCAATTTGGTGCTTCCCTTTCTTGCTTCCCTTCCTTTTATCTTTTCTGACCCTGGTGGAATTTGTCCATGAACAGTCGTTTTAGCTAGGCTTTGTCTGATTAGCTTGGGCCTGAATGACATTTACCACAAAAGTAAGAATTATCTGACTAATCAGTTCGAGTTGATTAGGAAAAATTAGCAAAAAGGACAAAGAACTGAAAATGTTTCATTGCCTGTCCAGGAACACTAGAGGGCGCTGTGCATCTAGGTAATCTACATTTGGTCATCATAAAACCCGTTATTGGTGCTCGCAATCATATTCCCTGGCACGTCGGTGCACTTTGCTTGTGCTCCTGAGTCCATTTGTCCATTTTGTGCTTTCCCCCTTTGTCCTGCCTTTGTTTTGTTTCTACAAAGTGCTCTTATATTATTTCTTCCACCGTTTGAACAATTCTGTGGTTTTGTTTTTCCGACCCTCCTTCTGTTGTTGATGGAAGAGAACTTAAAGTAGACATTAAGAAAAGAATGTTGGTGAAATGGTGACGTGGAGTGTGGTTTTTCTTAAGCACTTAGGGACATGCAAAACATGGGGTGGGTATGAATGTCTGAATTTCCAAATGTCCAGAATTCCAAAGTACCCGAAACAACAGATGGAAGCTGATCAAAGAGAGATCCAACCTGGAACTAAGGATATTTTTCCTGACAGTGAGAACAATTAACCAGTGGAACGACTTGACTCCAGAAGTTGTGGCTGCTCCATCACTGGAGGCTTTTAAGAAGAGACTGGACAGCCACCTGTCTGGAATGGTACAGGGTCTCCTGCTTGAGCAGGGGGTTGGACTAGAAGACCTCCAAGGCCCCTTCCAATTCTGATATTCTATGTTCTATGTCTTCTCCTTGTAGAATCATTTCTTTGGCTGGTCGCAGCCTCCCCGGCTCCCCAAATCTCTATTCAGTCCCATGAAAGGACCTCAAGACCAAACCCTTTCCATGGGATTCACGTGGCAGAGTTCTCCACATGTTTATGACCCCTCCAAAAAAGTTTAGAACCACCTTGCCCACCTGGTGGCTTCATCCATAGTTTGTCCACTGTCAATTCGTAGCCTTTTCCCAAAATGCTTTGTTGCATTCTGAGAAGGCCACTTGGGCTCTGGAAAAGGCCAAGAGATGGAATATTCAAAATGGTCTCATCTTTGCTTGGGGATTCAAGAACCCATCCCAACAACGGTGGTTGTTCCACGTTCTACCTTGGAACCGCCTCGCAGAACCCCTGCTTAGAATATCTTAAACCCCTTCAGCAAAGTCAAGGCTGGAGCTTTCCTCTTGCTTTGAGCTCTTGAGGATTTGACCGTGACCAGCTTCGCTTGGGCAACGGAAGGGACCTCTTTGTAGTTGACAGTGGAGAGTGAGTTGTAGGTGGAGGCAATGGTGGCGGTTGGGACCAGGTGAGCTGAGGGCTTCTCTTCAATGATAAACAAGGGCCGGACTGCCAGAGGACTGTCCGTCTCTCGCCTCACTTCCCGTACTGCCTCGTGGAAAATGTGCTGCACGGATTCGAAATCCAGGCATGCCGAGACTTCATGGAAGGAGGAGCCGTACTTGGTGGCAAGAGATATTCCTTCAGCTTTGGTGACCTGTCTGGGAGAAGAAACCAGGAGAGAACATCCCACATGAAAAGAGGCAACACAAGGAACTGCCCATGTCTGTTAATTGCCGCATCCAAAGCACTAGAAAATTAAGCTATAGTTTAGCTTAAATTAAACTATACCATGAGCCACGCTGGCACAGTGGTCAGAGTGAAGTACTGCAAGCTACTTCTGCTGACTGCCGGCTGCCTGCAATTTGGCCGTTCGAATCTCACCAGGCTCAAGGTTGACTCAGCCTTCCATCCTTCCGAGGTGGGTCAAAGGAGGACCCAAATAGTTGAGGGCAATACGCTGACTCTGTAAACCGCTTAGAGAGGGATGGAAAGCCCCATGAAGTAGTATATAAGTCTAAGTGCTATTGCTATTAAATCTTATTTTCCCAAAGCAGTGAGGATCTAATCAAAATCAAACAGAAGAATTTATTGGATTTGCCTAGAAATTATCCTCTGCTGATAGAAGTGGCTCTTGCTGATGGGTCTTTCGCTATTGCAATGCCCAGTTGATTCTTTCTTTAGTCGATAGGAAGTCTGTGTTTTGGGGTTCACCTACCCATGCATAATCCTTGAGTCTGTCTGTGCTTCTATGACTGACATGAAATGAAAGAGGGCGATTCCACTTCAGAATGGCTTTTTATCCAGAAACCTCAACTTGCAGGCTGGGCTGGTTCTGCACATAATTTATGTGCCTCTGGAACTCAAGGAGTCCTGGCGGGAAAGTGACCAAGACAGTTTGAAGGGGTTTTTTTTTGGGGGGGGGGGAGGCATCCTTGCGAAGACCAATCCTTTTCACAAGGGGTTGGCAAAGCAACATCTGTACCCACCAAGGCATCCAACCTTCCATCCATTTCCCAAGATGGCGCCCAACCCTACTAAAATTTAAATGAATTAAAATACAAAACTCTCGTGAAATCACCCTATCTTGCAACATTTAGTGACCTTGGGAGAGCATGGGCGATTTACTGAGGTGTCATGCCCCTGTCAGAGTCTGAATCTGAGGAGGAAGCTGAACAGCTGACAGGGAATCAGAGTGTGGCTTTGTTGGCTGTGGAGGAAACTGGGGAAGGGCACAGTCCGGCTGGGCAGAGCAGGGAAGAGGTAGAACAAGGGAGAGGGAGTTCAGAGAAAGACCCAAGCCCACCCCCTCTTTATTCTAGGGCATGCAGTGAGGAATGGAGAAGAGAGCGACATGGGTTATGTGGCTTATGGGGGAGGAAAGGGCCCTGATCCCCTTTATTAGCCACAGCTGGGAATGAAAGTTTAAAAGAACTGGATGTGGCAGCTGCTGGGAGCAAAAATGACTTTATCCTGTATTGTCTTTGCTTATCTGTGTTCCTGACATCTTCCCAACTGTTTTGCCATGTCTTCATGTCTGGAATTTTTGCTCCTGCCCTGCCAAACTAATTACCTCAGTTTGGCTTGATTGGATTTATAGTTACAGTTTTTGTTGACCATGTTTTGGACTTGGTTCTCTGCAGTCAAAAGCTGTTCCTGGGAGAGTTTTTCTCCAGCCAGAAGGTAACCAGGACATTGGGGGCAAAGTTGGAGCGAATACAGGGACTCCTACTGATTATCTGACTGTGTGGCCTTTGTGCCACGCCCCAGGTCATCATACAAGGCTTAGAGGACACTCCAACCCAGTAGGACTTTGAGAGGCTTATGTTCCAATCTAGTGGTAAGAAGATTAAAATAATAAAACAGGATATAAAAATAAGAGAGCTGCAATAGCATGAACCTTTATAGAAGATCTCAAAAGAGATTACATTTACTTGGTAGCAATATTCTGGGTTGAATTCCCTATTTCTACCTATTTATTTTTCAGTACATCTAACACACCAGAGTAAAGTCTGGACTCAAGATATAACCTAGTCCAATGAAGACTAAGTTGCTGCATTTATTACAGCCGTCTCTCTCTCTTCCTTCCTTGGGTCGAGCTCTTAACCTCCTTACCTGTACTGTTCCATATCCAGCTTGTTCCCTATCAGGAGAACGGGAGATTCATGGAAGGTGTTCTTCAAGTGGAGAGCAATGAGGTCCAGGTACTGCTGTGATCCTTCAAAGCTCTTCCGGTTTTCAATGCTGTAGACTACTAGAAAGGCATGGGCCCAGTTCAGATACCTCTCACAGCCCACTGGTATGTCCTGGCAGAGAAGCAAGCAGGGGTCAGTTAGAAGGTCCAGAATACCCTACACCACCAGACGTGAGATTCTAGGCTGAGACGACCTTGAACTACGCTGGCTAAGATTGGACTTGGGCATAGTACATAAAATTATCTGTTATAATGCCTTACCACTTAATGACTATTTCAGCTTTGATCACAACGACACAAGAGCACACAACAGATATACTTAATGTAAACCACTCCAACTCGATTGCGGGAAGTACGATTTCAGCAATAGAGTAGTCAATGCCTGGAACTCACTACCTGACTCTGTTGTCACATCCTCTAACCCCCCACTCCTTTACCCTCAAACTAACCTCTATTGACCTCACCCCATTTCTAAGAGGTCTATAAGGGGAGGTTCTGACCAGTCCTGGAGAACTAGTAGCAGAAATTTTGAGTGGTTCGGAGAACTGGCAAATCCCACCTCTGACTGGCTCCACCAACCCCATCTATTCTCTGCCTCCGGAGTCCCAGCTGATTGGCTGGGTCTTTTTGGGTTGCCCTGCACAGGAGAACGGAGCTGGAAAGCAGGTTCTGTGGGGCGGGGAGGGAATGGGATCTTGCAGTAATTTTCCCATGCCACGCCCACCAAGCCACACCCACAGAACCGGTAGTAAAAAAAAATGAATCCCACCACTGGGGCACAACCGCACAATCGTGCCTACCATCCCTGTCCTATTGTCCCCAATTATTGGTACCTATTTCATGTATTTACACTTACGTTTATTCTTATTTCTATTATAATGTGTTTGACAAATCCAATAAATAAATAAAATCTCCTTCATCTAACAGCAAACAACACCTCCATCTTGGCAAGAATGAAGGTAAAATAGAATCACGGGAGAAATGTAGCAAGGCTGAAGGAGGCCCTATCACCAGGCATCTATTGTTTCAAAGCCCCTTGGATCCAAAACCGTTGGACTCTGCCTTTGGCACTGCATTAAAAGGCCATTGTGAGTTTTGATGGAAGGAGGGAAGAAGACTGTTGCCTTGGGCCACACATAACTTTCGATCTTATCTCCAACCAGTGTATTTTGATCTTCCAGTAAGAGGGGAGATTTGCATGCCTTCTCTGGTCTTTAACCTTTTAAGCTGCAATTCTGCCTTAATTTTAATCAAAAGAAACTTTCTTTTCGATTTTAAACGAAACACTATGCCATTTATTTGACTCTGTCCTTGGAATGTCTTTTTTTAAAAAAATATATGCTGAGAAATATTCCAGACTATAGCAAAAGAAACATGAAAATACCAAACTCCAAGGAAGAATGCAGGACTTATTTCTAAGTAAGCTGATCTGGAGCCGGGGTGGGGAAAGCAAATAATATAAAAATTAAGAAAATTGACTCTTGCTCCTTGCATTGCCAAAGTCAAATGAGAAAGAAGCCTCCACTCATAGATGGACTATTAGATCCCATGGATCCTGGATCCCTCATGGATCCTGGCCCCTTTCTACAAAACTGCATAGTTTTTATCTTATATACCTCAAATTTGCAAATCACTCAGGCCATTTACAAAGAAGATAAGGTAGATACAGATCATTGAATCACAACGTTCCTGAGCTCCGTTTTTGCTGGCAGAGGCACCGCGGGCCAGTCCTTACCTGTTTCCAGGTCGGCCCAGCGGGCCAGATCTAAGCACCCCGTGGGATGGATCTGAACCACGGGGCTTGAGTTTGACACCCCTGCTCTTGACAATATAGATGTGTTTTTTATGAGCTGCCTGGTTAATTTTAATGAGTTTCTATCTGGTCTCTTCCAAATGGGCTCACTAAAGATCCCCAAATCTCTGGAGGCAAGAGGGTGAACAGAACCACCTTAAATGAGGAGAACAAGATAATCTTATGAGCCGCGATGGTGCAGTGGTTAGAGTGCAGTAGGGTGGCTCAGTGGCTAAGACGCTGAGCTTGTCGATCAGGAAGGTCAGCAGTTTGGCAGTTCGAATCCCTAGTGTCATGTAATGGAGTGAGCTCCCGTTACTTGTCCCAGCTTCTGCCAACCTAGCAGTTCAGAAACACGTAGAAAAATAGGGACCACTTTGGTGGGAAGGGAACAGCATTTCATGCACCTTCAGGGGTTTAGTCCTGCTGGTCACATGACCACAGAGACGTCTTCGGACAGCGCTGGCTCTTCGGCTTTGTAACAGAGATGAGCATCGCCCCCTAGAGTCGGAAATGACTAGCACATGTGTGCAAGGGGAACTTTTACTGATTACCTTTACTTCAAGCTACTTCTGCTGCCTGCTGGCTGCCTGCAATTTGGCAGTTCGAATCCCACCAAGCTCCACGTTGATTCAGCCTTCCATCCTTCCTAACTCAATAAAATGAGGATCCAGATTGCTGGGGGCAAGAGGCTGACTCTGTAAACCGTTTAGAGTGGGCTATTAAAACACTGTGAAGTGGTATATAAGTCTAAATGCTATTGCTATTAAGTCTTATTTTCCCAAAGCGGTGAGGATCTAACCAAAATCAAACACCAGGAGGATTTATTGGATTTGCCTAGAAATTATCCTCTGCTGATAGAAGTGGCTCTTGCTGATGGGTCTTTTGTCATGTAAATGTTACCTACTCCTTCTACCTCTGGTATGAAGACAATATTTGGAAATGCAGAGGTTTCATTGCAAATATTTTGCTCTCATGCTGTTATCTGATCAACTTCTTAAAAAGGTTAAAATGATGGCAAGTGGATCAAAGTTTGTGAATCTGAGAGGTTTCGTTCCTCATCCAAGTAGCATTTTTTAAATTTTGACTGATGAAGTTACTTGGATGAGTAACAAAATGTCTCAGATTCACAAACTTTGATCCACTTGCCATGCTTTTAACCTTTTAAATAAAGATATTTTTTTGGCCTGGATGGTTGAGCTTTTGTTGACATACCTGATCCGCTGTATCCATCACTTTGAGCAAGACAGGCTGTTGGTCTACTATCTCTTCTGAAGCGTAGGTATCTTCTGCAAAGCAAATGTTTTGAAAGTTGGTAGATCATTTTGGGAAAGTATTTTTGTGCCCCTAAACCAAGCTGGGACCCTCAAAGGAGGTGCTGATTGTATCTCCTCTTCCTCATGTAGAACAACATTTAGATTACCACTGGACTCATCCATCGTCATTTAACACCTCCATAATCCATTGTGGGGTGGAGTCTGGGCAACTGAATGGAGTTAGCAGAGCGTTTTAATAGCCGGATGGCCTTCCTGTCACCAATGCGGAGTTTTGTTCAGCAGATGTATTCTCATTGTGCTCAGAGAGAGAAATATCTGCCTCTATCTAGGATCGAACTCACAGCCTCCGGATTGTGAGACGAGAGCTCCACCTCTAGGCCATGGCACCCCTCAGCTAGATTGCCAGTGGACTGAAAGGAACAAAATTCATACACATTCTGTTATCTCCAGAAGTTTCTATCCCTTGAGATATCTCTCCTACTATCCAAGCAAATTCCTTGGAAATTATGCTTGGCTCATGTCTGAGCAAAGGAGACAGCAACAGACCTTATCCTGCAACCTATTTTTAAACATTAAAACAATAAAAAGGCAATGCTAAACTGACTATCACATGTTTGTCCCTCATCTGGTCACTTTTGCACTCATTGTTCAAAGTGGGGGGGAAAAGGAACATGGAAATTCAATTGCTACTTGTCACTAAATACCACTTGCTTAGACATTGCCCACATAGTTTATTTTGTATGCAGTAATTATTTCGATCATTGGAACCTTCTCAATGAAAGCCACAGCTTTCGAAAAGAAAT
Organism: Pseudonaja textilis; assembly: GCF_900518735.1. The sequence continues at coordinate 5,449,339 of NW_020769351.1, forward strand.
CTCAGTACACAAAATGAATGGGAAACACCCTTGCAAAACACACATGCACGTGCACGCGCGTGCACACGCACACACACAAAATTTATTCTTCTGTGCCTTCCTTGAAAGCCTCCTCTGTCATTCTTCAACTTCTGGATATGACTCATAAGAGCTACCTGCCAAGAATTTCCAACACAATTATATCCCAGCTTCTTTGTCGCTGATTGATGAAATTCCTAGCTTTGGACTGACTTCTTGCTCATAGCTCTCCCTGGATGCACCGATAAACAGAAAACAAACGGAAATAGATGCCATAGATCAAGCCATAAACTTGGTCTAGCTCACTGGCAGAGCCCTCCAGGATTTCGAGCGTGGTTTGTCTGATTGTTTGTCTGATGATTGTTGCTACTGATCTAGAGTCCCTTTGGGGACCCAGGACAGGGTCCATCTAAACATCAGACCATCTGACTCAGTGTTGTTCCCAAGATTTGAGACCAGGCTCTTTTTAAACCCTGATTTGAAAGGCCAGGGACTAAACTTATAACCTACAGAAAATTTTTTTAAAAAATAGTGACACCGAACCTCACAGAGTTCTAAAAGAATAGACTAGAATAACAGAGCTGGAAGGGACCTTGGAGGTCTTCTAGTCCAGCCCCCTGCTCAAGCAGGAGACCCTATACCATTTCAGACAAGTGACTGTCCAGTTTCTTCTTAAAAAGTTCCACATCTGAAGGCAAGCTGTTCCACTGTCAGGAAATTTCTCCTTAGTTCTAGAGTGCTTCTCTCCTTGATTAGTTTCCATCCGTTGCTTCTTGTCCTGCCTTCTGGTGCTTAACAAGAGGATTCCAAGACAAGTGGCCAAGATTAGATCTCAGCCAAAGTTCTCTTTCTCTTTCTTTCAAGGGATAGGTTTGCTCAACCCACTCAGACACGGGGAGGAGTAAAAACATCAGATTGGTGGCTACAATAGTATAATTCCCTTGATCTATGTCATGGATCATGAATCTCCTCAATCATATTAAAGACAAAGAGGTTTATATTATACATTAACAGGGTTAGAAGGGACCTTGTAGGTCATCTAATCCACCACCACCCCCGCCCAAGCAGAAGACTCTACACCATTTCTGACAGACGGCAGTCTAGTCTCTTCTTGAAAGCCTCCAGGGATAAAGCTCCCACAACTTCCGAAGGCAACTTCTGTTCCATGGGTCGATTGTCCTCACTGTCAGAAAGTTTCTCCTAATTTCCAGGTTGAATCTCTCCTTGTTCAGTCATTTGTTCCAACCAGCTAAGCTTGATTAAGTGGCTTGTTTGTGGCTTAGCCTTTGGGACAAATCCACTCTGGCTGTTTGGCTCAGTTTATTGTGCAAAACAAGAAAATGCGCTAATTCAGGAAAGAAGTGAAGTCTGTGTTGCAAATCCAACCAGTTTCTCATTTTCTTTTTGTTCAGGCCGAGGGTAGGAACTAGAGAAAAATCAGAAAATACCAAGGCCTGCCAATAGAAATGGAACAACTGCAGCAAAAGAAAGCAAAGGTAGTCCCTATAATGTTAGGTGCCTTGGGTGCAATTCTAAAACATCTGGAGCACCACTGGACTACTCTCGGAACCGACAAAATCACCATCAGTCAAGTGCAAAAGGCACCTTTACTAGGAAAATCTTAGGTCCTTTAATACCATCAACCAGCAACATCTCCTTCCCCAGGTCCTTGTGAAGGACTAGCGAGGTGGGATAAAAATGCCAAATCCAGTCTAAACCTCTGGAGCCTTGACTGTTAACATTGTTTGATTTGATTTGTCCCTTTTCTTTCCTTTTTTCCTTCCTTCCTTCCCCTTTCCCGGTGGCGCAGTGGTTAGAATGAAATATTATAGGTTAACTTTGCCCAGAGACAGGGGTTTGATCCTGACTGGTTCAAGATGGACTCAGCCTTCCATCCTTCCGAGGTGGGTAAAATGAGGACCCAGACTGTTGAGGGCAAGAGGCCGACTCTGTAAACTGCTTAGAGAGGGCTGTCAAAGCACTGGGAAGCGGTATATATGTAAGTCTAAGTGCTATTGTTAATGCTAAACATCTGGCTATGTGACCAACCATAATAGCACTGATCTCTGGGCAATCCCATAGACCTTTGGGGTTAATATTAATCACTTTGGGGGATCCTAATTTAAACATTGTAATATTCCACAATTTAATAGTCCATAGTTTTCTGGTGTTTATTTGCTGAATAAATCACCATTGATTTAGGTTGCATAATATGCTGAAAACAGACCAAAGAAATCATGCTATTACTTAGTGGAAAATGTATGAACTCAGCTACTATTTTTTTTCTAAACTTCAACAAGACTGTCCGAACGACTCAGAACAAACTGAATATTATATGATATGGGAATTATTTTATCAATGGCTAGAGAATTAATATGGAAGTTAGAAATTAAAGAAGATCAGTGAAAAATAGTAAACATGTGAAAAGAATTGAAAATGTTAAGATGGGGAATGCTATAAGAATTAGATATATGAAGTATATTAGTATTAGAATAGAATAGAGTATTAACATCAAGCAATGAATATGTATAAATTGTAATTGTTACTGCGCAAGATATTTGTACCCAGATGACACACTATTTAATGGATTTGTATAAAATAAAATAAAATAAATACAAAAAAAAGAGACTTTCCTAGCGACTCAACCCACCATTCCCCATTTCACAATGGTCCAATAAAATTCGACCCTAAATCTGAGATCCCATTAAGCAGGACTGGATTTTAAAACAACACTTAAGCTGAGTTCACACCCAGTTCTCCTCCAAAAAGCAAATTCTGACAACTCACACTTTGTGTCTCCTTTAAACCAAATCTTCATTTCAGAATGTTTAGCACAGAGAGATGCAAGTGATAAAACAAATGAAGTATATAAGCCCATGCAGGCATTTTTCCAGAGTTTTAGAATTCCAGGCAAAGCACTTGTGGTCCCAGGGCTGGTTTATTAAGAGAATAAAAATGCCACCACTTAAATGCTTCGGTTTTCCATCCATTAAAAACCCTTAGTAAGGCCACAGCATCCAGCTTTGATCGCCACTTTACAAAAAAAGATGTTGGGACTTTGGAAAAAGTGCAGACAAGAGCGACTAAGGCCTGGAGACTAAAACATACGAAGAACAGTTGCAGGATTTTCAGTTTGGTTAGTCTGGGGAAAAGAAGGACTAGGGGTGACGTCATGATAGCAGTATTTCCAATATTTGAGGGGCTGCCATAAAAAGGAAAAGATACATTCATCAAGAGTCAAGAATCATCAGGTACAACACTTAATGATAGTCATAGGGTACAATAAGAATAGAATAGAATAGAATAGAATAGAATAGAATAGAATAGAATAGAATAGAATAGAATAGAATTATTTATTGGCCAAGTGTGATTGGACACACAAGGAATTTGTCTTGGTGCAAATGCTCTCAGTGTACATAAAAGAAAAGATACATTTGTCAGAGTCAAGAATCATCAGGTGCAACACTTATTAATAGTCATAGGGTACAAATTAGCAATCAAATCATACTAGGAAACAATAAAAATGGTTAGGACACAAGCAACAAGGTTACAGTCGTACAGTCATAAGTGGGAGGAGATGGGTGAAAGGAAGGATGGGGGGATTAATAGTAATAGTAATGCAGACTTAGTAAGTTCTGGGAGCTCCATCATTGGAGATTTTTAAGAAGAGGCTGGAGAGGCACTTGTCTGAAAATGGCATAGAGACTCTTGTTTGAGCAGGGGGTTGGACTAGAAGACCTCTAAGGTCCCTTCCAGATCTATTCTGACTGAGAAATCCAGGAAGCAAATACAGGCTGAAGCAGGAAAGAAATCTTTCAAGGTCTTTTTGACGAGCCTTGTCGCTCTTGGCTCTTAGGTCGGCATTTGGTCTTGGCTCCCCGCCGTTTCAAGGGGGATTTGTGGGTTGACAAGCGATCTGCATCACAGCTCATTAACTTTCTGGAAGGGTGTTTTCTTTCTTTTTTTTAAGTCCAGAAGCCTCTCCTTGCCCTCCAAGGCAATCAGTATTTTCCATCTCTACTTTCCTTGGTATGTGCTCCAAATTTGGCAGCTTGTTTTGAAATAGCCACGAAGCATATTTGCAAGCAGAACTTGGAAGAACTTAAAATACCCTGCAGCATGTTTTGGGAAGGGAAAAAAAAAAAAACCTGAAGAGGGCTGACATTTTCCAGGGACCCCAAAAGGGGACCCAGTTTTCTGCTTGCTAGGAGACCCCTTTTCCCTCCACCCTCCCTGTCAGGTGGGTGGATGCTGGTGGCCTCTGGATCTGAGCCATTTAGTGCAACCCAAAGCAGGATTTTCCCAGCTGACCAATAATCCACCTGCAAAGTCTCTCTTTGGTATCCCACCTTCCAGTTTCTGTTCATAAGAATGCACAAAACTTTCCAGTGTGTGTTATCTGGATTAAACCTGGATTCTAAGTGGTTTCCCCAACAGGTGGTGGGCTCTGGTTGACTTGATCTGGGATCAGAAGCTAAGCTGGTCCAAAGCTGGTTTAGTCCGCCTGGGAAATGATCAGAGAATCCTGTCCAAGTTGAGACTGCAAAAGGGCAACATGGAAGCATGAAGAAGATACATTCGGACTTACCCAGATTAGGATCGTATTCGCTTATAAACCTCTTGGTAAGAAACTTCACCGTTAGCGCTGCAAGAAAAGAGAGAGGGTTACTTCTTCTGCGCAGGTCCTCCCCAGCTGTAAGACTTTTCGCTAAACCAGTTCCTCCTGATTTCTCCAAATTTGAGATTCTTTCCTGGAAAAGCCCCTGGACAATACCCAGGAGCTTCAGGTGGTGCAAAATGTGACAATGTGGGAAGTTATGAGCAGGGGATCGGATTAGAAAACCTCCATAGTCCCTTTGAACACGGTTATTCTCTAATTCCTAGAACTGCACAAGTTACACCTCTGCTCTGCAAGCTGTACTGGTTGCCAGTTTCCTTCTGGGTTTAATTCAGGATGCTGATTTTTAACCTTTTCCAGTGTGTCAAAGATGCTTTTTCCAAAAGCAACTGGACTGTTTTTCCTTGAGGAAGAGTAACTATACTTCCTTCCGCCAACCATTCACAACTGATGAAGCTTATTGGATGAGAAGTGAAACAACTCCTCCTCCTCCTCCTCCTCCTCCTCCTCCTCCCCCCCCCCCC
>NW_020769351.1:5454598-5474219 GCF_900518735.1 Pseudonaja textilis
CCTCCTCCTCCTCCTCCTCCTCCTCCTCCTCCTCCTCCAGTTGCCTCCTTCTCCTCCTCTTCCTCCTCCTTCAGTTGCCTCCTTCTCCTCCTCTTCCTCCTCCAGTTGCCTTTTGAAAAAAGCACCTTAAAGACAACTATGACCTGGATGACTGAGAATCTCCACAGACACATTAACCGCTCTGTTTTGTCAGATCAGACAATCAAGTTAATTGAGCAAACCATGATTAAGCAACTAATTGAGAAGCAAGATCCCAAGTCTACTTAAGAGTAGATAATGAGGCAGTGTCTTCTCCTGGACCCACCCAGGTCTCCTCAACCTGGTTTTCTCAAGATGTGTTGCATTTTCTTCCATACGTCCAAATTGCAAAATAGTGGCTAAGGATAGTCAAAGTTACGAAGAACCATCTTCAGAATAGCAAGTGAGGACTGAGACGCTGCCCCAGAAGGAACGGGACTCGTCACCTAACCTGATTTGCCAGCTCCTTGACAGCCCAGGATGGCCACGTTGCATTCCTGCAGAAGGTTTGGCGGGTGGCGTTCGCTGGCCCAAGAGACAGCTCGAGGTTTGCTAAACATGGAGGACATCTTTCCACTCTGTGAATAAAACCCAACAATGAATAATTCTGCATTGAAGGGGATAGCATCAAGTTCATGTGAGGTGTTAATACCGCTTTATATTGCTTTGGTAAGACCAGACTAGGGGTATTGTGTTCAGCTTTGGTCACCATGATACACGTAAGATGTTCAGACTATAGAAAGGGTGCAGAGAAGAACAACAAAGATGATTAGGGGACTGGAGGATAAAATATATAGTGGCAGGAACTTGGTATGTCTAGTTTAATGAAGAGAAGGACTAGGGATGACATGATAGCAATCTTCCAATATTTGAAGTTGTCATAGAGAAGATGGCTCGATCTATTCTGCAAAGCACCTGAAGGCAGGACAAGAAACAATGGATGGAAACTAATCAAGGAGAGAACCAACCTAGAACTAAGGACAATTAGAACAATTAACCAGTGGAACAACTTGCCTCCAATAGTTATGGGTGCTCCATCATTGGAGGCTTTCAAGAAGAGACTGGACAGCCATTTGTCTGAAATGGTATAGGGCCTCCTGCCTGAGCAGGAGGTTGGACTAGAAGACCTCCAAGGTCCCTTCCAACTATGTTATTCTGATATTCTTTTCTTTTATGTACACTGAGAGCATTTGCACCAAGACAAATTCCTTGTGTGTCCAATCACATTTGGCCAATAAAGGAATTCTATTCTATTCTATTCTATTCTATTCTATTCTATTCTATTCTATTCTATTCTATTCTGTTCTGTTCTGTTCTGTTCTGTTCTGTTCTGTTCTATTCTATTCTATTCTATTCTGTCATCAGTTCCACTGGACTGATTAAAATGGCACATTAGCACTTCTCTCTAATTCAGGTTTCTGATATTGGCAAAAATTCTTCCATGTCTGGTTTCGGGTGGAGTGGCACAGTCCCAGATAGATCTGGCAAGCAATCTGGGCTTCCTCCTGGTTTCACTTACTAAAAAAATCTTAAGAGTTGAACAAAATTGGCTTAACACGATGCAGGAATTCAGCCACAAATAAATAATTGATGGAATTTAATGTTAACTAAAGTCTCAGCAATTTGGGTTAGAGTTTTCCCTCCCTAGCCACAAATGAGTCAGAATTTCTGAACATTACCAATGGACTCATAAGACAAAATTATAAGTTTTTTTTTTTTTTAAAGCAGCAGCAACAACCCTGGACAAAGCAATAGAAAGACTTGGCAGCATAAATTAGAATAGAATGGAATAATTGGAAGGGAGGGAGTTGAAAGGGACTTCAGAGGTCTTCTAGTCCATCTCCCACTTAGGCAGGAAACTTTATACCATTTCAGACAAATGGTTGTCCAATGTCGTCTTAAAAACTTCCAGTGTTGGAGCATTCACAACTTCTGGAGGCAAGTAGTTCCACTGATTAATTGTCCTCACTGTCAGGAAGTTTTCCCTTAGTTCCAGATTGCTTCTCTCCTTGATTAGTTTCCATCCATTGTTTCTTGTCCTGCCTTCAGGGGCTTTGGAGAATAGCTTGACTGCCTCTTCTTTGTGGCATCCTCTGAGATATTGGAAGATTGCTATCCTGTCACCCTAGTCCTTCTTTTCATTAAACTAGACATACCCAGTTTCTGCAACTGTTCTTCATATGTTTTAGCCTCCGATCCCTTAATCATCTTTGTTGCTCTTCTCTGTACTCTTTCTACAGTCTCAACGTCTTTTTTTTACATCAAGATGACCAAAACTGGATGCAGGAATCCAAGTGTGGCCTTGACCAAGGCATTATAAAGTGGCACTATCACTTCACGTGATCTTGATTCCATCCCTCTGTTAATGCAGCCTAGAACGAAGGTATTCACACAACACTGAAGAAAATTTCTCAAACGGTGCGTTAAATAAAGCAGTACACCATGCTATAAATCTTGGTTTATAGACCACCCAATACAAGAAGCCAAACTCTGCAAATGACAGGATGACACATGGCGCATGCCGCCAGCTCAGGAAACCCTGCCTCTCTCAAGCCACTTTCACTTTGTCCTCTCAAAGTAGAAGAAACCACTCTCTGCATGGAAACTGAGATCGAGAAAGATATGTACATGTATATGTATGTCTTTGGACTAAAAGAGCAACAATTAATTTTTTTCAACGCTCCCTCCCCCACCCCTATTCCTGAGGAGTTAGTCTTCTGGCCTTTCAGTAAATAAATATTGTTGTTGGGAAATGATGATTTGGTTGGGTTCTAGTCTTCCAAGAATAAGAGACATGGCTTCCCCCACTGCTGGCACCCCAAGCAAAATCTATTGGAGTGATGAGGAACTTTTAATGGAAGGACTACTCTTGGTCTCACCAGGCTGGTGAGGCAAGCTCACGGAGCCTTGGCAAAACTTCTCCCCATCTTGGGAAGGTGCAAGTAGAAGTGTCTGTAAAAAATGGTAACTACCCCACCTCCACCAGATTGGTGGCTATGAAGATATGACTGAAGCTTATGTGCATCTTAGAAGTTCAATCAAACCATCACAATTGTTGTTGGTTTTTTACATATCTTGTAAAAAAATGCATGTAAAAATACCTTTTATATAATCTTTTTTTCCACTTCTGGAAAAAAGTAACTCAAGGTGGTTCATTTTGGCCTAAAGGAGGAACATACAATAGAACATAGAGTAGCAGGGTTGGAAGGGATCTTGCAGGTCTTCTGGTCCAACCTTCCGTTCAAGCAGAAGACACTATACCATTCTGTACAAATGGCTGTCCAGTCTCTTCTTGGAAATTTGCAGTGATGAGAACTTACAACTTCGGATGGCAAGCTGTTCCATTGATTAGTTGTTCTAACTATCAGTGAATTTCTCCTTATTTACAGGTTGAATCTACCTCTGACGAGCTTCAACCCATTTCTTCTTGTCCTGCCTTCAGATGTTTGGAGAATACATCAACGCCATATTCCCTATTATAGCCCTTTATTTATTGGAAGATGGCTTCCATGTCAGCCCTGAGCTTTCTCTTCAATAAGTTAAACATATCTAGTTCCCTTATCAGTTCATCTTATGGTTTAGACTCCAGACTCCTGATCATCTTTGTTGCTCTTCTCTGCACTTTTTCTAGGGGCTCACCATCCTTTTTGTATCACGGTGACCAGCACTGGGCACAGTATTCCAAGCATGGCCTCAGCTGTACAGCATAAAATGAGAATATCACTATCACTTATAAACTGACTCTTCTCCACACTAGAGGAAAAAAAAACAAGGAGTTCCATCATTAATTCATAACTGTATCAAGCCTGCAACTTAATGGAAATGGGCCACTCCTGACATTATTCTGCCCATTGAGAAGTCAAGAACAAATCCAGTTCCCATCCTTGGTCAAATTCCAGTGATAAGCATTGAGAAGATAATTAGGGGACTGGAGGCTAAAGCATACGAAGAACGGTTGCAGGAATTGGAGATGTCTAGTTTAATGAAAAGAAGAACTCGGGATGACATGATAGCAGTGTTCCAATATTTGAGGGGCTGCCACAGAGAAGTGGGGTGGTCAACCCATTCCCCAAAGTACTAGAAAGCAACACAAGAAGCAGTGGATGGAAACTCATCGAGGAGAGATCCAACCTAGAACTAAGGACAAATTTCCGGAGAGTGAGAACAATTAACCAGTGAAACATCTTGCCTTCAGAAGCTGCGGGTGCTCCATCACTGGAGGTTTTTAAAAAGAGATTGGACAACCTTTTGTCTGAAATGGTATAGGGCTAGACTAGAAGACCTCCAAGGTCCCTTCTGATTTTGTTATTCTGAGAAGAACGGCACTCCCAATCAACTCCATCTGGTTGACAAAGGTGGAGTGCCTCTGGGCAGAAGAGAGCAGAATGGATCCATCATTCTTGAAAACCAGAGCATTTTCATCAGGTAGAAGGTGACTGGGACTCTGCACATGCCCAGAGGCATGGTTTGCTTTATCATCTCTTGATGGAATTCAGCAGCAATCCAATTTTTGACTCCAGAACATTGCGGCTGTTTGTTTTTAATCACTAGGGCTTGTAACCTGCATCACTGTTTGCCGTTTTGTAATTTTATGGTTTGGTTGTATGGAATGCTACTGCTGTAAACAACTAGGAAAAGAGGAGAGCTGCTTCTTTTTAAGACAATGTAGACATATTTAAAAAAAACAAAAAAAACGAAATAGAGCTCTACTCATTGCTGAGCTCTGGGGTCAAACTTAAATTCCAGGCTCTGTTATAATCCAGGTTTGGAATGGGGCTCTGTTTGGAGCTGAACTACTGATGCGCATCTTTCTTGCTTTAAGCCTTTTAGCACATCTGCTTTTGATTCGGAGAGCCCTGAGTTGGGATAAACACAATTTTGTTCACAGGACAAAAGTCAGAAGGGCTTTTGAACTGTAAGCAAGATAGGTCAGCAGAGAGAAGAAGAGGGGGAAGGTTCCCCCCAATCAAGCAGCCAGAGACAGCTGGGTTTTGTGTAAACTCAAGTAATGTGCTACTGAAGATCAAAGGTAAGAATCCTGCAGAGTTAAACAAAGGGTAGTTTGTACAACATGCTAGTCAGAAATCTGGACGGGTGGGTAACTAAGGCTTCGTGCAGGGATGTCCAACCTTGGCAGCTTTTAAGACCTGTGGATTCTGGGAGTTGAAGTCCACAAATCTTAAAAGTTGGCAAGGTTGGACACCTTCGGCTTAGTGTATGATGCAGATCTGAGTGAGCTGATAGTTTGGTGAGTTGTGTTATCCTTACCAGTTGGGTTAATTTGACTGTAGTTGGGGAAGCCAAGATTTAGGGGATCTTTGCAAACATAGCCCCCAAAGATTTATCAACTTCATCGCGTCGCATTTTTATTTAATACTTTGACCTAAGCACAATAGAGCATGTTTTCCACAAACAACATCCATTCAGGTGTTGTTCTTAGTTGCGAAGTCATGTCCGACCCGTCATGACCCCATAGACAACATTCCTCCAGGCCTTCTTGTCCTCTACCATCCTCTGGAGTAGATTTAAGCTCATCCATCCAGGTAAGTTGATTTAAAAGAACAACTGCTTTCAACTCCCCCCAGGAGCTTCTGTAGGTGAAGAGGGGCTACAACCTGAATCTACCTGCTCTTAGTCCATCAGCTTCTCCACTGGACTTCACAGGCTTGGAGATTGACTGGCCCAAAGTCAACTCATGACCAAAAAGGAACTAGCATCTGGGTCTCCTCACTCCCAATTAAGCATCTTTCCCACTAAACAACCACTGTCTCATTCTCTCATTTAACACCTGCAAGAACCACATCCAATAAATTCCCAGGTAGATTAGGAGCAGATTCCTCCATCAGAATTTTTTGAAACAAAGCTTCTTTTTAGATCAAAATAAGCAGAAAAGGAGCACGTGATCGTATGCCTATTTTGGGTCTACTGCAGTCAGTGGCCCAACGAAGAGAAGATGTTCAAAACCCGGAATGACTCTGGGATTAACATTCCTAGAATTTTTTCTTGTCTCGATTAAACTGATCCATGTGAACCTCTCAAATATTGAAGACGGATCTTCTGCAAGTCTCAGAGCAGGGACATTGGCTCCTTTCCTCTTTTAAAAAACTGCTCAGGCTCACATACAGATTTACAGACCATCATAGTTGAGTTTGCATAGTACACAATGGAAGATGAGACCTTTAGAATAATGTGTGAATCCAGCTTGGATTTCACACAGACCTGTACATTGGAATTAATTAAAGATAACACTGAGACCAGAAAAGCAGTGTAGATACAACTAAAGACCAGTTGTGTCCCTAATACATCTTGATATTATAACATATTTTTCGTTGCTTCTTGGGTCAAAAGTAGAAGGTGTTACTTCTTCCCATCAAACATAGATTGGCTGAATTCCCAATAACACAGTGAATCACAAACTAGCCAATCTCATTGAGCCTAATATCTTGTGCAAACTTAGTCTGTTGATGGTTTAGGATGTCATGCACATCCAGAAAATAGGATTTGTTGAGCCCATGTAAATACGAGCAAGCCTGTTGGGCAAACACCCAGCCTGTAAAGTTTACTACCATAGGATATATCCCTAAATTTTCTGGGTTGACCTCTCAGCCAATCTATATTTTTACTCTTTGATATTAGAAGAATCCAGGTTTATTGTTAGTTTGTAACTGAGCGTGCTGGGCAAAACCTAGGCTGCAATGTTAATTGAGTAAGCTTTGTTAATTCTGGGGGAAGGAGGTCCCATTCAAGGCAGAGCCAAAAAGAATTCTCCCACCCTTTTTGGTTCCCTTGGTTGGGATGCTGCACAGCCACAAGGTTGGAGCTGATGCCTATGGCTCCAGTGAGCTGAATGAGTCAGAAGATCCCCAAGCAACCAGGGTTGGCTTTCCACATTTCAAAGTCAGGGGAAAACATGCCCATTGCTGCCTTCCAAAGAAAAATATTTCCTCCTGAGCCTTAAAGTGCCATGAACCAACTCACCTTCAGGTTACAACATCCAAGAACGCTGCAGAAATTCAGCCAAGATTAGACATCCATCCATCCATCCAGGCTAAATCTGTGTCCACCTGCCAGAAAGTCTTCCTCTGAAATTCTGGGGACCGACGTGGGAGGGGAAGAAGCAAGCCTGAAGCCAGGTCTCCACGGCTGACAACCAAGAGGCAACCGCTCACTCTGGACAGCTGCTGGTTGCCTGGATCGGGCTTGAATGAATGAGGCTGAGAAAAGGTCCCTTCCCTGGCAGGGTTTGCCAGCTGAGCTCCAGCCAAATTCCTTGTAAGGAAAGCTGCTGCTGTGTTTTTGGCCTGGGATGGACACGTTTTCCCATCAACAAGAAGGCAGGGCAGAAGCGGAGGCCTTCCCTGCTGGAGCGGGTGAGGGGAACGTCAAGGATGCCCAGAGACATGGGGGGAGGGGCGGGGAGAAAGCAGAAAAAGCGAAGGCACAATCCTGCTTCCTGGCTTCACCCTTCAAGTGTGTATGTGTGGGGGTGGGGGGGTGGGGAATGAGTTGCAAATCAATCCTGGGTCTCCTTTAGCTTGTCGGAGGATCTAAAGTCAACAGCTTAAAAAACGACTGAGCGACTGCCCCACTATGGGCAAGAGATGCGGGTTTCTCTCTGGGAAAGAGACTTTGGGCAAAGACCAGCACGATCCTGCTCTTGGGATAAATATAGGCACCCAGAAGCGTCTCTTTCAAGAGGCACTGCCGGCATCTTCAGACAATCGCAAGCGACCCGGACTGACCCCCCCTGGCTTGGCACCTCTCTAGTTTCACAGTATACCCCAGGCTAGATCTTTGATTTGTGACACCAGGGATGGATGCAGGATCTTGAATTGCGTATAACCCAGAACCCCCTCAAACACTGACAATCACAGGAAGAAACGTGGCATCTAAGAGGTTTCCCTACATCAGAGGTGGCATTCAAGCAGGTTCTGACCGGTTCTGGGGAACCGGTAGCGGAAATTTTGAGTAGTTTGGAGAACTGGGAAATCCCACCTCTGACTGGCCCCGCTCCCATCTCTTCTCTGCCTCCCATTGAGTCCCAGCTGATCGGCTGGGTCGTCTTTTGTTGCTCTGCACAGGAGAACGGAACTGGAAAGCAGGTTAGTGGGGTGAGGAGGGAATGGGGATTTTGCAATAACCTTCCCCTGCCACGCCCACCCAAGCCGCACCCACGGAACCGGTAGTGAAAACATTTAAATCCCACCACTGCCCTTAAGGTCTTAAAATGACCTAGATCCTGCACCAATGGAAGGTCTTGTCTAAAACATTTGACTACCATCTTTGATAGAACCAAGATTCATTTCTCGCCATTCTGGATAAGAGGTAGGATTCAGCCAACACACCAGTCTATTGTTCATTTAATTGTATTGTATTGGATGAACCATAATGTACTGGATTCACCTTAGACACTGAAACATAAATCATGGTGGAGAAACCACTACAGAGGATTAATTAACCTGTTAATTCACTCCCTAGCAAATGACATGATTGCTCAAAAATTGCATGAATCCATCCACTGTGTCTGTGGAGATTCCCAGTCAAAGGTTGTCTCATGGGTTCTTTTTTCAAGAGGCAACTGGACTTTGCTTGATTTTTTCCCCTTGAAGAGGTTTCACTTCTCATCCAAGAAGTTTCTTCGATTCTGACTTCATTTCAGTCAGAACTAAAGAAGATTCTTGGATGAAAAGCGAAATGTCTTCAAGGAAAAACAACCAAAGAAAGTCCAGTTGCCTCTTGAAAAATGCACCCGTGGGAGATCCACTATGCCGTTTCCTTGTTCTTTGCTTGGCTGTTTGTATGAACGTAGCCAGATGATCCTTTGAGATAATCCCTTGGTAGAACCCAAGGCAAAGACATGGAGTTTTTCCATGGAAAGTGCAGATGTTCAAAGGTAAATCCAATCCAGCGTGCTTCAGACCAGCTTGTATATTTTTTCCCTTCTGCCCCCTGGGTTGTTTAAAAATGACAAGCAGTTCTGTTGATCAATTAGAGAAATCTTTCTGTTGAGAATGATTAAAACCCTAATAACCTAATCTAGTACTTTTGAGATGTGTTAACTGCCTAGAATTCCCAGGCTAAGAATAGTAGACTTATGACAAGACTTTGAGTAAGTTTACTAACTATAAGTCCTATTTATTACTGTAGGATTTATGGCATGCTTTTCCGGTAATGATGTTGGTTCTTTAATGGCATTTGTTATATTCACAATGGGTAGGGGGAGGACAAATGTTACAGAAAGGGGCTATGAGTGAAACTCCGAACTTTCTTCTAGATAAAAAAATATGTTAAAGACTCTTGCATTACTTTGGAGCTCGGCAGCTTTCTGCACACATACCAACGCACAGGCAAATATCAAACGTTAGAAGTTCAAGTCAGGCTAGCAGGAAGTTTTTCCTGTGCATGATAATACTGGGTTCTGGTTTATGCTTTTTTATCCCCTACATACATCAATGCGACAGATGAAAGTGCCCTCAAAAATTCAGCTCAAGATCGTTCCAGGAGGCACAAGAGCCAAACAAGAAATATTGCAGCCAAATTTGTAGGGTAGACTTTTTAAAAGTTAAAAAGAAGGAAGGAAGGGAGGGAGGAAGGAAGGAAGGAAGGAAGGAAGGAAGGAAGGAAGGAAGGAAGGAAGGAAGGAAGGAAGGAAGGAAGGAAGGGGAAGGGAAGGGAAGGGAAGGGAAGGGAGGGGAAGGGAAGGGAAGGGAAGGGAAGGCAGGCAGGTAGGCAGGAAGGGAGGGAGAGAGGAAGAAAAGAAGGAAGGAAGGAAGGAAGGAAGGAGGGAGGGAGGGAGGAAAGGGGACAGGGAAAAAGGAATGAGGGGGGAAGAAGGAAGGGGAAGAGGGAGAAAGGAAGGAGGGAAGGGAGGGAGGGAGAAACGAAGGGAGAAAGGAATGGAGAGAGAAAGGAACGGAGGGAGGGAGGAAGGAAGGAAGATTCTATTTGGACGTAGCTACTGCATGCATGTGCGCGTGCGCACACGCGCGCGCACACACACACACACACACACACACAAACCGTAATAAAGGAGCAAGGAAATTCAGTGGGTTTCAGAGGAAACAAGTTACGTGGACTCAGATCCAAATGGAAAATGAGATGAGGGAAAATTACAGATCTTCACTGTGCTGCATTTTGCTTTTCGTAAACCTGGGTTCTGGCAAATGTCCTTCCTTCTAAACAGGAGGCCAAACATCGGGAGATTGACATGAGCCCGTGATCAGGTTGCAACCATAAAACTTTCTCGCATGAAAGAGATGAAGCAGAAAACACTTTATCTTTTCCACGGAATGAGAATTTGGGAAAAGATGGGGGGAAACAGTGTACTGGGTGGGGGGATGGCAAACTGGAGCACAGTTGGTTCATTTGCACCCTCAGCATAATCTGGAGAGAGCGAATGGGCAGGAATTTTCCAGTTCTGGTCCCTTGGTTTTCTTTCGTCCTTAAGCCAAGATTCTTCACTTGCAAAATGGATCGTGGCAGAAGAGGCTGAAAGACAGCTGGTTCACCGAGGTCAGCCCTAGCCTTTGGGTGTTGGTTTTGTGCTAGCTTGCACTTCCTAAAGATCAAGGTGAAACCAGGCTCAATAGCAGGAACTGTAAGAGGGATCTTTGAATCTTAGTGGACAACCAGCTAAATAGGAGCCAGCAGTGTGCAGCAGCAGTCAAAAAAAATCAATGCAATCCTAAGTTGCATTAACAGAGGGATACAGTCGAGATCAAGGGAGGTACTAATATCACTCTATAAAGCCTTAGTAAGACCACACCTAGAGTACTGCATCCAGTTTTGGTCACCACACTATAAAAAAGATGTTGAGACTCTAGAAAGAGTGCAGAGAAGAGCAATCAGGATGATGAGGGGACTGGAGGCTAAAACATACGAAGAATGGTTGCAGGAACTGGGCTTGTCTAGTCTAGTGAAGAGAAGGACCAGGGGAGACAGGGTATCAGCCTTCCAATATCTGAGAGGCTGCCACAGAGAGGAGGAAGGGGGTCAAGCTATTTTCCAAGGCACCCTAAGGCCAGACAAGGAATAATGGATGGAAACTGATCAAGGAGAGACTCAACCTAGAAATAAGGAGGAATTTTCTGATAGTGAGAACAATCAACCAATGGAACAGAAGTTGCCTTCAGAAGTTGTGGGAGCTTCATCACTGGAAGCTTTCAAGAAGAAACTGAACTGCCATCTGTCAGAAATGGTGTAGGGTCTCCTGCTTGTGGGGAGGGGGGGTTGGACTAGATGACCTACAAGGTCCTTTCCAATTCTGTTAATCTGTTAAAAAGTTCAAGGGTTCAGTCAGTAGAGGCATTTGGTCTAGAGATCACTGCTTTTGTAGTTTGGAAACCTTTGTTTCAGTAAATGCCAGCCCTGCAAGATAGACAGACTAAAAAAACCAATGCAGGTCTAATATTATGCAAGAACCACCGTAACAGAGAAGTTATGTTGGGATGAATTAGTGGTAAAAGGAAACCACCAGGCCACCAAAGAACACGGTGGCTGGAGACCATCAAAGGGGACACCTGCCAGAGCAAAGAAGTATGTCCCAAAGGTGCTTTTTCAGGAGGCAACTGGACTTTGTTGATGTTTTTTTTTTTGAAGATGTTTCATTTCTCATCTGAGAAGCTTCTTCAGTGCTGAAGACGCTTCTGGAGTGAGAAGTGAACCATTTTCAAAAGAAACATCAACAAAGTCCAGTTGCCTCCTGAAAAAGCACCTTTGGGACAACCATGACCTGGATGACGGAGAACCTCTACAGACTCAAAGAAGGAGTGCAAAATTGGAAGATGTGGAGTGACCTGCCCCACACAATTGCCAAGAGCCGGACATGACTGAATGGATATCATCGTCCTCATCCTCACAACAACAGAACATTGCAATTCTGAAATCTGCTTCTCCACTCCTCCCTCCCTTTATCATTGTGTGAACTGTGAACAGCCTGAGATGAGTCTTCTCAAATTATATTTACTTGGCCCAGGCATCACTCCAGCATTGTTTATCTGACCACTGCCTTGGTAGCAGCTCTTCTTCCTGACCCTGCAGAAGACAAAGTCATTCCCTTGTCTTCTACAAGGGCCTCTACAGGATGTTGGGAGGGGGGAAAGATCAGGATGAGCCCTGATGGTGCAACCAAGTTGTGTATGAAATACATAAAGAAGAAGAGCTTCGGCTGAGCTATTTTGTGGCTGTCGTCTTGACTATTTTTCAGCCCTAACCTGGTCTTGCTCAACTGCTAACAGCTAATATTTTTTAAAAAAATCAGCTCTGGAGAATAAGCCTCTATGAAACCGATTGCAAAATCCTTGCAATCTTTGGTATTCCTGAATCTTCTGCTATTAGTGGGAATCCAGGTTCACTTAGCCCTTGATTCAATCCTAGATTCCTCTGGCCCAATGTGGCAACTTTAAGATGGATGGACTTCGACTCCTCTTAATGGCTGACTGGGGAATTCTGGGAGTTGAAGTCCATCCTTCTTAGCTGCCAACTTGGGAAACACTGCCCTATACAGTTCTTGAAGAACCTCCCTTCCAACGGCAAAGCCCTACAAGAGAAGGTCTCGCGTCATGTGGGAATTCCTTCCCCTCAAGGCTGAGGTGCAGCCCCCACTGATCTTCAAAAACTGTAATCGAATTTGCAACTTTTGATCTGAAAGAGAGAAGAGATAATTAAATATGTGGCCGGATAGGAAAAGAAATGTAAGTTGACCTTAGCTAGGACATAAACCAACTGAAATCAGATGTAGTATTTGTCCTGTCCTCATCAAACACTGCCTGCCTTGTCAGAGTGTGACCTCTGGCATTGCACGCACAAGCCAAGTGTCCTTGTACCCCAGAGGAAATGGGGCACCCCCATTCTAGAGGCAACGAGGGCCATTGTACTCAGGGCCGCAATCACCTTGCACTGAAAGTCACCTTTGAAGATCTGTCTAGTAGTCCAAAGAGGGCATTGTTTTGTTTTGTTCCAGCTGCTTCCCTTTGCACAGAACCGAAGAAATGCTTCTGCTATCAGCTTGCAAATTGCATTGGAAGGATCTGATCCTGCTCATGTTGCTGGCTCCTCTGGTCACATGGAGACCAGTTATCTTTAGAAGGAAGTATTTATATATAGAGCGGGCAAGCATACCTTAGCTGTTCGAGCCAACACCGGAGGTTAGAAGTTAACAGGGAGCACTGCTTTGTCCCCGGCAACACACCGGGGTGGATGGACTAGGGAGAAAGTGATCCTGGCTAAGGATACGGGGCTATGCAGTCACCGCTCGTGGATCACGTCCGGATCCAGGTGGAAGACACCTTCTTCTCGGTGGACAAGGCTCTTCTGGTGGAACACAGTGAATATTTCCGTGCTCTCTTCCAGTCCGGCATGAAAGAGAGTACTCAGGAGGAGATCCGGATCAGGAGCCTGAGTGCCACTGGATTTTGCATCCTGTTAAAAGTCCTGGAAGGGGACTGTCCTCTGCTGAGCTGTGAGGAAAACCTCAAGGTGGTGGAATGCGCCTCCTTCTTGCAGGTGAAAGCCCTGGCCAAGTATCTGATTGCATCCATCAATTCTGACAACTGCATTATTCTTTACCAAGCTGCGGCAATGTTTGGTCTTCTGGATCTGTTCCACAGAGCTGCCCTCTACATCAGAGATAGTTACTCCGAACTGGAGGAATACCTGGACTGCCTTTCTCCAGACCTTTTGGATTATGTAGAGTCTCTTCTCCCGAGTAGCTTTGTGGCTGTGGGGGCTCACACACCCACCTTTGAGTTCTTGGAGGATGTCTCACGCTCCGTTTGCTACCTGGACGAGGAAACCAACACCTGGAGGACTCTTTCTTACTTGCCACTCACTGCCAGCACCTTTCTAGCTGGCATGACAACCCTGGATAACAAAATTTACATTGTGGGAGGGGTCTATGGGTACAACAAGCAGATTGTGGACCAAAGCTTTTGCTACGATCCAGTAACCAACATCTGGAGTGAATTTTCCAGCCCTCAGCAACTTCGGTACGATATCACCTTGACAGCCCTGGAAGATACACTTTATGCCATTGGTGGTGAATTTGAGAAGACACCGTTGAAATCAGTAGAAAAATTCAACCTGTCTACCAACAAGTGGGACTTCCTGTCGGATTTGCCTCAACCAGCAGCGGCTGTACCGTGTGCCCAAGCCATGGGACGGATCTTTGTTTGTTTGTGGAAGCCTCTCGACACCACAATCATCTATGAGTACCTGCCCCAGAAGGATGAATGGCTTCCCATCTCGACCCTGACTCGGCCTCAGAGTTATGGCCACTGTATGGTGTCTCATAGAGACAATCTCTACATCATGCGCAATGGGCCTTTCGATGACTTCCTGCGATGCATGGTAGACCGCTTCAATCTCACGACAATGCAATGGACCTCTTTACCTGGCCAGTACATGAACAGCAAAGGAGCGCTCTTCACCGCCGTCGTCAAGGGGGACACAATTTATACGGTCAACAAGATGTTGACCTTACTGTACACCATAGAGGACAGCACATGGAAGTTCAAAAAGGAGAAAGCTGGCTTCCCAAGAAGTGGGTCTTTGCAAACTTTTCTTCTCAGGTTTCCGAAAACAGATCACAGTATTGCAACGTAAACATGGCAACTCCTTGGATTATTCGGTGGTGGCCATGTGACATCACATCTGGACTTTCCTGGATAATCCGCTTTTCAATTGTTCCAGACTTCCTGTGATCTAACAGTTATGAGATCGTGATGGTTCATGCAAAGTGAAGAAGGTCTCAAAAAGGTGCTTGGGGCAAGCTTCAGCCAATCCACCATGAACCGTGGTCTTATCTTCTAGGTCCTGTAGATGGTTTTGAGGCTTTATGAATGGTGAGCAATGAACTTTCCATCTACCCATTTGTGGCAACAAGATTATTCTGATCAACCAGGCCTTGGTAGAGGTAGTAGATGGTACTGACCTATAAGCAGAAAAGGCCACTAATCCATCAGAGATCTAGGACATTTGGGATAAGGTCTCCTGAAATTTTGGCCAGGTTTGTTTAGTCCAATCACCTGGTAAACAGAAGCTGGCTATCACCAACTGGGTTCAGGAAACGTATTTAATTTGCTTGTTAAATTCATCCCTTTTTCAGGTATGCATAATAATGAGTCATAAGTTAAACAAATAGGCTGGGATTTGCACCTCTCACTAAGCCACAAAAATGAAGTGAAAATTAGCCAACTTTAACTTGTCTGGAGATGCAGTTCTCTTTTCCTCATTAATTATATGTCCTATCTGAATTTGATGCATTTTTGGGCTTATAAGGCAATAGCCAGGTTCAATGCTACACTACGATAGGGTACTGAGAACACTCTGAACTGGTAACTACTGGTCTCCATTTAGCATGCGGTGCAAAACCCAGTGGAGATGTTGCATAGAAAATGCCTCAGGATAAATCACACTCGCAGTGCAACTACCTCTTACTGAACCTTTCTGGGGACTTAAGAAACATTTTCAGATGCTGTCAACGATGCTAGGGGGTTGATCTTGAGACTTTTGCCTGCCCAAAATACATTCTACCCCTGAAGGACACCGAGTGAGGCCTCTACCTTGTTAAATAGGTTTTACAGAGAAGTCTTTCTTCCTAGATAGGTTAAACCTCTCTTGATATGTTCTCCAAATGGAAAGATGAAAGTCCTTAAGTAGGAGAGAAAGTGCCTTCTGCAGACCACAGATCCATCCGTCTCAGTAGAGGAAACAGCTGTTTTTCAGTCACGGGCAGGAAACTTTCCCGACATTTACCTGTGGGGTTGAACCTGTGACCTTCTCTATAACCTTTGCATCTGCTGAAAAGTGAGATGGATTAACTGCCTTGGGTTCTCACCACTGAATCACACCAACATTAACATCCTGCTTTCAGAGCTCAGGCATTTCAACCGGAGCACAGAAAATGTAAAATGTGAATTAAATAAAAATAAAAGTGTTCCAGGAAGAAACCGGCTAAACTTTAACGAACGTTAAGCTGGTTTTACTCCATTTGAATGCAGACTTGGACTTCAGTTCAATGCAAAGTATTTAAGTCTCATTGCTTCAGAGGAAAACACTTGCCGTTCCATGGAGCTGAGAGGCTCTTGCCAAGTTTGTTCCTTCAGCTAGCAACCCGTTTCCTGTGGTGATATAAACAAGTTCTGTGTATGTGTTTATAGAATTTATATTCTCAGCAATTAAAGCTGGGACAGGCTATAAATAGACCCCTGGTGGGGGATTAATGGCTTCAAAATAAGTAAGAGATTGAGCCAATTTAGAGATGAATTTTTAACAGGGTTTATTCTTTTTGCACTAAACGGTTTTGTTCAATCCAGATGGTCTTGTTTAAAAGAACGTAGCTAATTCCATCAGCTTCTAATGCAAGGCCCAAACTGGAATCGTAGGCTAATCAGAGATAAGAGGGATCCGATCATAGCACGAAACGCTTCCATGGGAATCCTTTAAGCCAGACTTGCAATAGGACTAGGTGTCTAGCCAATCGAAGAGAAGGATTCGGGGGAAGGGGGGAGCGCGACATGCCTTCCAGCACTTGAGCAGCTGTCACAAAGAAGAGAGGGTTGACTTATTCTCCAAAACTCCAGAAGGCAGGACAAGAAGTTGTGGGTGGAAACTTGTTAAAAGACAAGTCCAGTCTAGAAGTAAGGAGACATTTTCTGACAGTGAGAACAAGGGAATAGCTTGTGTGCGCTCCATCACTGGAGGTTATCGAGAATAGACTTGTAAACAAATAGGTAACCATTTGACCAAGATGCTGTAAGGTCTCCTGCCTTGAGAAGGGGGTTGGACTAGAAGACCTCTGAGGCCCCTTCTAGCTCTCTGATTCTAAATACCAAAGAGTGAACACGGCCCAAGAAACTGGACAATATCGCAATGCTGTTGAATGATCAGGATCCCAAGTCTCCTTATCGGTGAGATAGGTGGCATATAAATTTAATAAATAAGATAAATAAAAGCATCCCACTTCACCTACAGTGGTGGAATAATTAATATCACAAGGAGGTTGTAAGAACCACGTCTGGTGCTTTCATCGCTGGAGGTTTTTAAAGACGCTGGGCAGCCATTGGTCTGAAATTGTATAGGGTCTCCTACTGGAACTGGGGTTTGGACTAGAAGACCTAGAACAGTTTTTACAGGAAGAAACTTTTTTGGCACCGAGTGCTGAAACGGGAGCGCATGCACGAGGGAGTGCCAGAAACCAGAAGAGCAACTCCCCGGCGCACGCACACATATGCACCCGAACCTGGAAGAGCAACGGGCAAGAGCCGGCGTGCCTAGAGAGATGACTCGGAATGCCACTTCTGGCACGCGTGCCGTATGATTGCCATCACGGACCTACAGGGTCCCTTCCAGCTCCCTTCTGATTGGTCCTTCCAGGAAATATTACTACTGTACTTACCTTAACTTATTCCTTACTTGTTTTATGTTATTGTTTTAAAATGTTAAAGTGTCAGCTTAAAATGTTTGATGATGATGATGGCGACGATGTCATGGGAACATAAAGTGGAAAAAGTTATCAATGGGAAGTTGAAAATCTTTTGAATACAACTTTTGAGTACAGACGGATCATCATTTGGAAGACAACACGCCAGATATCACAGTTGTCGAAAACCGAAACGTACCATTTATTGATATTGCGGTACCAGGAGACACCAGAGTCGAAGAAAAAGAATACCTTTTTCTTTGCAAAAAAGAATCACAAAATATCGCGACCTGGCCATCAAAACTATGCGATTATGGGCGAAACATGTAACATGATATCCATTGTCATTGGGGCACTTGGTACTAGGTCCAAGAATTTTATAAAATGCATCAAGAAATTGCAGCTCCCTGTAATAACACCAGTGGAACTGCGCTACTCGGAACATCATACATTTTAAGAAGATACTTGGTTGATACCTACGACGCTGGCAGCAACCCGTATCAACCATCAGTGCCACTTAATGGTGTTTGTGGTGGGTTTTTGAATGTTCAGTTGAGTGAGTTTCATGTTTAATGAATAAAGTATATAATAACAACAACAACAACCTGTATCAACCATTAGCACCAGTCAATGGTATTTGTGATACATTTTTAAATGTTCAGTTGACTGAGTTTCATGTTTAATGAATAAAAGAGACAATAATAATAAACAAAGCCTTTCAGGCACCATAGGAACCAACTAGAATCAAGTCATTCATGCTGGCTTGTACATCCCCATGTTTATCCAGGGATGGTTCAATAACAAGAAGCTTTTAAAAAAAAAAGAGATTAGAACAAATCACAAAGATAAACTTTCCGAATGGTGATTAAAGAGAATCGTAAGGTTTGAGAGAGTGCAATATTTACAGACTCGGGAGGGGAGAGGAAGGGAGGGGAGGGGAGGATGCTGGGCCGCTTTCATTGGCTTTGTGTCATGAGCTCCTCCAGGGCCCTGTCTCGGTGGTTTTCACACAACAGGAGGACTTCTTTGATGTCAGCTTGTCGGAAGCCCATGTCGTTGAATTGGGCTAAGAGGCGAAGGAATTCTAACGCCTGCAGTGGGAAGGAAGAACAGGAGCCGTGAGACCATTGTGGGAATGCTGAGTGCATTTCCACGAGTGCTCTGATCCCCCCCTATAAGAAAGAAACCCAGTTTTATAAAGTCATGAGGACTAGAGCCTTCAGAATTCTGAACAAGAGAATATGACACAAGAGGCTGTATCTCGCACCAAGAATACCAATCTGCATTGGAAAGCCCAGTTGCTAAATGACAATCAGGGTTTGTCTTTTTTGAGCAGGGAACTGATCCGTAACATCAGTGAGCCATCAATAAGCAAACATGGAAAAGCGTAAGCCGCATCACGGCTAAAAGGAAGAGATGCTGGCAACTGGCTTGCAGCAAGTTGGGTTGTGTTTTCCCTCCCCCCACTTCCAACTTCCTGCTTTCAACTTGGGGAAATCTCCAGATTGTTAGTTCTCTCTAATCACCTGCAGCCTCCTTGGCTTCATTACATTTGGAAGGAATTGTCCTGTGGTACCTTCCGCACGTTGAAAAGTGTGGGCAGCCAGGGAGGCTGCGGAATGACGGAGAGAAGAAAGATAACAAAAACACCCATCCGAGACTTCCTAATAATAATATCTTTAGATGTTTATGGAGATACTCGATCGTCCAGGTCATGGCTGTCTCAAATGTGTTTTTTCCAAAAAGCCAAGTGGACTTTCTGAGGTTGAAATGTTGAAAACATTTCACTTCTCATCCAAGAAGCTTCTTGAATGAGAAGCAAAACATTTTTAAAGTAAAAGAAAAAAAGCAAGAAAGTCCACTTAGCTTTCGATCTTCATAGAGTGACACTGAAAGCCTTTTGCCGATGGGCTAAAAAAAATTGTTCCAACCTTACGTCAAAGGCCATTTCTTCTAAAATTTTTGATTATGAATTCTTCCCAACTGTAGTCAGGTTGATTTTCTTGCATGTTCAAAGTTAATTGTGTTCTGTTTTTCTTTCCTTGCTTTTTAGTTTTGTTTTGTCATCACTTTTATTGTGAGCCATTTTGGACTTATCATTGTCAGAACAGAATTAAAAACTATGTAGATCCTTCCTTCCTTCCTTCCTTCCTTCCTTCCTTCCTTCCTTCCTTCCTTCCTTCC
>NW_020769351.1:5474319-5521133 GCF_900518735.1 Pseudonaja textilis
TCCTTCCTTCCTTCCTTCCTTCCTTCCTTCCTTCCTTCCTTCCTTCCTCATTCTTCCTTTCTTCTTTTTTCCTTTCTTCCTTTTTTCTTTTTTTCTTTCTTTTGTCTCTACTTCCTTCCTTCCTCCCTCCCTCCTTCTTTTCCTCTCTACATTAGTTTGTGTTAGTTTTTATGCTCTCTATCAACTGTTAATAACATTCACGCACATACAAAAAAAGCCCATGCAGTTGGAAACAATCATTTTTTTTTTCATTCATTTGACTGATACCACATGGTAAGCAAAGGAATTTGGTCAACTTTTCAACAGAAGTTGGGCTCTCACTTTTTTCTCCGAGTTCTGGAACATTTCCATTGCTTCTATCACCTGGGCCTCTTCGTAACCCTGTTTCAGAAGTCTGTCGCAGGCACTGAGATAACTGAGAAACTATTAAAAAGAAAGCAGAAGAAATTGAAATGCTGTTAATGAACTGAGCACAATTTTCAGTAAAAAGGGATCAATCCACCTCCTAGACCATAGTTTAGGACACAACTTACACAATCCCTCCCTTACTTTGTAGAACCAGTAATATAATCTGGAACCCTGGAATCATCACTTGCAAAGGACAACCAGATCCATGCAAGCAAACTAGTAATGGCAGCTTTTAATGTAGAACAGCAGACAGAAATGGAGGGGGAGATGAAGTTAAATGAGTCATTAGCTTAGAATCCTTACATTTCTAGAAATGGTCTAAGTCCAACCCTTCTTGAATTCTGTTGACCCTTATCTTCTGAACTGCAACTTAACTATGGTCCTGATTCCTTGTGTCTGACACTTCTCAACCCAAGTATTATATGGGTTGCATGATGAGGATAATGGAAATCATAGTCCTACATATCTGGAGAATACCTAGCTGACTGTAGTTGACCAAGCTTGGGAAGTAGGTAAAAAGGTGACCACGATTGCAGCCCTAGGAAGGCAGATTCCAAATAAATTAAGAAAAAACTTCTGAGTATAAAAGCAGTTCAACAATTGAAGTATTGACCTGGAGAAAAGATACCGTCCCCTTTTCTGCAGGAGTATCTTTTAAGATTATTTAAATTCAGATTCTTCCAATACGCAGAATTCTCCTCCTTAGTTTCTTTCAACTACATTTTCATCAAAAGTCCTCATTTTCAAAAAATCTGCTTCATCACTTCCCTTGGGATATTTTTTATGAATACGAAATGAGAAAGGGAGAACTAGATGTGCTGTGTTGAGCTCTTCTTAAAAAAAAAGTGGGATTACTACTTTCTCTGCAAAATAATTTGTCTTCCACTGATGCATATGGAAGACTTTGATTTTAAAAAAGGGAATTCTCTTTTTAGACTAACTAGGTGAGAATTCTCACCTAAAAAGGTGAGAATACATGCAAAACCACCACTGTGGAGAGAGAGGAGTCCATCAAGTGAGCGAACAGAATTTGGGGAGCACAGATGCAGAATCACTATGTCACACTCAACAACTCTTTTCTAATGTCACTAATGATCACTTTCACATTTTTAAAGTATTTCTGATTAGTTCCTATGCAACAGTGCTTAAGTATGTGTGTGCATGTGTGTTTGTGTGTGCGTGCACGCACTCTCTCTCTCTCTCTTACACACACACACACAGAGGGGTCCCTTGATACTCTATAAGCTTGGTGTTTTTCTTTGCAGATATTTTATTACCAAACTAGACAATATCATCAGTACTAGAAGGGATTGGGGTTTGCTGTCTATTCTAGCAATGATGCTATTACCTAGTTTGATAATTAAATATTTGCAAAAAAAACCCAAACAACCAAGTTCAGAGAGCATTAAGGACCCCACAATTCAACCTCGTGCAACAAATATTCTCTTCTATTGTGTATATAATGTATATTATGTATATAAAACACTTATTTCCTGGAACATTTTTTTAGCCTTCAAGAACTTGGCTAAGCCCTATGATTTGTTGGCAATAATTTTGGGAGTGAGTTGCCCTTGGCTTCTTTCTAGGATTAAGAGAATAACTTGAAACATGATTTAGAGCAAGACTTCATGCATACGATTGCAACTGTCAACTAATAAATTTCTTTCTAGACATCAAGGTGCTATCAGTCTCTTTCATCTTGTTTTAGCAGAAAAAAAAAGATGAAGTGTATTGTATCTTTAAAATATTATACACCTTGAATGAAGAATATCCCAACCAGCAGAATCAGGATTACACAATTAGTGACTGGCAACGGAGAAACAATTTCTAAGCCTTGAATTTCTGTAGCAAAGCTCCAGGATTTCACCATCAGGGTGATGTAAAGTAAATGTTTGGCCTTTGTGTAAAATTTTAACAGGTGGGGGAAAGGCTAAAGCAACCATAGGAAGAAGCTTGCAAAAGCTTTTTAAGTGGTGCAGTTGTATCACAAAAGCTGCAAGACTTTGACTATTCATACATTACAGGCTGTGCTCAGCCGTCAAATTAATCTTTCGTTGTTGAATAAGCCATGTTTGGCAAGGTTCACCCACATGGACTAAGGGCTAAAATATGTCTACTGAAGTGTGAGGAATCTGAAGACTGGCACATTTGTTGATATAAATCTAATCACTGCTTCCTGTAAAGCACATGAAAACTCTTTACAGATTTTATTCAGTTTTTCAGTGCGAAGATCTTGGATAAAGTTAAGTTAGCTTGTACGTGGAGATTCTCAGTCATCCAGGTCATGGTTGTCCCAAAGGTGCTTTTTCAAGAGGCAACTGGACATTCTGGTTTTTCTTTGAAGACGTTTCCCTGCTCATCTAAGAAGCTTCTTGAGAGCTGAAGAAGCTTCTTGGACGAGAAACAAAACATCTTCAAAGAAAAATCAGAAAGTCCAGTTGCCTCTTGAAAAAGCACCTTTGGGACTAAGGCTGCTTGGCTGATTAGATGACTCTCTGGACCTAAGAAAGCCTAACTCAGCACCTAGAGAGAGACAAAACTTCCCTTCTTGTGAGTCTGAGAAACGGAGTCTGTCATGGAAAAGCCTAGAATTATTTTTGATTTTATTCTTGGAGAACTGACTGCATAGTTCTCCAAAGCATTCCCTTTTAAATACCATAGCAGCCCTTCATCCCTTGGGAATCCGTGATTGGCCCGAGAAGGCCTCCATCCTATTTTTAAAAACCCATTTTTGTGGAAACAGTACGTTCTTCCCGGTCTGAAATGGGCACAGCTAGTGACCCAGCAATAGTCCTTGAGACACAACTCAGCCCTCAATCCCAAAACTGATGGATAAGTTCCGAGGAAACGCACAAGTGTCTCATTTTGGAAATAGGCGATTAAAAAACAGCCTTAAACTCAATGGCTGTTGAGAGGGATAAACCTGGAGTTCAAATGGAAGCTAATAAAAATAAAGTGTTCCCATTTATTAACCATGGAAAATAAACTATGTTGATATTGGAGAGGAATAATTATTCAACGGCTAAGGAGAAATTTTAATACAGCCAAAGTGTACACCTGTTCAGTTGGCTTTTCTCTGCTTAATTGCAATCTTGCTTTTATATTTGTTTTTCATTAAGAGGAATGGGTAACCTTTTGAGGGGCACGCAGATGGTGATAGGGTCAAAGTGTTTTGACCTTGAACCACTTTCCTTTGGTAGAGTGGCAGCAGAAGGAAGAATGAAACTGTCAGTTCTGTTAATGACACGCTGGGTGAAATTTCTGAGCTTCTAGAAGTTGTTAATACAAATAATAACCAGAAATGCACATCACGTAATTAGAATGATGACCCTGGTGAAGGCGCTGTTTGGGGAAGCTG
Source organism: Pseudonaja textilis (assembly GCF_900518735.1). Next base: position 5,478,086 of record NW_020769351.1, read on the forward strand.
ATTTTGGATTTGCAAGTAAGTATTTGTTTGTAAATAAGTATTTATTTGTAAATAAAACCTGCTTCCTTGAATGAAAGGTCATTGACAGTCTTCACTAAGGACTTTCTAGCCCTCGAGCCTTTCAAAATATTTGGTGGTTATGCTTCTGACTGTGCTATTTGTCTAATGTTGCTTATTTTATCGTTGGTCATATATTGATGGTTGCAATCTCTGGTTCGCTATGCTTTTTGGGTGGCAAACCAGAAGCAGCTGTGGGAAGGTGTCCAGATGTCAAGATGGTGGCCATGACCACACAATCAAAACCGCATTCTTTTTTTTTAACATGGAGGGAATGTAAAAAGGGGCAGAGCTTGAATTGTGTATTGCCATCTTAATTTTGTTGACTACCCTCCCCACCCTTAGTTGCATTACATCTCTACCATGCTTGCTGTGTTGCTCTTGTTGCTGTTATTTCAAAGTAACTCAGATTGCATCTTAGCACAGGGCTGAAGTAAACTGACAAACCCAAGTTAAGTTTCCGTGGCTAAGAACTGCCCCATAAAATCTTTCAACCAGGAGCCAGAGACATTGTCCCTGGAGTTTTCAGGGTTATCACAACAGAAGCCAGACTCCCATGGCATCTCAGGACCCTTTCCCCAAATTATGGCACCATAGGGGAAAAAAAAACATTCTCCACTCTGCCCTAAAGCCACATGCAAATTTCAATTTCAAGAGTCTGCAGCGAAACTTCCAGTTTGCCAAAAAGAGAGCCATCTGTCTCTCCAGAATTTGAGTTGGCAAGGAAGGAGGTACTAGAGAGACAAATACACGAAAGGGACCCTACCAGCACATAATGTATTTTCTGAGGAAGTTCTTCACCTTGACCTAGAGAGTTGGAAACAATTTCGCCAGCTTTCAGGGTAGGAATTTGCCCCATCTTATTTGGAGAGGAGACTCCTGCAAGTCCCTTGGACAGCAAGGCCATCCAACTGGTCAGTCCTAGAGATCAACCCTGACTGCTCTTTAGAAGGCCAGATCCTGAAGATGAAACTCAAAGTCTTTGACCACCGAATGAGAAGGAAGGACTCACTGGAGAAGACCCTAATGCTGGGAAAGATTGAGGGCAATAGAAGGAGGAGGGGATGGCAGAGAAGGAGGTGGTTGGATGGAATCACTGAAGTAGTTGGCGTGAGCTTAAATGGACTCCAGAGGATGGTAGAGGACAGGAAGGCCTGGAGGAACGTTGTCCATGGAGTTGCGATGGATTGGACACGACTTCGCAACTAGCAACAACAACATTTGGAGAGGGGAAACTGAACCCCAAATCCTCTGCAGATCAGCTCTTCCCACTTTTCACAATCAGGTGTACTCATGACAGCCTTCTGGGAATAGTGTTGTGTCACCTGGAGAGGGCACACCTTCTCCGACACGAACGAAGATGTCCCCTCTTTGGGAAGAGAACCAGTCCTAGTTCTGTCCTACCTGTCCTAAGCTTTGTCTCCCGGTCTTCTGCAGAGCAAGGATCGCACGGCGTATCGGATAACCCAAGGCTACCACCGGCTCAATCAGTTCGCGCTCCTCTTGGCTCAGCACCGAGAGCAGATCGGTGGTGGAGTCCGGGTGAGCTCTGTGGGGACTAAGAGGTTGCTGGGTCCCTGGTGGGGGTGGGAGGCAGGAATACGGGCTGAGGGACTGCAAAATAAAAATAAAACAAGAGCGTTTAACGTCAGTTAACTTGGAGAAATCTTTATTAGCCATCTGCTCTTTCGTGAGACTTTTCAGAAGGATGTTCTTCTCCTCTGGAATATGTGCAACCCTTGTGGGTATGCCAAGAAAGCGCTTCAAGTCTTTGTCATATTAAAATTAATTCAGCCCAGCCATAAAGCGAGCCAGGAAAATTCCCACAGTTCGAACAATCTTTCCCCACCCCCACACCTATTAACATCCTGTTTTCATTTCTGTTTTTCTAACGTTGATTCGGAACCATCCTGATTTGGAATAAAAATTGTTATGTTTCCAAGGAGATGACAAAGGCTGATAAAACAATAATGAAGACAGGGAAGCTGAGTCCTGGGAAATAAAACATTGACGCTTTTAACTTAGAACAACATCTTTGTATCATTCAAAAATCTGGTTGATGTGGTTTGGGGAGACGTTTCCCTTGGTGCAGTTTTCAGATGGTGGTGAAGTCCTTCCGTGACTGTTTTTTTTTCTAGTCATCATTCAAGCCCTCTCTTAGGCTGTCTCTGGCTATGACAGTCAGGGTATATTATTCCCAGCAGTTCCCAGCAATGTCTATATCTGTATCTAGCAGAACTACTATTGCTGGAACTGCTGGGAATAATATACCCTGACTGTCATATATATACTTCTGGAGGCAAGCTGTTCTGTCGATTAATTGTTCTCATTGTCAGAAAATTTCTCTTTACTTCTAGGTTGGATCTCTCTTTAACAAGCTTAATTATTATTAATTGATTCCACCCATTAATCTAATTTCATCCAAGCTTTTTTAAGGTATGGATACCTCTACAAATGTTTAAGAGTTGTTGCTGGAATTGTGATTGAGACATTGGAACAGTAACTTATATGGTTGGATTTGTCTGATTATTGTTACATTTTGGGCTTAGAACCATAGGATTGCTAACACGAATTTAGATCGATCTTGGTTGGTTCAAGAATGATGATGTTTTGCTTGGCTGTATCCCCAACATTTGGAATCTATCAAGACAATGAGAAATGTGGCTCTTTTATGCATGGGATACAGCCAAAATAATTATTATACAACATTGGAAGGACAAATATGTACCTGAATTGCAGCAATGGGTTACTGACGTGTGTGTTTGAGTTAAGAGTACTTGGATTTTGATGTGAAAAGGGGCAAGAAAGGGGAATAAGCAATTCAACCAACATCTAAGAGTAGATGGATGAGATAAATTTCCAAGCTTTTTCCCCTTTCTTGTCTATATGATCTGTTTCCAAGGGGTGGAAACTTTCCTTGATAACATATTTCAAATTTCTAACACACACTAGGAATAAAATAGTGGAAGAATTTTACAGAGAGTTCTATTTGCAAAACAGCATTCATCGAAGAAAGGCAAGCCAAGGACCTTCACACAAATCAAACCTTAAAATGCAAACACTCTACAAGTGTTTAGATTCTCTCCCTCCCTCCCTCTCTCAAATATATTTCATATATGTTATTTACATTATAGGATCAAAACATTAATTTGCTTATGTTTATTTATAAGTTTTGTTAACTGGGCTTCAGCTGTCGCCTCTCAAAGTGTACAGGACTCTTAAATCTGAAGAGCCCCGTGTTCAAAGTAACAACAAGCAATGCAGCCAAACACTCATCAAATAAAACCACATGAAACAAAACCTCGACAAAATGAAAAACAAAAACTTCTGGATGATGGGGCTTACAGAGAATTAAAACATTCCATTCCACTCATTCTCCATGCTAAACCGATAAAGAGTCCAAAAGAATTTCATCATATAGCTTGGCACACACGGGTAATGTTTATGTTACCTTAAGTCACCCTAGTTTAACTCTTGCCTCCTTCTAAGTATCCTACAGAGAAGAAAGCTATCTTCCTTGGGGGTATTAAATGTCATAATAATATGAGCAGAAAAATAGGAAAGTAGTTATGTCTAGCCTAACAAAGAGAAGGACTAGAGGTGATATTGGAGCAAGCTTCCAATAGTTGAGGGGCTATCAGAGAGAAGAGCGGGGATTGACTTATTCTCTAGAGCATCTGAGGGCAGGACAAGAAGTAACGGTGGAAGATCATTAAAGAGAGATCCAAGCTAGAACTAAGGAGAAATTTCCGGAGAGGGAGAACAATTAATCAGTGGAAGTTGTGGAAGCTTTATCACTGGAGGCTTTCAAGAAGAGATTAGGCAGCCATTTGTCTGGAATGGTATAAGATCTCCAAAATCCCTTCCAACCATATTATTCTATGTTCCAACAGAATTTTAGCGTATATAGAGTTTTCAGCACCGTTGGCTGAAAGTCTCAAATGTTGTACAGACGTTAAGGTAGTTGGAGCTAAAATCAAGACCACCTTAAGGTTACCGAGACCATTCCTATTTGGTGTGTCGTATGATTTAAGAATAAACCTTGTATCTGGGTTGGAGGAACCGAGGAGGTAAGGACAAGTCAACAAGGAAAAGGAAGCAGTTGACGAATCAGCTCTTCGTTTCTTTTCCAAGATGCTGAAAAAGTCATCAAAATGCAAAGCCTCTTTGAAGCTTTGGAACTGATCTTGTTTGCAGAGTTTTGGAAATTGAGAAGGATCAAGGCTCAGGGATAAAGATGACTCATCAGCAGCTCGTCCACTGCAGTATCCACTCCTCATTAACGGCTTAAAAAAACAGGAAGGAAAAGACCAAGAAATGATATTCCTTCCCTGGGGGAGGTTCTTCTTGAATGACCTTAATAGGGATTAGATAGGATACACTGCAAATTCTTCTCTTTTCCTATTGTGCGCTAATCAACCTACAATATGCATATGTGTTAATGAAGCGGTCTGAATTTTATTTTGAAGTAATTCCTTAGGTCAGGTGTCCACAGTCATCAGTGGTGCTCACTTGAGATCTGACTTCAATTTCTTTTCGTTTATTTTAAGCAATAAAATAAATAAAATAATAAAATAAAATAGAGTAGAGTAAAATAAAATAAATCAGGAACTTAGAATGCTAGAAGGTAAGAGACTTTCTCCAGAAATATTTGTACAGGTAGTCCTCAACTTACAACCACAATTGAGCCCAAAATTTATGCCGCTAAGTGAGAAATTAGTTAAGTGAGTTTCATCCCATGTTATGACTTTTCTTGCTACATTTTGCTAGGTGAATCACTGCCATTGCTAAGTTAGTCACTTGGTTGTTAAGTGAACCTGGTTTCCCCATTGACTTTGCTGTCAGAAGGTTGCATCACGGGACACGGCAACTGTCATACATGTGAGTCAGATGTCAAGCATCTGAATGTAATTCGTGTGACCATGGGGGTGCTGCAACAGTCATAAGTCTGAAAAATGGTCATAAGTCACTTTTTTTGTAACTTTAAACAGTCTCTAAGCGAACTTTTGTAAGTCGAGGACTACCTGTATTTAGAACATAGAATAAGAGGGTTGGGAGGGACCTTGGAAGTCTTCTATTCCAACCCACTGACCATGGTGTGAGATCCTAGACCACTCTGGACAAGGGGCTGTCCAGTCTCTTCTGAAAAACCTCCAGTGATGGGGCACCCACCACTTCTGGAGAGAAGGAACACCTGGGATTCGAACCTCTGTCTCTCAGACCAAGGGCAATAATCTAACCACTAAGTTATCCAGCCACTCACCTGTTTAAACAAACGCCATAAAAATGGCAGAAGGTGCTTTATTAGGAATGTGACCATCTGCTCAAACAAATAAGGCAGTGTTGTACTTGGAGTATTTGAAGAGCTAGAAGGGATTGCAGAAAGCAACTTCACTAATTCATTTTTATTAAATAGGTATTTTGTGACCAGTCAAACCCAGTGGTCATTTTGTGAGGTTGGAATGCTCTGGTCCACAAAGGTTGCTCATCTCTGCTTTTCAGCTACATCCAAAGTCAGTCCACACTCAACCCTCTTTAATACAACACTCAGATTCCACATCCAAGTTAGGCAGTAAACTATAGATCTCCAGACACTTAATCCTTAAGTCAGCTCTTGGCTAGACTTTTCAGAAAGCTCCCATAGATCACTTTAAAAAAAATTATTATATCTCAGGAAAGAACGAAGCCAGAACCCAGTGGCTGATGGTCCACATCAGTGCAAAGAGAGCAGAATTTTCATATGTCTATCCTGCAGCTTTCACGTTTCTTCCTCCTGCCCTGACAAATTCATGGACATTTGGTGTCTCCCTTGGGCAGCTGTGATGTTTAAACAACGACCCTCTGTCGCCTGGGAATCACTGGTTTTCACATTGTCCCTTTCAGCTTTAAGCAGATCCCCTTTTAGTACAAACAGACATTTTGATCTTAGTTAACCATGTATCTGCACAACAGGAGCAGTGCTGGATGAGACCGTGATTTAGGCGCAATCTCAACCTAGTTATCTGAATTATGAGCTGGCTCATTCATGCGCACATGGCGTTTATCAACACTGTTTGACAACTGCATGTAACCCGGAATGCCCTATACATTTCTCTCACACTGTCTTTAAAGCATTATTTTGTAACGTTAGTGCATTTGGGTTTGGCTAGTCTAGAGAAAAGAAGAATTAAGGGTGACATGATAGCAGTATTCCAGTATTTGAGGGGCTGCCACAAAGAAGGGGAGGGGGGGGTCAAATTATTTTACAAAGCACCAGAGGGCAGGACAAGAAACAATGGACGGAAACTATCCAAAGAGAGAAGCAACCTGGAATTGAGAAGAAACTTCCTAACAGTGAGGACAATCAACCAGTAGAACAGCTTGCCACCAGAAATCGTGGGTGCTCCATCATTGGAGGTTTTTAGGAAGAGACTAGACAGTCACTTGTCTGAAATGATATAGGATCTCCTGCTTGAGCAGGGGTTGGACTAGAAGACCTCCAAGGTTCTGATCTTTGGCTCCCACATCCTGTGGTTCTATAATAGGGGTCTTCAAGCTGGACAGCTTTAAGACTTGTGGATTTCAACTCCCAGAATTCCTCCTCCTCCAGTCATGTTAGCTCAGAAATTCTGGGAGTTGAAGTCCACCAGTCTTAAACTTGCCAAGTTTGAAAACCCTTGCTCTATAACATCACGACTCAGGAAAAAAGGAAAAACAAAAGAAAGATCGTTACTTACCGCCATGGTGGGTTTATGGTGTTGGATGGGGCCGATAAGCCCTGCTGAACGACTTGGCTTACAACAGGAAGTAGGTGGTGGTGGGGTGGGGATTAAAGTTTGTGCTAAGCGAGGAGGGGAACCGGCTCCGAATCGAAAGTTCCTGCTGCTTCTGGAGTGCTGGTGGAGAGAGAAAGCCTTAGAAACCAAGGCAGAATCTGTGGCGGTTCGGTTTAAGGGATGCATGACCGCCAACAGCTTCTTCTTGGCGCCTTCCAACTCGTTCTTCACATTGTCTAAAAAATACGTGGATTGCCTCGGCTTGCCCGAAAGGGATCTTGGGCAAGCGCTTTCTGATGCAGCAGTTAGATGCCCTGGGGAAGTCTTCGGCCTGCTTTGGGGAAGGTCGAAAGGCAGAAGTAGAGCATCGGGCATTGGTGCTAAATGTTCTTCACTGTCAGGTTCTTCAGAGGTGGTTGAGGAAGACTCCTTGCCTTCTGAGCCTTCCTGCTCCTCAGGACGCTGGCCTAAGTCCTCCCTTTCCGTCGTCTTCTCTCTGCGGCCAGGGCAGTGGAGCCTCTCAAACTTGGTGCCCAGATTCATACAGCTTTGGACACGGATCATTTCTTTGGTTTTGCAACTTGTTGCCTTGTGGCTGCTGGCCAGGTTTTCTTTAGAGTCCACCAACAGAAGCCAACAAGGAGGGGCTGTGGGATACATATTCGAGGTCCTGTTAAACCAGGGAATCTCTTGCCGCAAGGCCGAGTCGATCCAGTAAAGGACCTTTTTCTCTAGTGAAAAATCATGCTGTTGAAAGGCAAGAAGACGAAATGTTAGCATTTTCCCAGCCAAGCTAAACACGTAGAGAAGATGAGACAGAATATACGGTCTAATTCCAATGTCCAGTGTCACAACATCTGGAGCTTCTCTTTCCTTGAGCCAAATCCCAAACTATCTCTGTCCATCAAATCCATTGGGGTCAGCTTGAAAATATGACTTCGATAAAAAGAAAACCTTAAAGGAACCATTTTGACTTAAGACCTACGTGTATCTTAAATTCCTTGACGTATGACCACAATTGAGTCCAAAATGTATGTATGTTAAATGTATATTTGTTAAGTGAATTTTGCCCCCAATTTATGATCTTTCTTGCCAGAGATAAGGTTGTTAAGCAAATCTAGCTTCCCCATGGACTCTGTTTGCCAGAAGGTTACAAAAAGGGATCAGAAATATCAGAGTCAGTTGTCAAACATCTTAAGTTTGACCATGTGACCATGGGGACCTGGCAAGGGTCATACGTGTGAAAAACGGTCATAAGTTACATGCTGTTATAACTCTGAGTGGCCAGTAAATGAACTATTTTAAGTCTAGCAATACGTGTAGATGATGACGGTTCTAATTCATTCAGTATCTTAAATTCTTTTGGCAGATTAGAATGTTACTGAAAATATTAAAACTTTCCAAAAATATTAAAAATAAAAAACAGTAAAATAATGCTATTAATCAATAGAGCAGCAAAAGAACTAATAATCCATCGCTTATCTAAAACCAATCTGAAAATTATTCCACCTGTATGCATATTTCTTGAGTAGGCAGGGACCCAATGAACTAAACGAATGTTGAACCGTAGGTATGATCCCACCTAAGACAAACTTAAGCCAATCATTGTAAACAGATCACAACTAAATTTAAAGTGGACTAAATTGAATTCTGCTAACAGAAAGCCAATACCGTAGATACGAACAATTGAAATACTAACACAGGATCAAATCAACATACTGAAGCTGCATTTTTATGATAAATAAATTTGCACTCAGGTTTTTGAGTCACCCCCCCACCTCGTTGTAAAGCTCCCAGAATTTCAAAATTAATGTAGCAAAGTATTTTCCCCCCCTTCCAATTTATTCAACCTTCTTTCGGAAAAGAAGATGGCTTTTTCTTCAGGAAAGCTTTGTAAATTAGATTAATAAGTGTTCCAGCTATTATCACTGGATTTTAACCACTTTGTTTTCTTCTTTGTACTGTTTAGTCAGATTATTTTTGCTCATGTGACAGCAGTTTATTATAAAAAAGCAAATTCCAAATGTTACAATCCTGCCTTCAAATAAAGTCTCACTCAACACTTTCAATGTCAATTTTTAACTTGAACTGATGATTAATTTCTTTGGGTTGGGGTTTTGAAGATAAATAAACATTTTGGAACTGCAAAACGCAAAATACTACAAAATAGATTGGGCCATCCAAAACACCAGATCTTTCCCTGTTTTTTTGTTCATCTATAGATTGGAGTATTTTAAATAGGAAGCCTGAAAAACCTAAGGAAATGCACACCCAAAGTGAGAAGAGGCATTCTGAAAACTTACACTGCAATATAACGGCAAAGATGATTTTTGGAGAAGTCTTATTCAAAAAATGCAATGATGCTCTCTGCTGGTGGGAACACTCTGAGTACACAACACAACAGGAAAAAGAAAAATATTGAAATACCCAAGCCCAAAGTTCTAAGTAACTGAAGATTGTCTCTATATAGCACCTGTGATGGCGCAATGGTGAGGATGCAGTATTGCAGGCTAATTCTGCCGACTGCCAGCAGTTCGATTCTGACCAGTTCAAGGTTGACTCAGCCTTCTAGCCTTCCGAGGTCGATAAAATGAAGACCCAGATTGTTGGGGGCAATAGGCTGACTCTGTAAACTGCTTAGAGAGGGCTGTAAAAGCACTAGAAAGAGGTATATAAGTCTAAATGCTAAGTGCTATTAATAAAGGTAGCCTCAACTTACAACAATCATTTAGTCACTGCTCAAACTTAGAACGGCACTTCAAAAAGTGCCATGGTCATGTGATCAAAATTTGGATGCTTGGCAACTGGCTCATATTTATGATAGTTGCAGTTTCCTGGGGTCAGGTCATCCCTTTCTGCACCCTTCTGATGAGGAGAGTCACTTGACCATGTTATTAAACTAACAAACGCTGGGATTCACTTAACAGCAGCAAGAAAGGTAAAACGGGACAAAAGTCACTTAACAATCATCAACAGGAATTTTGGGCTCAATTGTGGTTGTAGGTCAAGGTTTACCTGTACTGTGTCAGAAATCTTTGGAGAACAACTGTTGACTAGGATGGGCGGATGGAGGGAGGGAGAGAGAGAATTAGACACAAAGGCATTTTATTTTGAAAACTGCTCTGGGGATTGTTATGGAAACACACTTCAAAAAGGCTTAGGAGACAGTTAATTCTTTGCAGATGGACTTGCATATATCGTAGAGAAAAAAACAAGAAAAAAGTACCATGTTGATAGCGATCTAAGCAATTGCATTTTTAGGATTAGCTGAAATACAATATATCTGCTAAGTGAGTAACACTTGGTTTGCACGGATTCATGTCCAATTCCCCTTTGACAATCCAGTTCTCTTTCCTTGATTTTAAGGCAAGCCAACACAAGCTAGCTTTTTTTTAACCCCACAAATTATGATTCAAGCTTGTTCTGCAAATTACAGGCACCCATTGAGATTAGCACGTCTAAAAGTACAGCAAAAATATTTGTTCGTAGTAATGGTAAATATTTGTAGCTTGGGTGTAGGATGAGCGTCAAGATTCCTTCTCTGAGCTTGTGGATGGCCCATCAGTGTAGTAATTGAGAGAGGTATTACAACAATTGATCTGTTTACCATTGTGCACGTTAAAACCTCTGCCCATTTGGGCAGTTCAATCTGCGGCTGGTCGGCAGAGTTGGCGTCTCCCACAGGATCGTCCACAAAGCTTACGGTCACTCTGAAAGGTATACCTTCCAAGTAGTTCATCACGTCCCCCGGCTATATTATTCTAATAAAAAGAAACCAAAAGGTGTACTTAGGACTTTTAAAGACCCCATTTTAATTGCTACTGGTTATTTTAAAGGACTTACTGCAGAGATTAAATCACTTAGTGCTAACGTGCAAGCCAAGGGGACCGCAGCCAGCTTTAACATGCTGCATGTATATTTTTGTTAACTGGTTCCACATGCGCAATGTTGCAAGCGTTCCCAGAACATTAGCCATATGTTGCTCTAACACAAAAGACATATTAAGCCAGAGTGTCATGAGAAGGTGAGGGACTGGACAAACTAAGCAGGAAGTGATGAATCACCTTCTTATTTTGCCCTGTCTTAAGAGTCAGCTAAGGGAGGACAGCCACCATCAATCTACTTGCTTTGGCCAGGAGTTTAACTGGAAATTGGGGTCTGCTTCCCATCAGAAATATGGGACTGAAATTACAACTAAGTCTGCGCTGCAGATCATGTTACTCGATTTAGCTTGTGTAAAAGTTGGAAAAGAAAGTTGTGTACAAGAAGCTTCTTCCCATCTGCAACGTATCTATATTTGGCAACAAGCCAAGATTAGACATTCCCAAATTCTAGGCTCCTGGCATGGCATCCTACTTCAGAGTAGAGAGGCTAATGTGCCATGATCGGCAGTCATTTCTGGAACACAAGAAAACCTCTTCTTAAGTCCATATATTGATCTAACTCAAGCACACAAGATCTGTCTTGAGTTAATCAACTGTCATATTAAGGAAACTTTAGGCATTAAAATCGGTTAAGATAATCAATGACTTTAGATAAAAGTTATAAAAGATTCAAGGAAGGAAACAAAACTGTCAATTTCCAGAAATCTGTTTCCAAGTATCTATTAAATATTGTAACTGCTTTACAATGACAACTTTCCTTTGTGAAACATTTAACATGTGGTATTATCTGTAAAGCAACACAGAACAGAATTCGTCAGTCTTATTTCCTCCAAATTCAGCACTACGGTTCCCATAACCTCTAATAAGAGCTATGTGAAAGGCATCAAGTCAAGAAAAAGCTGCCCCATGGTAATTTTAACAGCTGAATATGGATAGATTGAAAAGTGCCAATTAAAACTATGAAGGCAATGAAATCCTTTTATTCCGCCAGTTTGAATTAAGGATATAAGATGAAGATCTGTTTTAGCAATTCTTAGATAATAGATTTCATGAACATACCAGACATGTCTTAGAAAGTATATGATCCCAGAATTGATCACAACTGGAATATTAGGCATGTAATATTTATCTCTGGTTGTAATTTAAAATGCCAACTTTAAAGTTTATCACAGCTACGATTATTTTACTTTTTAGAAAACATTAAAAAATAAGGAACAAGCCAAAGGAGAAAAAAATAACAAAGAAATCTTATTGCTCAGTATATGAACTATTGATAATATAGAAGTACAATGTTCTTTTGTTAAGGATTGGAATCCCTGAACTAAAAAATGTATTATTTCAAGAAATGTTAATTTATATCTGTCTGTATGCAAGAGATCCACCTCTGTACCTCAATTTATTTCTTCAGCTTAGCACTCAACTTTCCCAGTTAAACATGTTTATTTCTTAGGTAAAGAAAAACTCACCTTAGCAAGGAATTAGAAAGGCACTTGCTTGCTGGCAGGCACCTCCGCTGTTGTGGAGGAGCCCTGGCCAAGCCCAATGATTAGAGCTGCTTGAATAAGCGTTTGTCGTCAGGTTTTCCAATAGGGTAAGCAGACTAATCTGCTCCAGAATCCATATATAGGTCACTGTGCCCAGTGGAAACATATAATCAGGATTGTCTCAAGTGAAAATGTCTGGAAGTGAGAAGAGGGTCTGTATTTTCAACAATATTATGAAGAAAAATTTGCAACAATTTTGTTTCCAACAGCGACCACTGCTACATCTCGTGGCCAAAGGAAGCCAGATACAAGTGTGAAATGCTAATAATTTATTAAGTATAAACAAAAGGCAACATACTTTTATTAAACAGGGCTATAAGTCACTCTGACAATTTAGAGTTTCCCATTACAGCATCCTCAAAACTTTGTCGCAAACTTTACAAGACAATAAAGAAATTTTGCAGATGATTTGACAATTATCTTCCAACAAAAGTTTAACAAGCCTATTTATTGCGCACATATCCCTGACAAAAGCTATGGTTTGTACTAGCAATTTGGGTACAACTTGCTTTTTTATGCCATTAACAGCCATGTCTGGGGTTTCAATTTTTCTTAGGTCTGAGAAAAGATGATTAACAGGGTTTGTGGGTATAGTTATACAAATAAAATGTGTTAAAATAATAACTTTTTCTTAAAGAAATGCAGGAAAAAGTATGAAATTAGAAAACGTTCAGTCTTTCCAGTGTAAATAATGCTAAACTAAAGCAACTGGTATTAAATACTTAGAACTTTGTTTCAGAAGTAAGCAGAACTGAAGGAGCAAGTGAATGTAAAATAACCGTGTATCAAAATGGTATTAGCTGAGCAGTAGAAAAATGTACCAAGTTTGACATTTCTTTTGGTTAACAATAGTAATTTCTAGTTTGTTGCAAATTATGAATCACAGAATTTATACAGAATGAGTATTGTTCTTAAGAACTTTATATAGGAAATCTGTATAAGCATATATAGAGTTCCTGAGTAGCTAGTAATTCACAGGTAACAAAATCTCTATCTGTTTCCTCCTTACATTCTTTTACTTCAAGGAATGAATTGAGTTTTTGTAGAGATTGCCATTTATTTTAAACTGAAAATGTGCCCTTCAACTAGGGTTGCAAACTAGGCTGGCAAGGGGTCATTTATTAAAACGCAGAAAGGAGAGCACACAAGTTCAAGATTCCTTTCTTGAACTCCAAACTATGCTTTGATGTTATAATGAAAATATAAAGTGGCAAAAACCCTTTTAGCTTATATCCCTACTCTATTATCCTACTTTAAGAGAAAAACAAAACAAAAGCTTCCCTAAGTATGTGAATCACATAAGTCTGTATAAATGAAAGGCACTTTTTTATGGTAACATGAAAAAGCTACTGTTAATTCACTCCATACAACTCCAATTTAGCACCATAGTTTTTGAAAGCAGTAACTCAAATGTCAAAGGAAATGAATATCAGCCACATCTGTCAATTCACTTAACTCCTGCTATGTAAGGCCAAGATAACCACAGAGGTGTTTTGGAAAATAGCTTGAATTTAAACATCTGGATACTGTTCCAAAGAAATCATCTTAGATGTTCCCTTGGGCAATACTTTCTGACTTCCCACAGTTTACTTTACATTAAGCACACATAGAATAATGTTTAGCTGATGCATTAATTGCATGGTTTCTGAACTATATAAGCCCCATAGATAAGCTGAGCTTTATATCTGGCCTCTATTAGCCAATGTCACCCTGCAGATCCATGGTGTACTTATTTTTCTATCACTGGGACACTTACATCCCATTTAAGATAAACTCAGATAAATTGGTGAGGGAAATTGTTTTAAAGTACGTATCTATCCCACAAAGTCCAGTACATGCCCAGCAGTGATTCATTGACACTTCCTTCATGATCAAAATCCTATGATACTAAAGTATAACCAGATGCTACAGAACTTACATGCAGTACAATGCTATACTTTTAACAGCATCTTTAAGGACAATGATTGTCTTCTCAATCAATATTTTCTGGCATCCTTTAGCCACCTATAATGTATTTTAAACTCAAAAGAACTCTTCTAATGTGAGTTGTCAATCACACATCGTTACGGCAGCCTTCCCAAACTGGCGAATCATGCCATGTCTCGTCTTCAATGGTGCTTCAAAGCCATCACCTGATAGCAGTGGCCCAGGTGTCACTGGAGGGAGCACTTGGAAGGACCCATCCAGGTGGAATGAAATCTCCTTCAGGATGACCGGCAGGCACCAAGTATTGATCCCATTCATGCCTTTAAGGGAAAAAGGTAGACAACACACTGAGCACTGTATCTATCCCTTGTCTAAATTATTTAACCAAAAGCATGTATTCAGACAACTGCAGCTGAATACTGAGTTCACAAACAGGTGCAAAATATCATAGGAACATGGCTACAGGCAATGTGAATGAACTGTGGCTACTCAAGGGACCATTAAAAAAGCTGTTCTATTTATGTTCCATCTTTCTTTCAAGAGCATGCAATGGTACAGATCCACTCCAATTTTATCCTCACAATTACCGTGGTAGGTAGATTAATTTAAGAGAATGGATGCATTCACACACCAGGTTTACCCTGTGACTGAATTAACTTTATTTTGCACAATAAATCAAATGGTTGGTGTTTGTGTAACAAAAAGTACTAGCCAAACTTAGCGTGTTGCACAAATGTAGGTGTTAGGTTTATAAATGATTTAGTTCAGTATATGGTATAAATGCAACCCTGTTTTTGAGTGACCTGATGAGCCTGGGGGGGTGGGCTGAATCAAAATTTGAAGATTATAATCTGTGATGGATACCAATACTGGTTCTACTGTGGCTGGAGGGGCTGAATTGTGCCCGAGACAGGTTTTATATCTTTCATTAGAGCAATGCTTATATATCACAAAAACAAATGATCTCTCCTAAATTTAAAGGGAAATAAAAATGGTCTTTTCTCTCCATTCATTCCAGTTTCTGGGCCAAGTTAAAACCTCAACAGGTTTTATTAAAC
The DNA here is from genome assembly GCF_900518735.1 of Pseudonaja textilis. The sequence goes on from NW_020769351.1 coordinate 5,493,310, forward strand.
AGGACTATAATTCATTCTGACGATTTACAGTTTCTCATTACAGCATCCCCAACAGACAACTCTGTTGCAAAGTTTCACAGGACAATAAAACATGCTTTACACAACTACTGACGGTTATACAACCTGAGTTGTACAGACTCAACAATGCCAACTGAACAATGTACACCAACACCTCAATTTGTTTTATTGACTAATAAATGACTCTTACCTGATCTGGAGGAGAGCTGGCAAGGAATATTCAGCTTGCAAATAGTATTGTGTGAATGGCTCCAAGATGTGGGTAAATGGAAATTCTTCTAAAAATATAAATAAGTAAGAAAATCTTTACAGTCACCGAAATAAAAGCTTCCATTAATTGTAAGAATAGATCTCCTAGGGTTTTTTTTTAAGATGGAACTTTGTTTTAAATTCAGTAAGTCAGTCCTTGTGTTGACATAGAAGAACTACATAAATAAACATTTTGGGGAATAGTTACTTTTTAAAAATTCTGCTTGCAACTGAAATAAAAATAAATACTTTTAATGTAACTATTTCCTCTCCAAAGTGGCTATATAAGTGACGAGCATTCCTGGATTTCAAGGGTAAATCACCTTCTCCCAAAGCATGAGCACCGGCTTTCTGAAAATTACCTGGATCCCCAAACAGTTTGGATTCCATGTCACACTTCTGCTGCAGGAGTTTTTCCCTTTCCTTCTTCAGCTTCTTCTCCATTTCTCGTTTCCTTTCTTCCTCCTGCTCTCCTTCCAGCATGACTCGGAGAGCTCGTTCTTCAGCTTCGTAGAGTTCAGTGCGTTTTTTAATTGATGCTTTTAAATTCTGAACTTCGCTTTCAAAGGCTTCATCGGCAGCTGGTGGCGGACAAACACCTGCACCAAACACACGCAAGTGTTTATTGCTGTTTCCTTTTTCTTTTGTTTCAGAAGAATCCCACAGCTCACTTAGTGGTTTTCAACCTTTCCAAGCTAAAATCCCATCAAATGTCCGGTCAAAGAATCTAGGCCTCACTATGAAAGGGGGGAAAAAATCCTGAATTCTTTCTCAGAAGCACATTTATATAATTTATAAGAGCTGTGATGGCACAGTGGTTAGAATTGCAGGCTGTATTGCAGGCTAACTCTCCTGACTGCCAGCAGTTAGATCCTGACTGGCTCAAGGTTGACTCATCCTTCCATCCTTCCAAGATCGGTAAAATGAGAACTCAGATTAATTGGGGGGCAATTTGCTGCCCCTGTAAACTGCTTAGAGAGGGCCATAAAGCAATATGTAAGTCTATATTTATATATAATGAAGCATTATATAAGTCTAAGTGCTATTGCAGGCCCTTTTTCTCATTTATAGTTCTCATTCTTTTCTCATTTATAGGTTTTAGTTCAATAACATAGTTTCCCATTTAGATTTCTGAGTTTGATTTAAACCAATGCCTTCAGGGAAAAAATGAATATGATCTTTGGGATTTCCCCCCCTTCTCAGTTCCTCAATTATTTGCAGCAGAATAACTGAACAGGCTGTCCTCGACTTACGACTATTTATTTAACAGTGGTTAGGAGTTACAACGGCAATGAGAAACTGAATTTATAACCCATCCTCAGAGTTGCAACTGCAGCACCATCTCTGTGGTCATGTGCTTGCAATTTGAGCACTTGGCAACTAGGTGACATTTACAACAGTTGCAGGATCCTGCAGTCACATGGCCGCAAAGTGGAACCTACCCAATAAGCAAAGTCAGTGTGGGAAACCAGATTCACTTATCAAGTGCAGGAAAAATAGTAATAAAATTGGCTCTGGTGACATGACGACTCGATTATACTGATTAGCAACCAAAATTCCTGCCCCAATTGTGGTTATAAATCAAGGACTACTTGTATGTTTCTTACCCTCTATGCTCCAAGGTGGGATTGGTCCACTATGCAAATCTTCTAAGTTTATAATGAACATTAATATCTAAAGCATATTTTAACAAGGAAATCAGAAAAAGGAGTGAGATCTACTGGCAGAAATGTTAGGACTTTCTCACAAAGAAGGAGTACTGTACACCAAAAGGAGTAAACACAAAGGAAAGCCTGCACAGTCACAATTATGAATGGTTTAAAAAGTCCCGAATTTACCTTTCCTTCCCGCTGCTTCTTTTCTTAGTTTCCTAAGCTTTTCTAAGCCACGCAGGATTTCTGCCATCCGCTTTGTGTCTGCTTGCTTTTTTCTCACTTCTGATAACACACTATCTGCAGCTGCTTTAAGTTCTTGTTCCTAAATTAAAAGAATATCAATTAGAAAACAGAACAGGAAGACACACAACAACCTTGCAAACAGTAGGTGAAAGTGGGTCTTTGGAGCAAGAATGCAAAGAAAAAAAGGGCGGGAGCATTTTTGTGGAAAACTTCTTTTGCTCAGCAACACTATATGAAAGGCACCCGTTGGGAAGTTCAAGCTAATATATGTGCAAAAAATGAACAAACGACTGAGACAACTCTGAAACGTGCTGCCTTTATCCCCAAAGTACAACACAATGGCTCAAAACAACAACAACAAAAAAAGAATCAGTCGTTTAGTTTCTTTCTACTATCAGTCATACAAGATAATTTGTAAAACAAATAAATACAGGTAGTCCTTGACTAAAAACCACAATTGAGTCCAAAATTTCCATTGCTAACAGTTGTTAAATGAGTTCTGCCCCATTTTATGACCTTCCTTGCCTGAGCTGTTAAGTAAATCACTACAGTTATTAAGTTAGTAACAAGGTTGTTCGCTGAACCTGGCTTCTCCATTGATTTTGCTTGGCAGAAGGTCGCAAGAGGCTATCGTATGACCTCGAGACACTGCAAGTGTCATAAATAACATGTCAGTTGCCAAGCCTCTGAATTTTGATTGTGCGACCATGAGGATTCTGTAACAGTCCCAAGTATGTCCCAAAGGCGCTTTTTCAAGAAGCAACTGGACTTTCTTGTTTTTCTTTGAAGATGTTTTGCTTCTCATCTAAGAAGCCTCTTCAGCTCTGTCCTAAGTATGAAAAACGATCATAAGTCACTCTTCTCAGTGCTGTTGTAACTTCAAAAAGTCACTAAATGAATGGTAATAAATCGAGGACTATCTGTACGCAGTAAAACTTTTTTTTTTACTCCTATTGCCATGGCAAAACCATAGAGGCTTGTATTAGCAAGTCTTCAATGTCATCATAAAATTATAAATGTGTAAAATTATAAATATTCCTTGGTGAGTGGATATGTGAGTGGGTGTATGCATTGTTTTGTTCCTCGCTGTCAGTGAAATCCATTACTCCATAAACTTGCATTGAGGAAGAATAGGAATAGGAATAGACTAGACCGGTGTTGCCAAGCTTTTCAGCACAGAGTGTCAAAACCGAAGCTTGCATGCGTGGGTGGGGCAGCACCAGGAACCTGAAGAGCAGCTCCTCAGTGTGCATGCGCCAGCCACCTGGTCTACCGGTTTCTGGTGCGCATACAGACCAGCTAGCCGGTGTGCATGCGTCCACCGGAAGCCCAGCATGCTGCAGAACGGCTCTTCCAGTTTCCGGTGCTCCCGCGCGTGCAAAGACCAGCTGGCTGGTGGCATGCACACGCCAGAACAAGGAAGAGCAACGGGTGATGGCTGGCGTGCCTGGAGAGATGGCTCTGCGTGCCACTTCCGGCATGCCATGCCGTAGGTTCTCCATCGTGGGAATGGGCTATTCTTTATTGGCCAAGAATGACTGGACACACAAGGAATTTGTCTCCGGTGCATAAGCTCCCGGTAAACAACAAAGTGGTAAGTCATAGATCATAAATCCTAGTTACAATAATAAATCATAACATGAAAACAAGCGATGAATCATAAGATAGCCAAGGACAGATGAGAAAAATGAGAAGGACAATAGCAATAATAGCCCTACTACAGGATTTAATATCTTTAGGCATAAGAGAGGGCTGTGGGAGTTCAGCAAAGTGATGGCGGCAGTGTTTGCTTGCCTCTTCAGGTAGTCCTCGACTTATGACAACTCACCCCAGAATTTCTGTGGCTAATTTCTTCTGCATTAGGCTAACCAAGTTTTACCCCATTTGACAACCTTTCCTTCCAACATTTGTTAAAGGGATCACCGCAATTGTTAAACTAGCAATACAATTGTTCGAAGTGAACCTGGTTTCCCCATCGACTTCGCTTGTTGGAAGGTCGCAAAAGGGAATCACCCGACCCCAGGACACTGCAACAGTCATAAAATGAAACTGTGAGTCAGCTGTCAAGCGACTGAATGGAAATCAGGTGACCCCCGAGGAAGGCCGCAAGGGTCCTTAAGTGTGAAAAAATGGCCCTAAGTCACTTTATCCAACACCGTTGTAAGTCGAGGACTACCTATATTTTCTCTGCAGTTCCACACCGGGACCATCCAGGCAGCAAAAGGGGCAGAGCGTCGGGATCCCCCTGCTTGGCCAAAGCCCGGCCAGCCACGACTCCCAATGACGCCTTTTTTTCCCCCCTGTGGATCCCCGGACCCACCCGGTGCCGGTCCTCCACCTCCTGGGCTCGCCGGGCCCTCCAGCGATCGATGAGGGCTTCGCGCTCGGCGCGCCGGGCTTCTTCCTCCTGCCGGGCTACGCGGGCCTCTTGCCTCCGCTGCCGACGCCGCAGCCTCTTCCGACGGGCCCGCTCCAGCCGGGCCCGCAGCAGCTCAAGGGCTCCGGGCTCGCGTAGCGGCCGCACCAGGCCGCTGAGCTCCTCCAGGGCGGCCTCGGCTTCGGCCGTCTCGCCCGGCGTCGCTTCATCGCCCCGCCGCCGCCAAGCCGCGCAGAGCCCGGCCACGCGCGCCACCGCCCGCAGCGCCTCGCCCGCCGCCCGCGCCGCCTCGTCCGCCGTCAGGCCCCGTTCTCGACAGGGAGCCGCGGCGGCGGGGACGGCGGTCGGTCTCCGGCGCCTGACAAAGCGGCTGAGCCAGGCCTCGTCGCGGTCGCAGGCTTCGTCGCCCGGCGCGTCTGAGGCCTCGGGAGTAGGCCGCGGCGGGCCCTCCGGTCTCCATGGCAACGGCGGCCTGTCCGGCAGGGTCGGTGGCCACTGAGGAGGCGGCGGCGGCGGCGGCAGGAAAGGCGGGAGGCCTCCGCCTGGGAACGGCGGGTAGAGGCCCCGCGGGAAAGGCTGAGGCGGCGGTCCCCTGAAAGGCCCCGGTGGAGGCAGCGCGGGCGGGGGGAAGGCGGCGGGTTGCGGCGGCCCCGCGAAGCGCGAGGCGAAGGGAGGAGGAAGAGGCGGCTGAGCCATTACCGGAGTCGGCCGACCGGCCTTGTCTTTACAAGGGCCTCTTCCTGCGCCGTGGGAAGAGTGGCGCCCCCTGCAGGCTAGGAGGAGCGTCGGCAGGAAGAGCGTCTCTGTCCCGGAGTCGCTGCGGGAGCGGCATTGCGCCAGAACGGAAGAAGCGTCTCAAATGAAGAAGGGAAACGCCTTCAAGGGCAAAAACGAAGTCAATCAGCTTTTTTGGGGAAAAAAAAAATCTTTGGATTTGTTGGGTGGGGGAGAAGGGCATAGAGGAAATGGGCAAAGGAAGACCCCCCTGCGGGAAATCTTCCGGGCTGCAGGGTCTATACAGGTAGTCCTTGACTTAGGACTGCAATTGAGCCAAAAATTCTGTTGTTAAATGAGACGTTGAGTGAGTTTTGCCCCACTTTACGACCAGTCTTGCCACAGTTTGTTAAGCGAATCCCTGCAGTTGATAAGTTAGTAACCCGATTGTTAAGTGAATCTGGTTTCCCCATTGACTTTGCTTGTTAGAAGGTTGCCAAAGGTAATGGTCATAACTATGAACCACTTGCCAAGCATCTGAACTTTGATCACATGACAATGGGGATGCTACAAAGGTGGTAACTGTGAAAAATGGTCGTAAGTCACTTTTTGCAGTTCCATTTCTAACTTTAGTCACTAAATGAAATTTTGTAAGTCGAGGACTACCTCTGCTGCATCTGACCAGAGAGATATAAACATCTTGAGTTAATTGTGATCTGCCTGGGTTCAAATGCCTGAGTTGGGATCTGAATGATGTTTGGGCAATTTTTGAAAAGTTGACTCATCATTGAGATTCCAGAATATTTTAGACCGGGGAGGGAAAACCAGGAGATTGGTGATAGATAGCAGAATTCTTCCTTTCTTTACCATTTGCACCCTCAACAAGTGGTGGCAGGATTTTTAAAAAAGGGAGCCCAGCTTTTGATAGAGCTGAACCCTACGCGAGCCATCCCAAGTTGGTCTTTGGAGAGGCAGAGGACCAGAGTGCAGAGTTAGCAGGACAGAACATGTGATATTTTTCTCCTTGCAGGAATTGATTGCACTTTTTAAAACTTCTGCTGCATTTCTTTGAAACAGGCATGACCAGATTGAGTGCAAATTCCAGTCGTGGCCAGAGGGAACGCTGGAATTACTGGATCTATCCTGACAAATACGTATATACAATGAACATTCGTATAAATGCCTATTCCAGTAACTTAGCCTTTTGGGACAGCATGACTGTCCCGCTTAAAAAGCAGACAAGGTATAGCACTACTGCAAGCATCTGCCAGACTGCTATGCTGTATCTTCAATCTTCCAAGTACAGTTATCTTTCGGATAATTATCGTCCTGCACGATCACAGGCCATTCCTGCACCATGTTTTCTGAAATGTAAAGCCGTATTTCCCTATTGGAAGTGTACAGGCCATCTAAAAAAATAGACACTTTACAAATAGCTTTTGTAACATTATCATGCATCGGACCAGGCAGACGTGGTCAGAAATCTGTGGAAAAGCAATAAACTTAACAAGCTGGTAACCCTGCAAACCAACAGTATTTAGTCTTTTTAATTAAAAGACCTGGAGTCAAAAACATATGAAGAATGGTTGCAGGAATTGGGTATGGCCAGTCTAGAAAAAAGGACTGGGGTGACACGATAGCAATATTGTAGAATTTGAGGTTACCACAAAGAGATCAACTTATTTTCCAGAGTACCAAAAGGCAAGACAAGAAACAATGGAAACGAATCAAGGAAAGAAACAATTTCGAATTAAGGATAAACTTCCTAACAGTGAGAACAATTAACTAGTGGAATAGCTCGCCTTCAAAAGTTGTTGGGGCTTCATCACTGGAGGGTTTTAAGAAAAGACTGGACACTCACCTATTTGAAATAGTATAAGGTCTTCTGCTTGAGCAGTAGATTGGACTAGAAGACCTCAAAGGTCCGTTCCGGTTCTGTTCTGATTGGTTTATATTGTCACATTAAAAAGTGAGCTGTGCACAACGAATCTGCAGACAACTGATATCCAAACACAGGCTGAGGAACTTGAAGCTGAGATATCCCTTATCCACCATCGGTCATTACCACTTGTGATGGAGATTCCCATCTATTTTAACCAACTTGTTGAAATAATAAGTGGATTAATTATATGCTTAAACAGAGGTTATAATTTGCTAACAGATTTACATCTCACACAGAGAGGAAAGACATCAAATTTGTAGGTAGAGACTTTAATTTTCAGAAATGAATCAAGAACATTAGCGTGCCTTTTTTTTCTGTTTTTACAAATACTAAAAGGTCAAGTTAACTGAAAAACAAGAGATTTAAAAGTAACAGGATGCTGTATCAGCATTTGAGCTTATAATTTAAATAAGAATTTTGTGCAAACAGTGCCTACTGATCACATGAAAAATATACAATTTTGTTATGTTCAGGTGTCTTTGTGGTATAAGGTAATCTGGGAAAAATACCTGGCACCAAAAAACTGATGCTTGATGGTTTCAGTAGGTTCAATTAATGTACAAGATTAAAAAAAATTGGCGTAACATTTTCAATGTTGTATTGGACTGTTTCTGTAAATCTTTATTCTCCTCATGAAGGGTGCAGCACTTCCTTTATTCACCTAGTCTTATAACACACCTATTTTTTTCCTTAAGTGACATATATATCTAAATATTAAAAACCTTTGGTATTACACGTAATTATTTAATGCACTGCATTATGTTTTTAGGAAAACAGACTGCAATACTCTAAAATATAGCCATTGAACAGTCTGTTTACTCTAGAGCAATCTGGATGCTTGACAATAAATTTGTGGGTGAAAATACAGCCTTTTAAGTTCCACTGTTCCATTTTTAATGGTGGTCTCCAAAATAAACGTAACAAGAAACGCCAGCTCCCACTGCATTTAAAGCAGGAGAGTGATTAACCCATACTGAATGATCTTCAGACCAAGATAATCAAAATTGTATATTCATATACAAAATAACTTCCCAATTTTTCAGTTTCCTTGCAAAAATATTATCTAAATCTTGCTGGTATCAGCACTGCATTTTAACTTGAGATTGGGCAGAATTAACCAGGACTTGAGAGAATTTGCCTTTGCCCAATGACCATTCAAATATTTTTTTATGATGGTGACACAAGATCAGTTTGTTTGCAGCAACTATAGTTGTTTGTGAACGTGTCCTTTAACCTCAGAGGGGAATTGCTGAAGTCATGTTACTTTTAGGAAAGACTGTAGGCTGCCTAAGATATTTCGTATATATTTTAAGGTCCTGAACTCAACAGGCTTCTAATTGGGAGTGGGGAGACAATTTAGGAAGGAATGGGGGTAAGGGGGAAAATGTGTTTGCGTTACCATTCCTCTTCAGCCAGTTTAAAAAGCACGTTTTTGTGGGGTTTTTTTTAATTGAACAAAAGTTAATATACAATTCATTTTCTCAACATTATATCATTTTTAGTCCAAGTGTCCACTGAACAGACCCAGTGTGATGTTACAGAAACTCATGATTCCCCATGAGGGAGGCCAAAGTTTTCAACCATGGGTCCCTACAGTCGGGAAGAATCCAATGTTAGCAACAGGTTGCAGGGCCTCGTATGGTCTCAAACAAAGACTGAGTGCTTTTGCTGAAGAACAATCACTGTTTAATGGTTTGCGGCATCTGCTTGGCGGGCCCAACTTTCTTCTTCTACTCCCGAGTCGTATTCTTCCTCCGAGGAATCTTTAGTTGGAGTCCTATAATTGAAACGGAAGTAATGTCAAAGGGCTAAAATAATCAAAACATAGAACTGATCAGAAAATAAAAAGAAAGCAAGCTGAATTCTTTATTAACACCAAAATGAACATTTAATGATAGTCTCCATAATTTAAATTGCCCTGAGCAACTACAGACTTAATTACAGAATAACCACTTACCAAAAAAATTGTTTGAAAGGCTCTCGAGAAATAGTTCTTCGTCTAAGTCAACAACCAACCCAATCTAATTTGAAATTCAACTTTACCTGACGTATCCTGGTTCTTTCTTTCCTTCTACAACTTCTTTGTCCACCTCCACACATACTATGTCAGAGTTGGGTACTTCGAACATTGGTTCTAGCAGTAACTTTTCCTAAAGTTTGGGGATGAATAGAAAAGTTCAGGTTTTTTTTTTTCTTCTCTAAATCACTGTACACAATTTCTGTTTTAATGACTATCTAACAATAGGCAGTTATTTGGCCTGTTTCTGGGTCTGAACTAAAGTGTTAAAGTTTGTCACTGAAACTTTGATTCTGCACGAGGTGGGCCCTTACCAAGGAGATGCACCAAAATGCTACTCCCTGGTTTCATGATTATGAATAAAACAATTTCCTTCTAATCCTGCCTTGCAATCCCCAAATCAGTGCTGTTACCCACAAGACAAAGTGAGAGAGCTCTTAGAAGGGGAAAAGTTTTGGAAATGAGGACAAAAGGCACAGATTGAAAGACAAATTTATCTGATTCATGGCAGATACCCCTTCCTCAAATGGAAAGGGTGAATGCACAAAGGTAGCGCTTGCCTTACAAACCTCCTGCTTACTGAAGTCACGCAAGCATCAATGTATTTTTCCTAAGCCAGATATTTACATCATTTTATCTAAGATGATGGCCAAATATGGACTCTCTTCATATTATAGATATACTTCAGTTTACAGGGAAGAAATTGAAAAAAATGATTACCAGGGAATTGTCTCCTGTCAAGAAGGAAGGTTTTTTTTTTAGTGTGGTTCCTTCACTTGACTCACCAATTGCTTCCAGAGATTTTATACTCAGACATACAGAACACTCCGGGAGGGAGTGCAAAACACTCTGCAAACATCCACTTGAAATTATTATATGGAGGATTAATGGCTGCACACCCGGCAATTAAGCAGCAATCGGGCAAAAGCCACACTCTTACCATTATAGATCGAAGGCCTCTAGCTCCCGTCTTGCGGTCCAGAGCCAATCTGGCTATTGCCTTTAAAGCATCCTCTGTGACGTTTAATTCACACTGTAAGAAGATTATAGGCATTTTAAGAATGCTACATTTTCAAATACTTGGATTTTTTTCTCACATGACACTTATGCTTCTGTTTACAGAAGTCTAATGGACTTAAAGGTAAAACAGATACGGTTACTACAGGTAATTCTCAAGCTTATGATGACAATTGAGCCCACAATTTCTGTTGCTAAGCTAGAGTTGTTAAATGAGTTTTGTCCCATTTTATGACCTTTCTTGCCACTGTTGTTAAGTGAATTGCTGTAGTTATTATATGGCTGTTAAGTGAATCTGGCTCCCCCACCGACTTTGCTTGTCAAGACTTTGAAAAAGGTCACTAAACAAAATGTTGTAAGTCAAGGACTGCCTGAAATGACACAAGAACAAGTTCATAAGAACTCAAAGGAAGCAGATGCGGACTGGCTGCCCTGAAAAAAGGATGTCCATCTGTCACGAAGTAGTCAAAAACAATAGAAAATAGCAATAATAGACTTATAAAAGAGCCGACATGGCGCAATAGTATTGTAGGCTAACTCTGCCCACTGCCATTAGTTTGATTCTCACCAGGCTCAAGGCTGACTCAGCCTTCCATCCTTCCGAGGTAGGTAAAATGAGGACCCAGATTGTTGAAGGAAAGAAGCTGACTCTGTAAACCGCTTAGAGAGGAGCTGTAAAGTACTGTGAAGCGGTATATAAGTCTAAGTGCTGTTGCTATTAAACCTAAATCATATTTCCTTTTTTATATTATCCCCTTTAAAAAGGGAATAATTCCACCTCCCTGTAAAAAGGGAATCCCTTTAACCTCACTTAAAATCCACCCACCCTTTGAGCACACCCAAGCTTGACCTACAAAAAATAACATGCTATCCTAAGATGATGCCCTAAGAGGCAAACCTTGTCCATGCTGAATAACGCCTGGTACTGGGGAATGACTGCATTCCGGGGTTCCGTAAGTATCCGCACAAGAGTTTTCTCATCCAGGCTGTGCAGGGGAACGACCACCGGTAAGCGCCCCACAAATTCAGGGATCATGCCAAACTCGATCAGATCCCGGGCTTCGACGTGTCGAAGCAAGCGGTCTTTCTCTTCCATCTCTTGCTCAGAATTAGACTCGTTGCTCAGATTAGCCAAGTCGGCAGCAGCCGCAGCTCTTCGGCCTTTCCCCAGGTTTGACGAGGCGCCGAAGCCGAGGTACTGCAAGACAAAAGGTTCTGCCTTTAATAACAAAACCGAAGCTAACGTTTCGTTCTGGGTGTGTGAAAATGTATTGCAGGAAATTATGCGAAGGGCAGGTGGTAGGAGTCAGCCTTTTCCTAAGGATCTTTTCCAAAACTGACGGGATAGAGGAAAACCTCCATTGCATAATGTAACCCCTTTCAGTAGATTTTGAATGTAACCAAAAGAACATGAAGCCAAACTGTTTTAATGAATCATAAAATCCACTGATTTATAAATTAGACTGGATGTTTATACACTTTATATAATTAGTAAATTATAGATACACAGACATTCAAATGTAATATACCATGTTTTTCCCTATTTGGTTCGTAAAACTGAAGTTTAATTGTTGCCATCCCTCTTTTTTTTCATGAGATGTTTAGAGAGAGATTTCAACAAAATCAACGAATCAGTCTAAATTCAAAATAACTTGTCCAGAAATGTCACAGAAGGATTTGAATCCAATTTTTCCATGTGAAAGCCACATGGACATAAACAACTTATGTCCAAAAGTAGTCATTATAGCAACTAAAGTACAAAATAGTTTTCATCTTCCAGACAATGACAGCATTTTTCCTAAAAAGAATATGGTTATTAACGAATATTCTCTTTTGTTGGATTAACAAATATTTAGAGTGTTGGATGCAAACTGCCAGGCATCATGAAATCTTGAAGACGTTTCTGGCTGGAAACTTATACTTTAAATAAGAATTTTGTGCAAACAGTACCTACTGATCACATGAAAAATATACAATTTTGTTATATTCTGGTGTCTCTTTGTGGTATAAGATAGTCTGGGAAAAATACCTGGCATCAAAAAACTGATGCTTGATGGTTTCAATTAATGTACAAGATTAAAAAGTTGGCATAGCATTTTCTATGTTGTATTGGGCTATTTCTGTAAACCTTTATTCTCCTCATGAAAGGTGCAGCACCTCCTTTATTCACCTGGTCTTATAACACATCTATTTTTTTCCTAAGTGACATATATATTTAAATATTAAAAACCTTTGATATTAGACATAATTATTTAATGTATTACATTATGTTTTTAGGAAAACAGACTGCAATACTGTAAAATATGACCACTGAACAGTCTGTTTACTCTAGAGCAATCTGGATGCTTGACAATGAATTTGTGGGTGAAAATACAGCCTTTTAAGCTCCACTGTTCCATTTTTAATGGTGGTCTCCAAAATAAACGTAACAAGAAACGCCAGCTCCTACTTTATTTAAAACAGGAGAGTGATCAACCCATACTGAACGATCCTCAGACCAAGATAATCAAAATAACTTCCCAATTTTTTAGTTTCCTTGCAAAAATATTATCTAAATCTTGCTGGTATCAGCACTGCATTTTAACTTAAGAATGAGCAAAATTAACCAGGATTTAGTAAAATTACCTATCATACTGAATGATCCTAAAACCTATTTTTCCACATGAGCTGAACTGAATGATACCTTTGCCTTTTAATTGTGACCTCTGAAGGATATTTAGCAGAGTCCTCTTCTTTATACAGCTAAAGTATGCAATTTCCTTACCTTTTCATTTTTCCTCCGGCTGATTATTCTATCCAGACCATTAAATGCACCAGAAGCAACGAAGAGGATGTTGGTTGTATCAACCTGCACTGTTTCACCACGTAATTTGCGCGAATTCTTCTCTGGGACATTCACAATGGTACCTTCCAGTAATTTTAACAACCCCTATATGTAGAAACAGGAGAGGCCTAAGCAACACATTCATTATTTAAAATATGCATTGAACACCTTATAATTCCAAGTAGTTTACAACAGTGACTAATTGGGGCCTATGGGAACTTGTCGAAAGGGCACCGAATGAATGTAATTACACAATTGTTCTTCCATTCCCTACAACAGGTCTTGAGAGGCAAATCAGAGAGGTCCAACAGGAGAAACTGTGTGTAGCTCAGGATTGAACTGTGGAGCTTTTGTGCTCTCGTGAGCTTAGTTGTTCACAGACGTTTTATAACCCAACTAGATAATATCTTCAGTGGGAGTGGGTGTAGGATTTGCTCAAGGTACAAAAGCTTGTTCTGCCAGTTTTGGTATGGCTGTGGTTTTCTCCTACATAAACATGCATGTAATTGTTAAGAAGGGGACTGATGAGCTGCTATAAGCATCATCACTGCCAGGTTTTCCATCTTTTAGTGTTCACTCGCATGAAAGTGTTAAGAAGGGATAAAAACCCTAAGAGGTAGCTTGTACCTCCCAGGGAAATAAAACTGGTTTTTCTCTCAATCAGGGTGGGAATTTGGCGCTAACTGGAATTACTTCATTGCTGAGAAGCGAAAGTCTCCATACTTACTTGCTGAACCCCTTCTCCTCCCACATCCCGTAATTGATGAATGCCTGGAACGCTGCCAATCTTATCCACTTCATCCAGGAAGACAATGCCTGAAAATTAGAGGCAGTTGAAGTGAGGAGCTTTTGAATGACACAAATACAATTAGCACACAGGGAAGCCCATTTTTGTTTTCTAGGACGGCAGTGACAGAGGGAGAAAATGCTCCCTGGGACATAGGCTTGAAATAAAGAGGTGGTCAAAGACAACGGGGAAAAAAAACCCTGTTAAAAAATTCTGGTTCAATAATAGCAAAGTTATAAGGAACAACCCAAGAGTGTTTTTTTAAGCAGCAGCTGGATTTTCTTGTTTTTTTCCTTTGAAGACTTTCTCTTCTCATCCAAGAAGCTCTTCAGAGGTGAACAGAAGTGGAATGTCTTCGAAGAAAAACCAGAAAGTCCAGTTGCCTCTTGAAAAAGCACCTCTGGGACAACCATGACCTGGATGACTGAGAATCGCCGCAGACATAACGAGCAACCCTTAGCTATGATTTGAGGGAAGGGTACAGGAAATAGTTTTACCTTGTTGAGCCTTTTCTACGTTGTAATTTGCGTCCTGCAGCAGCTTGGCAATGACAGATTCAATGTCTTCTCCGACGTAACCAGCTTGAGTCAAAGTGGTACAATCACAGATTGCAAAGGGGACATCTAGGCACTTGGCCAAAGTCTGGGCCAGCAGAGTTTTACCTATTTGTTATTTTTAAAAAATCTGTTACTGCAAATCACAGAATTGGAGTTTCAAATGCATTTTATTTTGCCATGGAAATAATGATTACTAGTTAGAACTGCGATTGTTCTAGTTGAGAAACAACAACAATGCATTAAAACAGTGGTTCACAAACTGTAGTCCATTGATCCCCGGTGTGTGTGTGTGTGTGTGAGGGTCTGCAAAGCCTTGAAAAAAAATGTGATGATTTAAATCTTGAGTTTTGGGAGTCTGTGGCCGCAAAAGGTATTTAAAACGGGATCCGTGGTGAAGAAAAAGTTTAAAAACACTGCATTAAAACATTCAGTTTTAACAGCACACATTGACTTTTAAAAAATTTACAGGGATTTGTCATGTAAGTTTGTCATCTACACACAGCAGTAGATGTAGCAATATTCTTAATGTCACATCAAAGTTCTTGAACTTTAAGTTATCACTACCATTCTGGTATTCAAGAGGACTTCCTTCTCCTATGACCAGCTATGACAATCTTGTGACCGATAAGGGCCCCCATTAAAAGGTTTATAGGCTCTTCGTATTAAATCCAAATTAGCTTTAAGTGGAGCAAATCCTAATTGGATTCCTGGTGTTTAGAAAACCGCAAAAGAGATGGTATGATTTATAGGCAGTGAAATGCAGGAAAGCAGAGGTGGCTATTCTTTAAAAGGCAAACTGCACGGTCAAACATCATCCAACTAAGCTGAACAGAACTATTCTTCAGGCAGCAGAAATAAACTTTTTCCCCCTGTATTTTGGGCTAAAGAAGAATTTTGTTCAGTTTGGAAGGTATTTGTTTTTTTCAGGGCACAGTGGAGAAGTGTCTGTGTGGGTTAACAATATCATTGTAGGTATAGTGAACTGAAGCTTTCCAATTGCTTCTTGTGACTAGGGAGGGAGGCTATCCCGCAGCAGAGAGCCAGGGATACAGGAAGCTGCACAGAACTTTAAGAAAACAAAGCACCAAGCAAACCTCTGCTGCCAAATATCCATAAGGCCAGCGGAGGAGCATTAGAGCCAGCTGACCCACTCATGCGATAGGACAGATCCTGTTCCTTTCTGCCAGTTTATTCAAATTTTATTTACTTTATTAAATGTACATGTTTATTTATGTGCATAAATATACATTTGCGTGGGCTAACAATTGTGTGTGCTTTCAACTGTCAACTAAATCTTTTATTGCTTTAAAAATAGTGACCAAAAAAGAAATAGAGCAATATAAAAATATATACTGTCAAATAAAAAAAAACTTTAAAAGAAAAAAAAGTATATCATTTTAAGAGTAAATATTCACAATTCTATATAAAGTTAACTAATGCAATTATTATGTACATATATATATTATATATACTGTATCTCTAATAGTTATGTAACTACCATTATTTTTAACCTATTGTATGTTGTACAGTACTTTCTAAATTTGATTTACGGTCTGATGAGGGATCACACACCTGAGCCAGTTGGTCCAAGCAACAGAATGTTGCTTTTTTCGAGCTTGATGTCATCATGGGCAGAATCTAATACTTCACCTCCTCGTTTTTCTGGAGGCACCTGTTGATTCACCTGCTGCTGCATGGATGCCCCTAAAGCATTGCCGTGCGGACTAATGCCAGCAATCTGGAGAAGTTCTGAAATACACAAGCATCCCACAAACTGAGAAATGAAGCGACCTGACAGTCTATAATATGGTGTGTACATTTGCAATTCCAAGCATTCTTCCACTTGCCTGAAAGTTATCAGAGAGAAGACCATTAGAAGCCAGTCTTGTAGCACAATAGCTTAGTTAAGACACCTCAAAAAATTATGGATTGCTTTAACCTTGACTGTTCGAACTGGAAATAACAGTGCAGTTCGCATTCAACACTAAGCCATTAACCGTGGTTCATAAACCACAACAGCTGCACTTGCACAACATGCTAACTCACAGACAAGCAAACAAACATTTGGTTCAGGTCAAGACTTAAGTTCTAACAAATGATTTAGCAACCCAAGGATATTCCATTTAAACTGAATCAATCGGATTTCCACAAAAATGACAGCTATGCATTATGCCATTACAAAATATATTGAAATATTTATTCTGCAAGTAATTAAAACATGTCTCTGGTTTCTCTTCAAATCGTGTAAACTGTAAATCTTTCACAGTAAAGTTAGTTGAGACAGTTTCAAAAGTGAAAATGTTCCTGGCAACCCTATACATGTAATATTGCATCCTTTTTTAAAGATTAATTTAGAACTTGGTGCCCTTCCATTCATTCATCACAGGTCCCTCGCATTCTAGCTTGGGTATCATTAATGTAAAATGAGAAAATAGCAACAACAGCAAAATAGATTCCATAGCCTACATGGAAATATTAAAAAAATAAAATCCTTACAGATTTCAGTCAGTATTAAAAAAACCTAAGAAAATACTCATTTTATCTCTCCTTTTTATTTACTTTGTGCTTATTTATTCCAAGTAAACATTTACTATAGCGAGGTAAAGCGGCCAAATCCTGATTACATGGAAAACCTTCTAAAAATGCTCTGAACATCACAGAAGTGGGTAATCTGTATCAGAATGGAACCACTACTGCAGTCTGCAGGAAAAGGTTCACAATTAAATCCTTTTCTAGACACTTCTGTCTAGAATTTCTGTCTTTATACTCAGAAATTAAGCAATTAGATAAATCTGGTTAGGTGTGTATGAATCCTGAGGAAGCATTCTTCACATCAATGTCCTTTCATCACCTGCGGGTTAAAAAGTGGCAAAGTTGAGACACAAATTCATCCTCAGAGCAAAAATGAGGGTCGGGTCATGTGTCTGGCTGCAAAATGAACACAGGATGGGGGTTATAATGTTTCTTCACAGCTACAGTTTAAATGCTACTCATAGTTAAAATAAGGGGTAGGGGAGAGATATTGCAGAGGAGGCCATGAGGAGAGACCACTTACTTGTAAATCTGTACTCATCCTCCCGTCTTCTTATCTCTAATTCTAAGAGACAGGATGAAAATAGTAACATGATGGAGACAGAGATAAGAGATATATTAAAAAAGACACTACATTTTCTTCACCTCTTGCCCTCTTCTGAATACAGGTTTATGGAGCAACGGACGTCACTGACAGCAAAGAAAAGACATGCTCACACCCACACACATATACACTCACCAGTGAAATATTTGCGATTTTATAATGCAGCTTATAAATGACACAGAAGACTTTCTAATACAAGCATCTACGGTTTTGCCATAGCAATAGGAGTAAAAAAAAAAAAAAAGCAAAATGTACAGCATTTTATCATGTACAGGTAGCCCTCAATTTACAATCGTTCATTTAGTGACCATTCAAAGTTACAACAGCATTGAAAAAATTGACTTATGACCATTTTCACACATACAATTCATGGTCATGTGATAAAAATTCAGATGCTTGGCAACTGTTTCGTATTTATGATGGTTGCAGTGTCCCACACACTCATGGGATTACCTTTTCCAACCTTCTGACAAGCAAAGTCAGTGGAGAAGCCAGATTTATTTAACAACCATGTTACTAACTTAACAACTGCAATGATTTACTTAACTTATGGCAAAGAAGGTTGTAGAACAGGACAAAACTCACTTAACAAATGTCTTACTTACTTACAATTTTGGTCATAAGTTGAGAACTACCTGTCATAAATGTCTACTCAGAAAGAAAGCTCTGCTAAATTCAATATGATTTCCTCCCAAGATTGCAGTCTGTCACATGGCATAAAAATGGGAAAATATTACTGTATAATGCCACCCAAAAAAACCTTCACATCGAAGTCTAACTAACTTAATATTTCTACTTCTATATTCTTTTTTTGGACAAATCCCTAATGGCCCATTTAATGTCAGCATCATTACAGGAGATCACATGTTTTTATTGAACCACACCTCTTTAATAAAGTCACCTACTCTCATGGTGGCTACAACAATTCCATGAATTTTTAAAATGATTTTTGTTTTCTGTCCTTCCTTGTGGCAGGAAAAAAGATTTGTATTAATCTGTTTTTTTTTTCCAATTTGCTAATAATACTATGTATGCCATGCTGAAAATAGCTGTGTTGCCTTTGGCTGTATACACTTTTTTATTACTGCTTGTAGCAGAATCAAAGATATCTCAACTGTTTATCCATTAAAAGAATAGTATCCTATTTGGCATTTGGTATCCATAAATTCCTTATGTGAATTTATTTGCAAACACTTGAAAGAATTCCAGCTGTTAGTTCCTATGTGTTGGAAGTACAGAGGACATGAAACTAGTACAGATATTTAAAGCAGCTTTTAAGATATTTTAAAATAATGGGAAAGAAAAACTGCAAGAGAGGAAGTCAGTAAAAAAAAAAAAGGATTTGCTCTCATTCCATCCCTCCATTTGATGATCTGTTTTTTACCTCAACAAACCGTATTTCAATTTGAATTTTTTTTTTTTAAAAAAAATCTCATTTTCTTTTCTGGGGCCTCTTTTAGATATATGTTTGTTATCTTTTTTCCTGCTTTATTTTATTCTGCTTTATTTATTTATTTTTATTTTAAATTACTAAGGAAGCCTTATACTTGCAAAATTAAAAGAGAGAGAGAGAGAGAGAGAGAAAAAATAACGAGTATCGGTTATCTGCTCCTGGTGCAAGTGAGCTACTAACACCAACAGTTTCTGCACTTTTTAAAAACAGTCATTTGCACATGGACCACAGTAGGAAAGATCGTATCCAACTGTCCCTGAATGCAAGGTAAAATGCTCTACCAACCTCTTGGAGTTAGAGAAGCCTGTTTTTCAACTTCGGCTTGTTGCCTCAGATTGGCAGGGATATTGTTGTAGATTCTCTTGTAGTGATTGTACACAGCAACCGAAAGCACCTTCTTTGCGAAACACTGACCAACAACGTACTTGTCGAGGTAGTTATAAATCTAGCAGAAAAAGCCAATAGATCCTCAACAACAGAAGGCGCTTCATTAGTAGAGACAAGCAATAAAAATTCAGGATCAGAGGGGGAGGGGAGGCCTGACTGCGAAGGCTTCGGGACTGTTATTTACCCTTCAGCTTCTGTTAAGATTCAAGGGACTCCTTTCTCCGCAACTGTTTTTATACTATGAGCTTTTAAGATTCCTTGCTTCCACCATGTGGTGGTTTGGTTTGGGGAGCTGGCAGTGCAAAGTTTTTTTTTAAAAAAAGATGGGAAGGCTCTCAGATGGGAACTGCACCAAAGAATCTTTTTCTAAAGCTTGTCAAAACTACAGAGCTTAAAAATATTTCGGGGAAGCTACGAGGGCTACAAAACTAGGAAAGCCAGCAAGGTATTTTTTGGAAACCAAGAGGCTTTTCTTCTTCTTTAGGAAAAATTGAGAAAATGTGAGATAGCACTAATACTTTTTTAAAAAATTTTTTACATATACATATCAGTTGGTGTATATATAATGATATGTACAGGCACCAGTACTTTAAAAGGTCTTGGAAAATGTGAGGAATGGAGACGAACTTTTGGATAGACATGAAGTGTCACATAAATTATGACAGTTGACAAACTATGACAATTCTTTATATGGCTTAACCTCCAGTTCCCTAATCATCTCTGTTGCTCTTCTCTGCACTCTTTTCGGTCTCAACATCTAGAGCATGGGTGTCAAACCCGTGGCATTACTTTGCCGCCGTGTGATGTTTCACGTTTTTCCCATTCACAGAGCTGGGGTGGGCATGGCTTGCACAGGACACATCTGGCCAGCAGGCTGCCAGTTTGATATCCCTGATCTAGAGGAAAGGATAGTATGATTTCACAAGAGAGGGTACATTAAGGGCCCAATTAATGAGGATTGCCAAAGGCTACAGTAATTTAGCTCATCCATTTAAATTAAAAAAGCATGCAATATGAAAGAGGTGGTGTCCCCTCAGCTAAGGTTAATTGGCTGTACCTTCTTGGGTGGAGGTGGTGGCTTCTGTTGGAAGGCCAATTTTACAGCTTCTGCCGCTGTCTCTGGCTCTTTAAGGATGCTTTTCTTAGAGTCGGCTTCTGACAACACAACGAAGAAATGGTGGCATTTTTCACATTTCACAAAGCGGGTGGAAGCTGCAAAAAAGTAGAATCAGAACCTGCTTGGCAACAGCTGGTTTTCCAACCAGGCAAGTTAAACAGTCGGTTTGAAATACAGTGCTTACAAAATGAGCTAACAAATCCTTTTAAAATAAGGGGAGGTTGGTCCACAGGTGGCCCCTCAAAACTCAGTTTGACAGGTTTGGTGTCAAAAGCACTAAATTTTTGTTAGTATGAGCTCCCTTTCCCCTTTTTCAAAATGAAAAGCTTCCTGGAGCCAATTTCACAAACTTCTAATTAGACAAAGACTATGTTCCAGCTGCACAAGTCCAAACTCCAGTTTCTCCTGAAAAGCCCCAGACCATGTAGCACTGCACATAAGAGATTAATCATATGAAAACTATTATTTGATACCTGTGTACTTTCAAAAGATTTTTTAAAAGAATCACCCAGAAAATTGGCTTTTCATCTGCTTGAAAACTACACACCCTGTGATTACAGTGCTTTTATTCCTATTGTGCCATGTATGTTCTTAGACAAAGGGATGACATCATATATATTTACACAGACTTAAGAACTAGCGTACAGCAATTTTCAGGATCAATGGCCGTTGTTCCAAGTGATGATTGAGATAGCCAGAAATCCGCCCTTTCCCATTGTTGAAAATTATCTTAAAGTATGATTTCCAAATATTTTAAACAATTCCCCAAAAGTTTGGAACCTTTAGTTCGACCTAATGAGGTGATCAGGACTTTTTTCTCCTGGTGCTTATAAACCAGAACATTTAACTCTTAATGCAGAATTTCCACTGCCTTCCTAAATGCTTTTAAGTTCAATTCAAGACCTGAGCTTAACTTTTAAAGATCTGAGTATTTGAAGTCTAACTCAATGTATTCCCATATAACCCTACCTAGGATCACAAGGACTTAGCTCTCCAGCTCATCTGGAGGTTGAATTTAAAAGTTTAAAGGGAAAAAAGCTCCTCAGTAGCATTGCAGCTTTGGCACCATGTCATTTAATGATTTTAGGATGTCTCTTGTGCCTCTTCTACTGGAAACCGACCAAACCTAAATTTTGATAGGATGTTTAACGTATTTGGAAAACTAGAACAGTTTGTTGTAAACATTAATGGAGTTTAGGCATCACTTTTGGAATTCTTTACTGGTCTTTATGCTTCAAGTGTTAGATATATTCTACATGATTACACATTATATAATATGGTACATTGTATGGTTAAATAATTAATTTTGTATACCAGATATTTCCTGTAAATGAGAGGGATATAAGTAAACTATTTTGAGTTAATTTAGACAACTCCCTGAAATCAAGCATAACATGGAACACCAAATCTGTTTTTCTTTCTAAGTGAATTATTTGCTTCTTGACCAGAAGTCACTACAGCCATCTACTCAAACCATTTAGGTAGTTGTTATTAGCACAGCTTCTTTCTTTTTTTGCTGCATGGGTTAATATTAATATCTATGACATGCTTTTAAGAAAATCTGTTGTACTTTTAACATTTTTAATATGCCATATCAGCCAGAGGTCTTTAGCAAAACTGCTGCCTTGTTCACATACTAATCTATTTCAGAAAGCTATGAGATAAACTTTTGTTTGTCCCCTGAACTCTTATGAAGGTAAGGATATAAACAGATAAACATTAAAATTCATTTCATCAAAATGTAGCTTAAAGCCCATGTTTAGAAAAAAAAACCCACCCAGTTCTCTCAGATAATCAGTTTCTAAAACCTGAACGTATCTATTTCCAACAATCTTAATTGCCAGCAGGACATAAACTTAGATTTATGATGCCACTTGAGGTAACAGAAAAGAAATCACATAAAGGGTTTTTTCTTTTCTGCTCATGTTGAAAGATCGGTTAGTGAGTAAGCATGTACAGTGATAAAGCACAATTTTGGGACATGCAATACGTGCCCCACCCCTCGGGTGGAGGGAAGCTGCCATTTAGCACTTAATGCAAAGACACCTTTAATTGGGGCTAATAACCATGACTCCACCAACTGCAGAGTATCACACACAAAGCTGATACGCTGCATGTAGAACAAGATCACTCTCAAGTTAGCAAGCAAGAAAAAAAAAATGATTTAAAAGTTGAAGATTCAAGCGTATTAAAAAGACTACCCAACATCGGGGGTTTTGATGCGGGCTGCATTGACAACTCTAAGAAGATTAGATGGCTGATGATTATACAACTGAGAAACAAGCTTGACTATTTACCGTCCATTAATCTTTTTCATTAGGACCTGCTGAATTAGCAAATAAAAGGACTGAAACAGCATAAGGACATGGTTTGGGTTCAATGGTAATACGAAGCTGTGTTGTTAGAACTGTAGTTGTTATTCCAAACTCTGGATGTTAAGTGGTATGCTACTTATTTCCACGGCATTCAAGAATCAATGTCTGAACTCCTTTGCAAAATGACTGGCATTCAGGACGGATTGAGTGTTAGCACCTTGAGCAAATAATGCATTTTTTTTTTTACTAAAATGGAGAAAGTCAGAAGAACTTACAGACGAAAGTCTCCACATGTGTGCACAAATCACCGCACTTCGGGCATCGCAGCTGGCTTCCACCTTTTCCTGAGCTTCCGGAACTTGACTTTTTACCACCGCCTTCCCCAGCAGTTTTCTTAATTAAAAAGAAAGAGAAAAGAAGAAACAGGATCTTGAAAGTCAGATAATAGATTTATAATGAGCTGCTGGCTAGTCCTCGACTGATGAGACCAACTGAGCCCAAAATGTATTTTGCTGAGACAGTTAAGTGAGATTTGCCCTATTTTCCAACCTTCCTTGCCACAGTTGTTAAATGAATCCCTGCAGTTGTTAAGTTAGTAACGCGGTTGTTAAGTGAACCTGGCTTCCCCATTGACTTTGCTTGTCAGGTCGCAAAAGGGAGCACGTCATCCTGAGACATGTAGCTGTCGTAAGTATGAACCAGTTGCCAAGCGTCCAAATTTTGATCATGTGACCACAGGGAATGCTCCAACAGTCGTGTGAAAACTGGGCATAAGTCACTTTTCTCAGTGTTGTTGTAACTTCGGTCACTAAATGAATAGTTCTAAGTCATGCATTACCCGTAAATCTTTTGCTACTTTGAAATCAGCAGTTACCCTCCCCTCCACGATCTCTCTCACAACTCAGTTTCTCTCTCAAAACTGCACGTTGTGTTCTTTCAAATCCAACGATAACAGCAAATGTTCACAGTGAAGCAGATACTTCCACGTGTCGCTGAAACTGGCACCCTCAGAGAACGCTTTAAGTGCCATCATTCACTAGAAGATGTTTCTGATTCAAATGGATCAAGGGGAAAAAAGTTCCTAAGCCTGCCCAAAATTCAGCAATTCATGTTCTGTGAAGAGACCCTCCTTCAGCTTCCTTTCTCTACAGTGAAAGCTACTCAATGGCTTCCTCCTCCAGTCAGTCCCCAGGCTGTCAAAAAGAAGGAAGAGGACAAGCGGAGAACACTTCTCCATTTTCTTTTCCAGTATGCAGTCAAGGGAAATGGGGCCAGGAAACTCTCATCGTTGGCAGAAAGCTCAAGTGGAAGTGCCAGCTGTAGCAGATGCTTGGTCTTGTTGTTTCCTCAGCAAGCCAGCCATATTTGTAAGCCAAAGATAATCTCCATGCAGAATATATCAAGCATTTAATCCGAAAAGGACCTTTGCTGAATTTTAAAAGGCGCTGATGTCTAAACACGATCATTGATTGCTCAACTTAACCATTACATCGAATACTTCAACACAATTTATGCTTCCAGATCACAATCAGTGCTTTTAAAAAACTCCAGACAGCAAGTTTGAGTTTAAAGTAATTTGTCTGTCTGTGTTTAGTTTTTCATTTACTTAGCTTTAAAAGATCAAAAGTCCTCTGACAACAAGAACATGTTGATTAAATTCAGACAACTGCATTCCAAGTTACAGTTAATGGTTGTTGTTTTTTTTATCAGTGACTTAGTTTATGGCCTCTGACCTGGTTTCTGTGTCTGTCTCCCTGTGCTGAATTAGATGGGAGATGACATGATTCAAGATGTCACTCAATACATGTACATTTTTTAGCTTTACAGGCAGTCCTCAACTTATGACTGGTCACTTAGCAACCATTTAAAATTACAACAGACCTCCCAGATAGATACTTATGACCCTCATGATTCAAAGTTCCGATAGCTGTAAACTTGGGTCAATCATGACATATGGCCATAATTCCAGACACAATTGCAGTCATAAGTGAAGGACTACTTGTGGTATGTGGGATAAGGAGTGGGGTTTTTTTTTTTTTGAAGCACACGAAGTGTATACCTTACTGCCATCTCCCGAACCATCTTTACTAGCACCATCTTTAGAAGCAAAGTATGCTGGTGTTTCAGAAAAAGTTCGAAAAGGAATAATTCTTAGAGGCTGAGTTTCACAAGTCCCAATTATTCCTAAAGCAGGGAAGCAGGAACGCCCGCATGAAATTCCTGAAAAAGGAAAAAGAAACAAAAGATTTTTGATTATTCGGTGTACATTTTCAGTAACTTATCCCCCACTTCATGGAATCTACTTGCTGAACCTTGAACCCAAGAAGTCACTGAATCTCATTCCCTTAAGGAGACTTTCTTCAATGATGGCAACTTCAGGCGCATGGACTTCAACTCCCAGAATTCCCCAGGCAGCTCCTCCTGGTTCATGAGTCTGAGAGTTGAAGTTCAACCCTCTTAAACTTGCCAAGGTTGGAAAACCCTGCATTAAAGATATACAATCAAATCCCATTAGCAAGTCCTCCCCTTCTATGGCAAATACTTTCCTCTCCAATGTAAATACTCTTAAAGGACTAGAGTGCAACCCTGCTCAAAATGCAGACCAAGTTAATACAACACATAATGGGGGATACTTTCACATATAGTTTGTACTGAGGAATGGCATCCCAAAGGTGCTTTTTCAAAAGGAAATGGACTTTGTTTTTTTGCTTTTGGAAAAAACAAAGTCCAGTTGCCTTTTGAAAAAGGACCTTCGGGACAATCATGACTCGGAGGACTGACAATCTCCACAGACATGAGGAATAGCATCTGTTATATATCAAGCCCCAAGCATTATTTCCTTGTAAAAGGTATTCTTCTTCTTTTATTTTGGAAAATTTTAAGATGACCAACAGTCCCAAAGCAATTTATCATAACAGGAAGAGCAACATAAAATACTTACGAAAATAAATTGCCAGGGAGTGTACCCTTGACCTTACTAAAAGGAAAACAGTGAAAAATCAAGGATGTTGAAAATCTTCTGTCTAGCAGAATTTAGACACCATTCCAAAGTTTATTTACCTCAATTACTGCTTGTTAACTGCATTTGTATAACATTAGCATTCAAATTATGAGAGTTCCAGCGTAACTCAGAATCACACAATGGTGGACTTTGCAGAATAAGAAGTTAAATTTCTGTTTTCTTCATGAATGCTGCTGTTTGTGTCTTTTGACTCTTACAAACTCAAATCATGAGTCTGGCTTGCTCTTCTTTGCATAAATTAATTTCAGAAGCCTGTCTGTCTATATGAAAGTACCTATTAATTCAGATTATGGCTAGTGCTAAACTACAGAATGTCATTATACAACATTCTTCCTTTGCAAATTTAGATTCAATTTGCTACTTTGGCTCTTACAACTCAAACCTTGCAGAGACATTTGTATAAGAACAGATTGTGCCTGTTTTTTATACTTAAGAACCAGACCTGAATTTTAGAGTACTATACTAGTACATAACCAATTATGTTTTGAATATAAAGGCTAATTACCGTAATAGAACTGAACTAATCCAATGTCTGCAATTCTCAATAAAAGTTTGCTCAGGACATTTCAACTTCTGTTTTTCAAAAATGTTCACGTTCCCATTTTTTAAAAATTAAGCTGCCATTTAACAGAAGCATTAACAACTTAGTTATACACAGTGCTAGGTTTGTAACTACTTATTTACATTTTTACTTTTATTATATTAATAATACCTGAAGTATATTTGAATATTTCAAGTGTATAATTATAAGATCAGATAATGCTACACCGGTGTATAATTATAAGATCAGATAATGATATGCTCAAACTAAAAAAAGGTTAATTCTAAGCCCAGTGGAATGTGATAGCAAAAGCCAGATAGGGAACCTGAGAACAATGCTTATAAAGACATGAAGGCAGAATAAAAGATTGAGATGGTGGTAGAAAACAATATTTATTTTCAGCTTTGGTGTTAAATAATTCAAGACAAAAAGTTGCTTCTCTGTAACAGAGCCATTACCAATGATGGATATTAGAATGTTCACTGTGTAAATATGGTTTGGTAGGAACTAATCAAAAACACTTAAAAACAAATCCTCACGTTATTTTTGCACACATCGTCAGCCACTGTGGCTTTTTTAAGCAGAAAAAAACAGCGGCCTAGCAAAATATGTGAACCAGTCAATATGTTGCTTGACTGTGCAAATAACATGGAAGTCGGAATACATAGAACACTTTCCAGATATGGTAACTAAATCATACAGAAGCAGATTTTTTTTAATTTAAAAAACATTTGGAGACACTACAGGCCAAACAAAATATGTTTGTTTCACCCAGATCTCAGCAATCCTAGAAAAATCTTTCATCAGCAAAACAGAGCAAAGAGAGAGCTTACTCAATAGTTCATGAGGAATCAAAGCTCAGGATACAGTTTGGACACTGTTTTGCAGTGAGCATGAACCCTGATCAATCTGAAGCAACATTATAAAGTTCTCTTCTCCACAGATAGTATTCTGGCAAGACTGTTAAGGGCAAATTGGAAAATACTTATCCAAGATTATGTCTAATGTAAACATCAATCAATGGGACTTACTTCTGGGTAGATAGGCATAGATCTGTCCTGTCAGAATAAAGTTGAGAAGAGAAAATATACAAATAAACAAGCAGAATTATATTTATTTATATTTTTATATTTCTTTAGAAAAAAATTTATGAGGATATAAAACAAGTAAAACTTTGCTCGGCTGATGAATGACCTTCCCTTTAATATTGTTTACTCATTAATCCAAATTTGAAATTCCTGAAATTGCCAATGGGTAATATATTTATTTATTTATTAAGTTTTCGCGGGTACTTACATGTATGGTATTCAGCTTTGTTCGGGTATTTTCCCACATCTTTGTAGTTGTGCTTTTAAAGTTGTAGCAACGTTTCGGCAGAATCTCATCTGCCATCATCAGGCTTCTGTATTGTGTTCGTCTGTGAGTCAGACTTTTACAGTTGTTTCAGTTTTAA
>NW_020769351.1:5526133-5567466 GCF_900518735.1 Pseudonaja textilis
TGGGACCTCGCCGAAACGTCGCCAAGATACTCTTAATCTTACACGGGAAAAGACCCGAACACACCTAGACCTACATACCTGTACCCGTGAAAATCTACGAAAACAAATATATATATGTGTGTGTGTGTGTGTGTGTGTGTGTGTGTTAAAAGACACTAAAGAATATTATAATTTAACAGCCTTCCAGGGCACAATTATTAGTTTCATGACAACAAAAAAACCAACATAAGCAGACAAGATCTTAACAAAATTAAACACAGATCTAGCAAAACAGAACACAGTAAACAAAAACAGTCAACAAAAAAGGGACTTCTCAGAAACCACACTGCAAATCTAGGCATGTCTACGGATTTGCTAAATAAAGAAGCTGTTAAGAGAGTTGTGCCCAATTTTTCAAACTTCTTTGCCATGGTTGTTAAGTGAATCATTGCAATAAATTGAATCATGTGGTCATTAAACTGTCCAGCTTCTTCCCCCCCTTCCCTTTTCCTTGTTGGAACCTGGCTGGGAAAGTTGCAAATGGCAATCACATGACCCATCATGAATACTTGTCAGTTGTCAAGTGCCCCAATTTTGATGATGTGATTGTGAGGATGCAGTAATGTTGTAAGTGGAAGGACCAGTCGGCAAATCACTGTTTGCACCGATGTTGTAACTTCAAACTGTCACTAAGCAAATGATTGCAAATCAGAGACCATATATTTACCATAATGGAATTCCACTTGCCTGACTACAGGGGGAAATGCTAAGATAATGCAATATTCTACTGGGACACATATACAGTTAGTCCTCAACTTACAAGAGTTTGCTTAGTGACTGTACGCAGTTACAATCGCATTGAAAAAAGTTAACTTATGACCATTTTTCACACTTATGAGCGTTGCGCCATCCCCAGAGTCACGTAATTTACATTCAGATCCGTAATTTACATTTACGACGGTTGCAGTGTCCCGAGGTCATGTCATCCCTTTTTGGGACCTTCTGACAAGCAAAGTCAAGGGGGGGAAACCAGATTCACTTAACAACCAACCACATTACTATTTTAAGAACTGCAGGGATTCACTTTACAACCGCGGCAAGAGAAGTTGTAAAATGGGGCAAAACTCACACAACGCATTTCTCGCTTAGCAAGATAAATTTGGGGCTTCAATTATGGTCATGAGGATTCTCCTTCATTCGTGAAATACTCAGACTGGAGCACTCATCATCCTAGAGGCACCTTAAACAGGGGTCACCTTATCAGGCAGACCCTACTTTTCAGCTGATCGTTTTCATAGTACAGGTAGTCCTCGACTTAACAATAGTTCGTTTAGTGACCATTACAACATTAAGATGGCATTGAAAAAAGTTAACTTAGGACTGCTTTTCACAGTTACGACCTCCGCAGCCTCCCCACGCTCACGAGATCAAGATTCAGACGGTCGGCAACCGGTTCATGCTTATGACCGTTGCTGCATCCCAAGGTCACGGCAATCCCCTTTTGCGACCTTCTGGGAAGCAAAAAAAAAAGTCAATGGGGAAGCCAGATTCACTTTGCAACAGGGCTTCACTTAACGACGGTGCCCAGGAAGGTTGTAAAAAAACAGGGGCAAAAAAAAAAAAAGGTCTCCCTTCACAAGAGAAACGTTGGGCTCCCTTTGCGGCTGTTAAGTCGAGGACTACCTGCGTTTGTAATGGTGGGCCTCCCAGAGTTCCCCTCCCGCCTATTGGCACAATGGGGGAAATATAAAACGAATTTAAATTTATTTAATAAACAAAACCTATCCACCTTCCAAGACTCCTTGATGGATGGATGGTGTCCCGGGCCAAAACAACAACCACAAAGTTAAACAAATGTTGCCAGTTTTTTTTTTGGGGGGGGGGGGCACGAAAGGAGGGCGAGGGGCTTTGCAGAGACCAGACAGAAATTTGCACGCGCAAAAAGTGGGCGTGCTTGCACGCGCAAAGGCACACCTGCCCCCCCCCGCCGCCGCCCGCAAAACAAAAGGCAATACAGGTGCTTCTAATCCAAAGGCTTTTTTGGGGGGGGGGGGTTTCCTTCCTTCGGCCTCACCCCCTCTTGTCACACCGCCCCCCGCCCCCAAGGAAAAGGGTCGGATTAAGGGCCTCCTTTCCCGCCCGGGCCTCCAGACGCGCGGCTGTGACTGATGGGTGTTGTAGTCCCTGCCTCAGGGACCGGGAGGGGAAAGGGAAGGCGTCGGACGGGCTCGCTGAGGGGACACCGCGACGGAGGGGAGTCTTTCTCCGGCCGGGCAGGTTACCTCGGCACGCCGACGGCAGCGACGAGCTGACGAGTCGCGCCGCAGCGGCGGCGCAGGTGCTGCATCCGGCCATGTTCCCCCGGAGAGAGAGAGAGGGAGAGGGAGAGAGACAAACAACGCCGAAGAACCGCTCTCCGCCCGCCGCTTGGCTTTTCCGCCGCCACGGCAGCGCTCGACGGCCTGTGTGGCGTCACGGGCCTCGGCCGCTCGAGACGACGGAAGAAGGCGGCGAACTACGCCTCCCGGCAGGCATCGCGCCGCCCTTTTTCCCGAGCGACCGAGCGGAGAGGAGCGCGCGCCGCCTGCTGGGAGCGCCGTTCAGGTCGCGCGGAAGAAAGGAAGTATCGCGAGAGGAGCGGGAATGGGGAGCGGAAGGGGGAAAGGGGAAGAATAATAATTAAATAATAATAATAATGTATCACCAGCTAATATTTGTGATACATTTTTAAATGTTCAGTTGACTTAGTTTCATGTTGGACAGCCACCTGTCTGAAATGGTATAGGGCTCCTGCTTGAGCAGAAGGTTCGACTAGGAGACCTCCAAGATCCTTTCCAGCTATTCTGATTGATGACAAAGTTGGCCACAAAATGCTGTTTGCTGCATGCTACGTAATCATAGTCCCAAAGGTGCTTTTTTTTTTTTTTGCAAGAGGCAGCCGGACTTTCTGGTTTTGATTTGAAAACGTTTTGCTTCTCATCCAAGAAGCTTCTTCAGCTCTGAGCCTCTTGGGCGAGAAGCGAAACATCTTCAAAGAAAAACCAGAAAGTCCAGTTGCCTCTTGAAAAAGCATCTTTGGGAGAACCTTGAGAATCTCCATAGATATTAAGCCATCATAGTTTTTTTTTAATTTTATTGAAAATTAAATTTTAAAAACATTTGAACATAGTGATCTTTTGACATATGTCAGCAGTCTTTACATTGTTGAATATCAGAATGTCATCACACAATATAGGATACACACACACACACATTTATATACATATTTACATTGTAAATCTTTATATTCATTTCTAAGAAATTTTATTGTAGTATAAACTCTTTAATTTCTATTTCACATTTTTTGACTTCCTTTCATATCCAATTGTAATTTTTTTCCCCATATTTCATAAAATTCTGAAGTATCTTGTTCCTTCAGTTCTAACGTTAAGCTCTCTAGCTCGGCGCAGTATAGAATTTTTTTTAGTATTTCATCATTAGGTATTTCTTTTGATTTCCGTATTTGGGCAATTGATAATCTTGCGGCTGTGATAATATGTATAATTAGATACAGATCTGCTTTTTTAAGATTCTCATTTGTTATTCCTAGTAAGAACATTTCTGGTGTATAATTTATTTTTACATTTAACATTTCCTCTATCCATTGCCAATTTTTTTGCCAAAATTCTTGCATTTTCTTGCACTTCCACCACATATGGTAGTAAGTGCTTCGTCCTTTCAGGCATTTCCAGCATGTCGAAGATTGGAAGCCATTCATTTTAGCTAATCTGGTTGGGTGGGAGGTGCCATCTCCGGGGCCAGCTGTTGGAGAAAGCGGCAGTGCGAGCAATCTTCTCCGCTTCGCAAGCCACTTTTCCTGTGTCCGTGGAGCTCATCAGAGCTGTCACAAGTCCTGGAGGGATGGCTGAAGGAGTTGGGGTGTCCTGCAGACCGTGAACAAGTGGCGGCTGGCAGTGAGCAGCAGGAGAAACCAGGATCCGAGAGGACCGGGAGAAGGTGACCAGCGATGGCTGCTGAGATGATCTGACGGCTGGACGAAATAAGCGATCAACAGATGGAACGATGGTGATGTTTACTTGACGGAAGTTTCTTTTCCCCTAGGCTTTTTATGCAAAGTGGCGGAAGGGAGTGCAAATAAGACTTCAGAGCCGTGGAACCTGATGAGAGGTGAACACTGCGAAAGTTTTAACTATAGCAGCGAGGGTGCTGGACAGCTAAAGAACTAGTGAAAAGGAAACCAGGAAATAATAAGAATTGAACAAAGCTGAAAGGGGCAAAGGAAGAGAATAAAAAAGAAACCTTATAGTGTATTAACTTTTGATATTAAATAGTTTGTGAAAAAAAAAGAAACTAAATAGAGACTTGGAGATTTTGAAACTGTGGTAAATTAAAGAAAAATGAAGTCTCTACAAGAATAATGACTTTGCAATATAGAGTGTGACAACTAGAAGAGACATCTGCTGAACATCTGGGGGAAATAATTGCTAGTGCTTAAAAAAACCAAGAGAAAAGATTGTTTTTCTTTATATGTGGTTGGAAACTCAGCCACTGTGGTTTGTTAAACTATGATTGAGCAAAAGGCTGGTTTTGCACAAAAACCTGTGTTAACAAAGCAGTGACTTCAAAAAGTAGATGGTCTGGTTCAAACAATATGCAAAGTTTATGGCTTCTTTCTCACAAACCACTAAACCACCAACTGACCAAACCATTTTAGCTTTGTTAAATTGTGTAATCCAGGCCATATTTTGCAGCAATTCCCCAGCCTGGGATCCACAATGCATGTTGTAATTAATATTGTTCACGTGTAATATAAATCCCTTCATTACTGTAAAAAGAATGTAAGTTCTTGCATTATTATTGTAATATAGCTACCTGATGTTTGTTTGAGGTTTCCAGTAGAAATTGCCAATATATTAATCTTTCGTCCATTGATCTATTGTTGATTGGGCTGACACCAGTAGCTATTTAGAATTTCAGATACTCTGATCTTTTTCTTTTGGCAAATGACTCATCTGAGGATTTCTACTGAGTTTACCTTAAGTTATTCCCTTTCCTCTACTAAAGATAGGAGAAAGGATATTCTACACTGACATCTGCATTACAATTTTAAGTATAATGGAGATTATTCTCCTTTATTTCTACGTAGAATTCAAATAGGATAGATAGAACTAATTTATTTCTGACATATATAAAAAGCAGTTTATATCTCTGTCAGTAAATACTAACCTTCACCTCTGGGTGGCATGCAGTGTCCAAGTTTCAGGAAGGAAAAGCTGGAATGGAGTACATTGGGAGAACAATTTTCAATCCACAATGAATTGTGGTACATTCTGTAAAATTCCAGCAGTAAAGCCAACAGTAAGAGAGAAATTTTTTCAACAAGTAATTTAAAAAGCATATTGTGTTTTAATAGTAATTTTATTATTAAAGATTACCATTTACAATAGTACAAACTAACCGAACTAAAATGTATTAAAAGAAATAGAACATGGATAAAAAAATAGAAAATAAAAAATGCATAAAGCAACATCCCACCTCCATCACAAGTATAAACAATTTTAGTAACTCATTGCCGTCTCTTAAAATACAAAAAACGATTTCTTCTTCCATGTCTTATCTCTAAGCAAATCCTTAAAGCCTCCTTGTTCAGTCCTAATGTCACCAAACATGCTTTTTTTACCCTTCAGAATTGGGCTGGAATTCCTAGTAGGGAATTAACAAACCACAGACGCTTCTTGGGGATTCTGGGAGTTGTAGTTCAACATCTGTTGGGTGTATTTCAATGTTTGAGAGCAATAAACCTCTGAATGGGATTCTGAATTGTAAACAGTAAGTAATACAGCCAGGATTATGCAAAACGAATAAGAAATATAAAACCTCCTCGTAGCAAGGTGGCAACAGACAAATCTATTAGGCGATGGACAACTACTCTACTTCCTCATTAAAGGGACCGATATGCGCCTGCGCAGATCTCCGCCCCATCACGTGGGCTCGCGTACCTTCTCTTCTTCCGGCTCCGATGCTCACCGAGCTCGCTCAGCAAATCCGCTTCCACTTGTGAAAGCCCGTCCCCACCTCCTTTTTTTTTTTTCCGGCCATGACGTCAGAGATCGGCGTGCCGCCGCCGGCCTTCCCCGCCCACTGGGGGAGGCGGGGCAGTTGAAGCGTCGGGCTGCTTTAGGGAGAGCGACGGTACCACTGCGGATGGCTGGAGGGGGGCGACGTTAGTTCTCCCTCGCGTTCGCAGGGCTGACCCACGCCTGGTGAGCACGGGCGTTAGCATGTTGCTTTCCCGCATTGAGGAGCGGGTTTTTGTGCGGCTCGTTAGAGGACCGTGGCGGGACCCTGAACTGGGGCTGGGGTAAATGAAGGGACTGAGGGTGGGGTGGGGAGTGTTCTATTGTTCCTGGCTTGAGTGGGGCTGTTAAAAGAGGAGTGGGCGCGGGGAGGGAGCGGGGGCTGCAACTGACCAGGGGACGGAGTGGTGGGAATTGCATTGAGAACTGCCCCTCCCCGACCAACCTCATTACGAAGGCATGCTGGGCCACATGCTCCCAGCCTGGTCTACCTTGCAAGACTGTTGTTGTTAAGGATCATCATAAATTGCTCTTAAATCTAAATTCTCTGCTGGTGTGAAAGTTGTGCAGTTGTGTAATGAGTAGGGGGTGGTGGAGGAAGGAGATGGGAGTGGAAGGGGGCTCTGCTGGGTGCAGGAAGATGGGCCTCTAACCTTGTTTATTTACAT
This sequence comes from Pseudonaja textilis, assembly GCF_900518735.1. The sequence goes on from NW_020769351.1 coordinate 5,532,858, forward strand.
CTCTTTTTAAGCATTTTATTTCTGCTTGTTTCCTTCCCAACTCAACATAATCCACTTTAAAGGAAAAGAAAAAAACGGGGGCTTCAATCTCAATTTAAGGGTGTATTTGATCTGGTGTCTATTTCATGCAGACCATGATTACTCGTTGCAAAGGGCTGGATGCACAAAGCCCTGGATTTCAGATTAAAAGGAATGCCATTTCGGTTAGATGTTGCTAAAGGTTTCCTCACATGAGAGCTGTTTGGAGGGCGGAAACCCCAGAGAAAAGGGTTATTTTTTCTTTTGGTGTGGTTTTCATGTGTTTTTTTTTTTTTTTGCTTGAGAGTTGGGTGGTGTTACAAATTGAATAACTTCCATAAACAAATAAGAGAGTATCACTTTTCTGCAGGTGTTCAGGCAGAGATTGCAAAGACATCAGTTAAAGATCCTTTTGCTTGGATTCCTGTACAAAACAGAACGGGTTGGATTTGGGGGCCTCAAAGGTCATTTTCAACTTCCTGATTCCAAATGATAACTACAATTTGTTGTTTTTAAGAGTTGTCAGTTCCATTACAGTTATTTAAAGTCTTATTATATATTTATGGGAGGTTTTTGGGGGGAGGGGGGGAAATAGAACGATAGAGAAGTATAATAAATACAGGTCGTCTTCAACTTAAAACCACAATTGAGTCCAACATTTCTGTTGCTGAGTGAGACATTTGTTAATGGAGCTTTGTTCCATTTTACGACTTCTCTTGCCTCAATTATTAAGTGAATTGCTGCAGTTGTTAATTTAGTAACACGTGAATCTGGCTTCCCCATTAACTTTGCTTGTCAAAAAAGGAGATCATATGACCCTGGGACACCGCACCGGTCATAAGTATAAATCAGTTGCCAAGTGCATGCATTTTGATAATGTAATCATGGGGATGCTACTATGGTCACAAGTGTGAAAAACGATCACAAGTCACATTTTTCAGTGCCGTTGTAACTTCAAACAGTTACTAAACAAACTATTGTTAGTCGAGGACTATCTGTATAATACATACTACAGGACCACCTCTGTTTCTTCACCGTGCCTTCAGCTGAATCTCAGCTAGTTTTTCATTGGTTCTTTTCTCATTAATCCTAGTTCTTTTGCCGTCGCCTTTTCTCAAAAACTGTTAGATATGTCCGTTGTTTTGGAGCAGAGAGACTGTGTCCAGAAGACCTAATAGCAATTGCACTTAGACTTATATACTGCTTCAAAGTGCTTTACAGCCCTCTCTAAGCAGTTTACAGAGTCAGCATCTTGCCCGCAACAATCTGGGCCCTATTTATGGTATAACCAGGTTTGGGTTTCAGCCTGCTGGATATGTAGTACGAGATGTGTTGTTATGGAGCAGTGCATGTTTAAACTTATTTCTGGTTATCCTGAAAACATCTGTAGGAATCAAGTTGTGTTGCCCAATTAAATAAATCTTGGGCAATTGTCTTGGTATGTGAATAAGAGATGAAATCCTGCTCTAACATGGAGAAGGAAATGATTCCTGCAAAGGCTGTTGGTATTTCAGAAAAAGCAAAATTCTAAGAGAATCCTGTAGTTTTCATTGGAGGCCTAAGGGACTTTAGCCCAAAATCCTAATTGTCCATTTCAAATGGCATGCCAACAATTATAGCTCTTGTACAGAGAAAATATGTTGTACTAGCCTCACACTGAGATTAGTGCCATGTGTTTCATGTGGGTCTCAAGTTTTGTCTGGTGTGGAATAAGGCTGTTAATTTGTTGTGTATCTGCTGCACTTTTCCAAGATAAATGTGCTGGCTGTTTATTGGGCCATAATCCAGAGCTTTGCTTATAATGGACCTCTGGCTACACAATTGAAACTCTGCCTGTTTTTTACGTGGGATGCGTTCACAGCTTCTCTCTTGACTTTGTGGATCTCCTTTGGGTCAGGATAAATGAAGATCAACCTTCCTGATATAGACCTTCACGTGAGGGGCTTGGCCATGTCAAGAGCCACAGAGAGATACCTGTGGTTGCTCCTTAGAGAGCTGCTCTGTGGTGTCTCCAATACTACTAATCCTCTTACTGCAAATATTCATACATCTATGATCCCAACTCTAAGGCACCTGTTGAAGTTTTCTCTTCTATCCAGGCCTTTCCTGTCTATTCCAATGAATAGTTCTGTTTTGTTTTCATTGTTCCATCCCCATCAATTGAATGAGTTATTTTACAACATATACAATATAGGTGTTTATGGCTGTATTTTAATTTTTATTGTAAACTGCTTCGAGGAACAATCTTGTGGGAAGAAATAAGCAATGAGAGGTGTGCTTTTAAGTAAGAAATTTGCTAAGTAAATACATGTATTGCTGTACATCTTTTTGTGCATTTCATTCCTCTCTAATTTGCTGCCAACTGTCTTTCTCTGTGGGTGTGTAGCTCAGTATAACACATTGTGCAACTGTTTAGGAGTTGTAGTCCATCCTGCTTGATCAGGGGGCTGGATTAGAAGACCCCCCCAAGGTCTCTTCCAGCTCATTCATTTTAAGTCTAAGAGCAAAAGCTACAGTGTCTGTTAGTGGTGCTACGACATCCTTTGTGGATTGAAAATATTTGGAATGTGTCTTGGCTACTGGATACTTTTTAATATGGAATATGTAAGTAAATGAATTCAAACTATCTTTTAGGGTTGTAAGTAAACTGTAGCAAGAGATGGAATGGTGGGAGCTCATTAATACAAACTGGAGATAGTCCTTTAATTCATAAATGTTATTCTTATATAATTTACTGCCAGATGGGATAGCTGACTACACTTCTCCATGCTTGGATGATCATGGAAGATTTATGGCCAAAGCTGGGGGATCAAAGGAAAGGCCCAATCATTAACTGTACTGAATATTTCAAAATAGATTTTCTTACTGTATTCTCAGCTCTAATTTAGTACACTGATATACAGTGGTATCTGAAGATTTTTAATGGTTCAGTAAAATTACAAGCTCGTTTCCCAAATTGTCTAGCAAGTTTTACATCTTGTACTAAATTACAATGTATTGGAAAATCACAATGTATTGGTTTCACACAACACTAAAGCAATAAAAATAATTTGTAAATTAGATGGTTAGGTTTGCCTACCAATTGTTAAAAGAAATTAGCAGCAGTTGCGGTCAGGGAAAAGGCAATTTTAAATTCTGGAATTGTTAGAAGGCTAACATTGACAGGCTGTTTCTAATTCTTGGTATACCTTTCTGCATGCAGCATTTTGATACAAGCTTTTAGTACTTTTTTGAACATAAGCAAGTTCCAAGTCAGTACAGACAGTTCAAAGCTGAGAAAAACGTTAGATATGATGGAAGAACTTAAATCATTGATCCTTTCAGAGTGTACTGAATTAGCTTTGTGTGTTGCTACAACAATACAGCACTGTATTATCTGCTTTTTCCTGGGAAGGGTGCTTGGTCTCTTTAGGAGAAGAATGGTTAAGTGTGAGAAGATGCTTCAATGTCTGGAATGACTTCATATTTTAAAAACCAATCTAGCTGAGAATTCAGTTCAAACTAGAATCAATTCCTAGAATACAACATTTGTAGTGTACCCCCTCCAAACTGTGTGTTTCTTATGCACTCTTATAAGTATATATTTTAATTTCCCAATCTAACAAATTTTCACTAATATGGATTAGTTTTATTGAAGACTTTAATTTTACTGGTGGTTTATAGTAGGTTGATCATAGTTGTCAATATTCATTCTTAGTTTATAGCAGTGATTTTCAAGCTTACCCTCTTTAATATGTGTGGACTCCCAACTTCCAGAAGGCTGGCTGGGGAATTCTGGGAATTGAAGTCCACACATCTTAAAATAGCCAAGTTTGAAAAACATTTGTTTAGTGGTGAATAGTGACTTTTTGAACTGTTAACCAATAGGATAAGTTCATTTACTTAAAGCTGTATTATCCAAAAAATGATAACCTCCAGATCTAAATCCCTTGTTCATTCATCTGTGTTTTACATTTTTTTTACTTTTTTTTTTTTACACTTCTTGTCTTCTTTTGTATAAATTTTCTTTTAACATTCAATAAAAATACAAAAGGAAACAGGAAAAGAAAGAACGGAAAGAGCAGTCTTCAGTATTCAGGTGGTTAAGCTATAATCAGCAGTTCGGAACAAGGTCACATGCCTTACGCTCGATATAGAAATACTTTTGTTACAGACAGGAAGAATTTTAAATAGGTATGTTTCTGATCAGGTAACTATCAATCGTAGTTGGGCTCCATCTGATAAATTTTATTTCTGCAGCAGTGGGAAAAAGATTCACCTGGGTAGCCATTGAAATAACAGGAAATGCAGGAAAGGAAATTCATGAGAAGGAAGAAAATACAGGTAGTCCTTGACATATAACAGTTCATTTAGTTACCATTCAAAGTTACAACACTGAAAAAAAACTTATGACCATTTTTCACACTTACGACCATTGTGGCGTCCCATGGCTGACTCACATTTATGACAGTTGCAGTGTCTCAGGATTATGTTTTTCAACCTCCTGACCAGCAAAGTCAAAGGGGAAGCCAGGTTCACTTAACTGGGTTAAGAACTTATCAACTGGAGTGATTCACTTAACAGCTGTGGCAAGAAAGGCCATAAAACAAGACAAAACTCACTTAAGAAATGTCTCACTTAGCAGCAGAAATGTTGGGCTCAATTGTGGTCATAAGTTGAGGACTATCTGTAAATAGGTTCTTTCCTAAAACTCTGGATTGGCTTAAATAAAACCAGAGAAAAATGAAAGGCAGCCTCCTTCCTTGAAGCTACATTAATAAGAATACTCTAGAATGGGACAAAATGTAACAGCAAAAAAGTAGAGGATGCTCACAACTCAGTGAAAATCACATGAAAACTACCTCATGGTTTATGGTGAGGTGTAAACCTGGATGCGGTGGCTCAGTGGCTAAGATGCTGAGCTTGTCGATCAGAAAGGTTGGCAGTTCGGCGGTTCTAGCATTGTTGCATAACAAAGTGAGCTCCCGTTACTTGTCCCAGCTTCTGCCAACCTAGCAGTTGAGAGCATGTAAAAATGCAAATAGAAAAATAGGGTCCACTTTGGTGGGAAGGTAACAGCGTTCCGTGCGCCTTCGGTGTTTAGTCATGCCGACCACATGACCACGGAGACGTCTTCGGACAGCGCTGGCACTTTGGCTTTTTAATGGAGATGAGCACCGCCCCCTAGAGCCAGAAACAACTAGCACTTATGTGCAAGGGGAACTTTTACCTTTTTAAACATGGTCACTGCTATTTCAAGTATCCACTACATATTTTAGGATGCAAGATACTGTATGTCTCCAGGTTCATAAATCAGTGAATTCATAACAATACCGCTGGAGAAAATAGAGTAAATAGTTACCGTAATAATGCTTCAGATAACATTGGTTTGTTGAGATTTGTTTTACTGTGTTTTGCAGATTGGTGAACGTTTCCGCTGTCTTAAGGCACTTCCTTCCATCACTGACTTTCTGATTTTACCCTGCATTTCCGTCTTGGTTATAATTCAAACACATTCAAGGTTGGTTGGTTTCGTTCCTGCAGAATTAAGGTCCTTAAGCTGTGCGTTTAAATAGCTCGTGCAAATCCTTTACGCGCATGAGCAGAATGTACCAAAAAATGTGTTTTAATTCACATTCTCCAGTTGATTAACAGATTTGGGAGTGAGTTGCAATAAAATACACCCTCTTTTCAAGCTACTTAGGAATTAGGGAGGGGTGGTAGTGAAGGAAGAATTGGGGAAAGTCTTAAAAGCCATGAAAGATATATAACCGTAAAAAGCAGTTAAAAAGAAAATAAAAATAAAGGAAATCTGTGGATTTGTTCAAGGTATTCTCTCCCTCTGTGAAGGTGGGGAGCAGCTAAGTAACATTTGCAGGGGCTAGAAAGCAAGCACTGGAGACATCTAAGATGTTGTAGTTGGTTTGATTGAATTTTGTTCATTGCAGACTCCTAAGCTTCAGCAATCCAGCTTTAAAACAAAACCGGATTTTTGGAGTTTCAGATGTTCAAAAGAGCATCCCAAAAACAAACCTAGAACTAAGGAGAAATTTCCTGACAATCAGAACAATTAATCAATGGAACTATCATGCCCCTGTTGGAATCTGATTCTGAAGGAGGGGTGGAACAGCTGATAGGGAGTGAGAGTGTGGCTCCAGTGGCTGTGGAGGAAACTGGGGAAGGGCTTACTCCGTCTGGGCATTCGGAGGAAGATCCAGGCCCACTCCTTCTTCATCCTAGGACACCCAGGGAGCAACAGATAAGGGAGCAATGTGGGTTACGGGGGAGAAAAAGGCCCTGATTCCCTTAACTAGCTGCAGCTGGGAAAACAGGATAAAGAGGGTGTTTGCGCACAGCTCCTTGCTGGAAGCAAAGCGTGAATTATTTTGGGTTTGTCAAGTCTTATCTGAGTTCTGGCGTCCTCCCAACTCTGTGTGTTTCGTTATCTTTTGAAGTCTTCAATTCCTTATCCTGCCCTGCCTCGTTAATTGCTGCAGCATGGTTTGTGTTGGTTTTTATTTATAATTTAGATGTACTTTGGGTTCGGACGGAATTTCTTCCCTTTAAAAACTGTTCTTGGGAGAGGTTTTTCTCCAGCCAATGATAACTGGACATTGGGGGCCAAGTTGAAGGTATTAAAGGGACTTGACCTATTTTTGTGACTTTGTTGCTTTTGTGCCACGCCCCTTTGGGTCATCACAGGAACGTTTGCCTCCTAGAATTGAGGGTGTTCCATCACTGGAGGTTTTCAGAAATAGACTAGACAACCATTTGACCAGGATGGTATAAGGCCATAATGGCAAACCTATGGCATGCGTGCCACAGGTGGCATGCAGAGCCATTTGTGCTGGCACGCAAGCCACAGGCAAACTTACCTCACTGTGAATGTGCGTGCCTTACAGCTGATTTTCGGCAGGTTTGAGGCCTTTTTCAGTCTCCCAACGGCTTGAAAAAAGCCTCTGGCAGGCTTTGCAGGATGAATAATAGGCCTGTTTCATCACTTCCTGTAAACCCTGGAAGTGATGCAATGGGCCTATTATTTGACCTGCAAAGCCTGCAGAGGCCGAAATAGGTCTCAAACTGGCTGAAAATCAGCTGTTAGGCGCAGTGCAGATAAGGGGGCGACTGGGGGAGGGATTGTACAACCCCTTGCTCAAGGCAGGAGACTTTATGTCGTCCTGGACAAAAAGTCATCCAGTCCATTCATGAAAGTATGAAAACATCCCGAAGCATTCTGAAAGTGGGTGCTGCGTGCTTCGTGACTCATGGAGCTGTAACCTTGGGGAAATCCACAAGACGTGCAACTCCTGTTACAATGTAGTTCCTCTGAGATGTTGATTTCTTCTTAAAGTTTGTATCGTGCCATTCTGCTTGCAGTTGTGTGAGTCAGGCTTGGCCTGTATCCATGGGCTTCAGTATTTCAGCTTGTGTTACGCACGCCTGCCTCTGCTAGCTAATTCTATAGCTAGAAGGGGAAAAAAGTAGAGGGTCTTATAGTTTGAGCTAGAGAAGGAGAGATATAATTCACCTATAGAACTGTTTCTCAACCTTGGTATCTTTTAAGATGTGTAGACTTCAGCTCACAGAATTCCCTAGCCAGAATGGTTGGGGGAGGAAAAGCAGGAGAATGGTCGTATCTTTCTCGACTTAACGAATTTGGTCGAAAGGCAGAGCCTTCACCCTGAAAGTTTATGCCTTTTAAATAAAACCTGTTAGCTGGAAAAAAGATTGCTCCCCAACTCTTTGGATTTTTAATGCCGTGTTTGTTGGGTTAAAGAATAGATCAGAATATTTTCCACTTTAAACTTCTGTGTTTTAGTCTCTCCCTGCATCTCTTCCAAACCATTTCTCACTGCTTTTCTATAAAGCAAAACATTTTGGAGAGCAGGGATAAATAAAATGACAGGATTAGAAAGATTTATCCTGAAGGAGTCTTTTGCTTCTTCTTCTCCTCTGTATCTTCTGCGGTGCTGAATTTTTCATCTGAAATGCCTTCTCTGTGTATATTTCAGGTTTCCCTTACCTTGGAATTTGCCATCATCATGGGAGAGATTAAAATCTCTCCAGACTACAGCTGGTTCAGAAGTACGGTGCCTCTCAAAAAGGTGCGTGCAGATTAATTTCCCTCTCTGCTCCAATTTCCTTCAGGAGCATTGTTGTATACATTGCAAGCATTGTAAACATAGATGAGATATGCTTTCAGTGTTGGAATTCTATTGCATGTCTTTCAGATAAACAAGGTTTGTTATTTGTGTTAATCTTCTGCAATCCGCTTGGGGGATGCATTTCTCCTCCAGCCTTGTTTTTTGTTGAGTGGCTTTTTATATATACCCTGTTTCCCCGAAAATACAACCTATCCTGAAAGTAAGTCCTAGCTTGATTTTTACACATGCGCATCCGATATAAATCCTACCCCCAAAATAAGCCCCAATTAAGATCCTGCCCACTCCAGAGTGGACGAGTAAAAATTAAGCTAGGGTGGGAATGGGAAGTGGTGGAGCTACCCTACTACTTACCTTTCAACCATTGTAGCCAGGCCTCACACACCCCAACACCTGCCTTGCCGGGCCATTTCTTCTGCAGCCAGCAAGGCTGCTAAGGCTTTCCTGAAGGCCTCTGTAGCTAATAACCAAGCTCCGGATCGATCCAGAGCTCCGTTATCGGCTGCAGAGGCGTTCAGGAAAGACTGGCCGGCCACAGAAGAAGAAGTTCCTGAAGGCCTCTGACAGCGAAAAGGAGGCCAGGGGTGACGCGCGCAAGTGAGGTTAGTGGATAACATTCCTCGAAAATACGACCTGGTGCCTTTTTTGGTGGCAAAAAAAAATATAAGACAAGGTCTTATTTTCAGAGAAACACGGTATATAAAAAGATCTCTCTCTCTCTCTCTCTCTGTCTCTCTCAAAACATACAGATTCAAACATATATTACCAGTAAAATTCTAAACCTACAATTTAAAGTGAGACTTGGGTAAAATACAATAAAAGGGTAAAATACAATAAAAGGCTAAAATACAATAATTTAATACATAAACATGTAAAATAGAATAAAATGACATACAATTATATTTCTGTATCACCCTTGCAATCTACCCCAATCAGGCCCACATACGATATCAGTCGGACCATTTTAGTCAGAAATTATGTTGTATTAAACACCATTTTCAGATTCTGGCCACACATGAGGTAGATGTTTTAATATGGGCCTCCCACTGGTCCATATGTTTAATATGTGGATCAAGGTACTTCTCTCTTGCCCCCTTTTACAGTCAGCATTCAAAGAATATAGGAGTCAGATCTTCTACCTCTTCAACTGCACAGATGTATGTACGTTCATTGTATGGGATAGAAAAAATGGAATCTCCTAAATCTAACGATTGTATCAAGCTGTTTGAATTGTGCTTGGCTAAACGTCTCCCCGAGGTGTTTTGGCAAGTGTGATTTTAAAAAGTTGTCCAGAGAAATTCACAACTGCTACCTGTATTGCTTAATGGCTGGCTTTGGAGAGAACTGCCACTCGAGAAGTTTTGCCTAACATTGAAGTAGTTTTCTAGGCTAGAAAAAAACCTAAAGGGCATGCTAAAAAGTTAAGACTCTTCTGCATTCTGATATCAACTGATTTGCACGGATAAATCACATTTTAGAACTCACACTGAAGAGAGGCATGCTTGAGCTTGTCCCTGGCCAAGGGCCACCCAGGAAAGAGGAATAAATTGTACAGTAGTTTTTGCAGTTGGGGTTTAGATGAAGTGAGTTTGACCTCCCTCTCTCTTCACAAGAAGCCTTTGTTCCTTTGCAAAATCCTTAAACTTCCTCCTGATTCAGTTGTCCGCCTGAATGATCACAACAGTGCAATTAAATGAAAGATCAGAGCCCTTTAAAAGCATGGGGCCAACTTTGCTTTATTAAAGTCAAAAGAAAAAAGCAAAAAGCAGTCAAATAGTTCATTCTAGTGAATAAGATGTCTCTCTCCGCAGCCTCCCTTGAGCCAGATTACAGCCCTACCGTGAGATAGATAGATAGATAGATAGATAGATAGATAGATGGTATTTAGCTTTGTTCGGGTATTTTCCCACGTCATTGTAGTTGTAGCAACGTTTCGGCAGAATCATCTGCCATCATCAGGCTTCTGAGATTCTGCCGAAACGTTGCTACAACTTTAAAAGCACAACTACAATGACGTGGGAAAATACCCGAACAAAGCTGAATACCATACATGTAAGTACCCGCGAAAACTTAAGAAAACATTATATATATATATGGATCTTTGGTTATTCGGGGTTTCTCCCACGTAAGTTTGGAAGTATCTAGGCAACGTTTCGATGAAGTCTCATTCATCATCTTCAGGCTTGTGTCTTCGGCTCTGTGCTTCTCAGAGTGAAGCACTTACCCGCGAGAACCTCAGAAAACAAATTTACCCGTGAGAACCTCAGAAAACAAATAAATATATATATGTGTGTGTGTGTGTGTGTGTGTGTTTTCTGAGGTTCTCGCAGGTACTTGTATGTGGATCTTTGGTTATTCGGGTTTTCTCCCGCGTAAGATTGGAAGTATCTAGGCAACGTTTCGATGAAGTCTCATTCATCTTCTTCAAGCTTGTGTTTTCGGCTCTGTGCTTCTCAGAGTGATGTGAGCTTGCAGCTGCTTCTTCCTTTTAACTGCTAGTGGGGCTCTCTTTTGCCTGCTGGTCTTTCTGAGGTTATGGGGGCTCTCCAAGCCCTGCAGAGTCTTAGGTAGGGGCTCTCCTAGCCCCCAGCAGCCCATCCTTGGATTGGACCCAGAGCATTTCTCTTCTGCTGGATGGTAGATAAGACTGAGTAGGTCAGTCTATAAGTAACCCTACTTATAGCCCTAGAAGTAACTCGACCCCAACCCATGAAGAGCTTTAGAAAGATTGGTTTCAGAACAAATGCTTCCCTCTGTTATGGGAACTGGGTATGTCTAGTTTAACAAAGAGAAGGACTAGGGGTGACATGATAACAGTCTTCCAGCACTTGAGGGGCTGTTGCAAAGGAGGGGTCAACCTATTCTCCAAAGGCAGGCAAGGAATAATGGGTGGAAGATCATTAAAGAGAGATCCAACCTAGAACTTAAGGAGAAATTTCCTATCGATGAGAACATTTAATCAGTGGAACGACTTGTGGGTGCTCCATCGCTGAAGGTTGTCTTCTACCCGATCAGAAGGCTGGACTGAAGACCATGAAGGTGCCTTCCAACTCTGCTATTTTATATGTTGTAAATTCTTCTTTAAATTCAGGGTTCCGTGGAGGATGTAGAATTAATCTTTCGCTTCATACTGTTTTCTACTCTAAGCAGTTTACAGAGTCAGCCTCTTGCCCCCCAACAATCTGGGTCCTCATTTTACCCACCTCGGAAGGAGGGAATTCAACCTTGAGCCGGTCAGGATTCGAACTCCTGGCAGTGGTCAGAGTTAGCCTGCATTACTGCATTCTAACCACTCTGCCACCACAGCTCCACAGGATATCATATGTCAGTGAACATAGTGGCTTCATTTTCTTTGAAAACCAATCCTATACTTATAGAAAAAGTTGGCAAATGCTTTGGTACTCACAGCAGAACATACATTTCTGTTCTGTCTGAGCACTAGACTACTTTTTGAGACCGGCACTAAATGTTTAAAATGAATGGAAAAGGAAGGGGGGGTGGGGAACTACTTTGATGTCTATGGAGATTCTCTGTCCTCCAGATCATGGTTGTCCCAAAAGTCCTTTTTCCTGGAGACAACTGGACTATTCTGTTTTTTCTTTGAAGATGTTTCACTTCTCATCCAAGAAGCTTCTTCAGCTCTGACTAGAGGGTGGGGAATGCAAGGATTGATTTTCCTGGCAGACAGCTGGCCCTTTGCCTTCTTTGAGTAACCTCAGCATCTCACCAAAACAATGCGAATGACTAGCCGTGTCCCTATTTTTGTCCGTCCAGCTACAAAGAATTATTAAAACCTCACAGCTCTATTCTGCAAGGACCTAAGTGTTTGCTTGACTTGTCTTAACTTCTAGTTTGGATAAGGATTTTGCAATCCTTATTTGTTAACCCTCCAAAATGTCTGCATTTCATGTTGTCCGTTTGGGTGGGCTTACGATGAACATTCCCATTAAGGCTGGAGAGTCACAGTGAGGTCTGCAGATATAGTGTTGATTTACTATAAAAAGTTAGTTAACTGGCTGTCTGTACAAAACAACACGTGGCTCTTTGTTTTTCAGAATTTCTTGGACGTTGGGTCTTCTTGTGTTGCCTTTTCAGTTTCCTGTGTGGTTTTTCCCAGGCTAATGAACTACTGGTTACCCCTTCCGTGTCATGCTGTAGAAACGCCATATGAATTTGAGAGAGAGAATGGCAGAGGTCAGAGTACTCTGGGTCTCTAGATTTTATTTATTTAGCATATAGCACATGTTAGCCAGGGATCACCGAGATGGCTGCCTGCCTCTGTGAAAGAATTTTTTTTGGGTGGTGTTACCTTTACCTGTGGGACACCTGAATGTCAGCAGGCAATCAGGGGAAGTTCCTTTCTTGTTCCTATGTGATTTATTGGCTCACGGGAATCGAACCACCAAGCTGCCGGCCTCAGCAGTGCGCAGGCTCAGCATCTTACTATGTGAGCCACTGCGGCCTCCAGGTCTCTAGAATTTAGACCTAACAGACAGCCTTCTGGTGACTCTGAATTTTTGTTTTTAAGCTGGTTAGTTGACATGCAATGTGTGGGACACCTTGTAGCCTTTCTTTGCCTCTGAAGACCCACCAAACATGAACCTGATGCTTTTTAGAACATGTTCTACCTAAAAATTACAGCATATGACCAAATGGCTGGTTTCATAGGACAGAGTGAGCTGAGATCTCAGCTTGGAAGGAATGTGGATAAGAACACTTATAGGTTTCAGAGAAGGGGTACGGTGGCCTTGTTTGAGACCTGAGTGCTGTGCAATGGAGTGAGCTCCCATTCCTTGCTCTAGCTCCTGCCCACCTAGCTGTTTGAAAGCGTGCAAATGCAAATAGATAAAAAGGTACCATGGATGGTTGCCTTTGCAACCATCAGGAAATATTGTAATAACTGTTCTGAGCTTGATATTGTCTCGAGATGTGTGCAGCTCCCAAGATGCTCAGCAAAGGCGCGTGTTGGCTGGGAATTCTGGGAACAGGAGTCCTAGCATAGCTGCACCTGCTAAATTCCTGGATACTAAGGGCCTTAAGGATGCTAGTTGCCATTGTTTTAAGGAAACTCGCATGAAGATATTTGGGGTATGTTGCAGTGTGTCGGTGATGCATATTTATAAAATGTCTCCAGACAACAGAAACATGTCATGTGCCAGGTTAAGAATGCTTTATTTGTTCAAAAGGAAGGTGACCCTGGTTTGAAGATAATCCCCATATAAAACAAAGATTAGAGAGGAAAATCTCATTAGTCTGTATGGCCACGTTCAGAGAAAAATACGAAGGAATCTTTTTCATTTAAACATTTTCCAGGTAAAAACCAAACCATGGTGTAATCCTGTATGCATTTGTTGGACAAGAAATCATTATCCTCAATAAATATAAATACATTTAAAAAAATAATGAGAAAAGAAGCAATCCACGGAAATTTAAAACAACCATTATGTTTTTAGGGTGTTGCAATACTTGCTTAAAATAAAAGTAAACTTCCAAATCATCCTGCATTGAGCGAGATAAGGACACTTGAAGGTTTCCAGAGAAACGGCTGCTAACAGCTAATAGTTTGGCATAATAATGAAAAGGTTAATGAAACACAGCACATTTGTGCCAAAAAGGTCTTAGGTATTCTGTGCTCATTTAGCCTGAAGTTTGAACATCTGTAATTTTTCTGTTTTGTTTCCAGAACCTTTGAGACTTATTTGTATATCCTGTCTGAGAAATAGTTGCACTTCTCTTTATATTTCTCAGTTGACAGAATCTCGGAAAACCGATCTAAAGTGACCACATGATCTTCATATGATCGGACTCTGTTTAGACCCTCCTTTGTTTGTCCTCGGCTAATAACTCTTAATTCAGAGATGAGCAAACCAGGATTCGGGATTTGTATTTAGCAGTAAGCGAACTATGGAGAAAGATCTGATTCAGTTCAGCCAGTTACGCAAATACTCGTTTTTGCACGACAAAGACATATTTGCTTTGTTATTTACCTTCATATCTTTCTTGGCAGCTGCTGCTTCACTTACACCCGGCCATTTTATCCTTGACTCACTTTGTAGAGGGATTTACTTTGTTTCAGAGAAGAATAACAAAGAAGATAAACAGATAACAGATAATCAGAGTTGGAAGGGACCTTGTGGGTCATGTAGTCCACCACCCTGCCCAAGCAGGAGACCATACACCATTTCTGACAAATGGCAGTCCAATCTCTTCTTGAAGGTCTCAAGTGATGGTGCTCCCACAACTTCCGAGGACAACTTCCATTGGTTGATCGTTCTCACTGTCAGAAAGTTTCTCCTTATTTCCAGGTTGAATCTCTCCTTGTTCAGTTTCCATCCATTATTCCTTGTCTGGACTAACAGGCGCTTTAGAAAATAGCTTGACCCCCTTCCTCCTCCCTGGGGCAGCCTCTCCCTCAAATATTGGAAGACTGCTCTCATGGCTCCCCTGGTCCTTCTCTTCACTAGACTAGCCAAACCCAGTTCCTGTAACATTCATTTTAGCCTCCAGTCCCCTCATCATCCTGGTTGTTCTTCTCTGTAGTTTTTCTAGAGTTTCAACATCTTTTTTATAACGTGGTGAACAAAACTGGATGCAGTACTCTAGGTGTGGTCTTACTAAGGCTTTATAGAGTGGTATTAGTACCTCCCTTGATCTTGAGTGTATCCCTCTGTTAATATACCTTAGCATTAGCTTTTTTGGCGGCTGCTGCACACTGCTGGCTCATATTTAGCTGGTTGTCCACTAAGACTCCAGGATCCCTCTCACAGTTACTGCTATCGAGCCTGGTTTCACCCAGTCTATATGGGTACTTTTGATTTTTCTTGCCTAAGTGTAGGACTTTACTTTTCTCTATATTGAATTTCATTTTATTAGATAGGGCCCAGTGTTCTAGTCTGTCAAGATCCATCTGGATCTTGAGCCTATCTTCTTGGGTGTTAGCTATTCCTGCCAGCTTAGTATCATTTGCAAATTTGGTAAATTCTCCTTCTATTCCCTCATCTAAGTCGTTAAAGAAGATATTGAAGAGTACTGGGCCTATGACAGAACCTTGTGGCACCCCACTGCTTACTTCCCTCCATGTAGACTTAGATCCATTAAGGACTACTCGGAGAGTTCGGTTTGTCAGCCAGTTGCGAGTCCATCTAGTGATGGTGCTATCTATTCCACTTTTTTCTAGCTTACTAAGAAGTAGGTTGTGATCTACTTTGTCAAATGCCTTGCTGAAATCTAAATATATTATGTCCACAGTAATTTGCTGGTCTACTAATTTAGTCACTGTGTTGAAGAATGAAATAAGATTGGTTTAGCATGATCTGTTCTTAACAAACCCGTACTGACTGCTAGTTATTACTTGACTTGTTTCTAGACGTTGGTAGATCTGTTTTTTTATTATCTTTTCCAGTATCTTCCCAAGTATTGATGTTAGGCTGATTGGTCTATAGTTTCCTGGTTTTCTTTTTTTCCTTTTTTGAAGATGGGAACCACATCAGCTCTTTTCCAGTCCTCTGGTAGTTCGGTGATCCAGGATTTTTGAAAGATATGGTGCAGTGGTTCTGAGATGACCTCTGCCAGCTCCTTTAAAACTCTGGGGTGTAATCCATCAGGCCCTGGTGGTTTGTGTTCATCAAGATCAGACAGGTGTTCTCTTACTATTTTTTTTTTTTTTGCTTATTTTAACTTTTATTTCTGATCTGTCTTTTACAGTTACGTTTTTGGTGGGTTGCGATACAGTTTCTTTTCTCGTGAAGACCAATGCAAAGAATGAGTTAAGCAGTTCTGCTTTCTCTCTGAAAGGGAAGTCGGGCCTTTTCTAATCTACCCCGGAGGGTGAAGCCTTCTCATGCCTTTAGACTTGTGATCTGCCACTGACAACAGCAGTTGAGCTGCTGAAAAAAAAAAAGTGGATTACTATTTCAAGCCTCCTTGTTTCTTAATACTTTCCCTTTTAAAGTGGAACGGTCTTGGTGTTCATGTGATGATCACCCGTTTCCAAGAGTAAGCGGAAGTATAGCTCCAATTGGTTATGTTAGGATTTTTTTTAATTGGTTGTTGAATCGTAAGCATTTTAGAAGAAAACAAAACACTTGAGAGTGAAAAACAGTGCAAGATAAAGGAAACTTGATAAGTCATTGCGGCTGGAGGCGAGGAAATCAATCCATCCTTAAAACACCGTTGCAAACCCATCTGAAAAGCACATTGTGCATCATACTTTAATTTTTCGTGCCTTGTGCTACAGAACATCGTGAGCCGATGAGATGCTGTCTAGACGGTGGATTGCTCTTAGAATTGGCAAGTTGGGGGTGACCTGAATGGGCAAAGTTGTGGTTTTCAGTTACAAAAGCAATTGATTTTTATTTCACAACTTTGCTGTTTCCTCCTGGTTAGGCGGAAGTGACAATTGTCCACTGCCTCTTACTTATTTATTTTGTCTCTATCCGAAAAAGATGATCAGCCTCTTCCCCAAATAATTTAATTTTAAAACAGGAGGGTTGTTTGTGTGTTATCAAGAGGATGATAACAAAAGCAAACAAGATTCTTTTTTTGTCTAATTTTCTTTGGGAAGTAAACGGGAGGAATTAAATGCAGGTTCTCTTTATCCTTTGCAAAATATAGCAATGCTGAGGTGAACTGAATGGAGACTCTTTCATTCCTGTCTTGTAGGAGTTCAGGTAGTCCTTGGCTTACGACTACAACGGAGCTCAATATTTATGTTAAGTGAGACAGTTGTTAAGTGAGTTTTGCTCCCATTTTATGACCTTTCTTGCCACTGTTGTCAAGTGAATCACTGCAGTTAAGTTAGTAACATGGTCATTAAGTGACTCTATCTTGCCCATTGAATTTGCTTGTCAGAAGGTCACAAAAGGGGATCACGTGACCCCGGGAACATGGCAAACGTCATAAATACGAGTCAGTTGCCAAGCGTCTGAATTTTGATCATGTAACCATGGGGATGCTGCCACGGTGGTTAGTGTGACAAATGGTCTCCGGTCCCTTTTTTTTCAGTGCTGTTGTAATTTTGAACGGTCACTAAATGAACTGTTGTAGTAAGTTGAGGACTATCTGTTCTGCCTTTCTCATCCCTGGGTCTTCAGGTTTGTTCGACTGCCACTCCTACGTGCTTGGCTATACCAGCCTGCCCATCAAGCAAATATTTGTCAGGATGTGAGGGCAAAATGCAACCAGTTTATTATGAGGGAAATATAATGAAGATCCTCACAAGAAAAGTAAATATGCCCTACTTGTCACGTGGCACAATAAAAATCCCCTCTTTTTGTGAGGAAGGCGTTGGGAACTCATGAGCTGCAAATGTACTGGCACCAGCTGAGTTTCATCAGAGTGTGCCCACACACCAGAAAGCTTGCAGGATAACATAGGCCACAATCCTGCCACGCACCTCTCTCGCCATCTCCCCAGCAATATTTCCCATGTTGCCAGAAGAATCTTTAACGTACAATTGCAGTGGATTTTCTTTTGGAACCACTCCAAAAGTTGTGGGGCTGGGTCTAAAGTGATCCAGGCTGATTCTTTTACAACCCATCAATTGTTTTATCTTGCCATCTGTCAGAAATGGTGTAGGGCCTCCTGCTTGGCCGGAGGTGGGGGTTGGGCTAGATGACCTACAAGGTCCCTTCCAACGCTGTTCTGTTCTGTTCTAGGAGGGCCCTGTTGGTCTAGGGCAGAAAGTGACCACAAATGCTTACGCCTTTTAATACAATCCAGTATTAGTTGGAAACGATGCTAAAGGGTTCCTCCTGATGTTTTGCACACTGATGGGTTTTTTTTTTCTTTTTTGATGGGGTGATAGTGATAATTATTACAATACTTCCGATACTGAGAGAAAAGTAGGCAAAATAAGATCTAAGGGCCATTTAATGGTTGCTATTAAAAGTGACGTTAGGTGTTTTTAAGAGATGTCCAATTGGAGCCCGAGGACAGGGTCAAACACGTGGCTAGTTAGAATAGAATAACAGAGTTGGAAGGGGCCTTGGAGGTCTTCTAGTCCAGCCCCTTGCTCAAGCAGGAGAACCTATACGATCTCAGACAAGTGACTGTCCAGTCTCTTTTTAAAAACCTCCACCGGTTCATTGTCCTCACTGTTAGGAAGTTTCTCCTTAATTCCAGGTTGCTTCGCTCTTTGATTAGTTTCCAAGCTCTCACGACAGGCCTACGTCCAGCCTCCCGTCAGTTCCATTAACCCTTATCTTAGTGCCAATTTGGCATGAGTATTAGCAGATCAGATTCTTGTACATGGCCAGCATGAAATAAAGTTTTAGGGCTTTGAACTCTACTCTGTTTCTGGTTTCTTGCACCCCTGACAGTCTTCGGTTGGACTTGCCAAGAGTCACCTCTGCTAAGGAGTCACTTTTTGGTCCTCTCTGACGTCTCTCTTGCAGATCATTGTAGATGATGACGACAGTAAGATTTGGTCGCTCTATGACGCAGGACCCAGGAATATCCGGTGCCCCCTCATATTCCTCCCACCCGTCAGTGGAACGGCGGACGTCTTCTTTCAACAGATTCTAGCCCTGTCTGGATGGGGTTACAGAGTCATCGCTGTGAGTGTCTTCAGACTATCCTGTGTTTCGTTCGTTGAACTTGCCTTCAAGGCAGGGGACAGAGGCCTGGGGTCATGTCTCGGGAGGCAGAGAATAGATTGGCTTGGCAGGGCCAGTCAGAGGTGGTATTTGCCAGTTCTCCGAACTACTGAAAATTTCCGGTTCTGCAGAAGTGGTCAGAACCTGCCGAATACCACCTCTGCTTCTGAGCCCTATTTGGGTAGGGCAATTCTGCCATCTCAGTACATTTTATATTAGTCTTTGTCTAGACTTAGACTACACATTTCTATATTTAGACTTTGGAGGCCACAAAAACAATACTGAGTATACTTGTGAAATTGGAGCTTACAGTATTTACTCACTGTTTTTTAAATTTTGCAATTATCAGTAGATTCCCCACTTTAAGAGTTGGAGATGGTTTAGAATAAGATAAATCAATAAGAAAGCCGTCAAGAATCTAACTAACTTCTGTAAGTAAAGCCACCTAAGAACCACAGGATCTAAGCAGGTCTTCACTTTAGTTTATTTTGTTGTCCTTGCACTTCATACAACGAAATTAAATGCCATCGTCAGTGTACATTATAACTATAAAAATAAAACCCCAACACACATCCTTCACATTCTATACAATTGAATTGAAAACCCCTGATATTGCATTAATATTATCTGCCTCTGTGCAATTGGCAAACCATACAGAGGTGCAGTAAGTTAAGATACTCTCTATGGTGCAGCAGTGGAAGGTCACCAGCAGTTTCTCATTCAGTTGTTGTTTTCTGAGAAGTCTCAGGTAATATAATCTCTGCTGGGCCCTTTTGACCATGGCTGCAATGTGGGCACCCCAGGTCAGGTCGTCTTTTATGGTAACACCCAGAAACTTAAAACTGGCCACTTGCTCCCCTCGGTCTCCCTTGATAAGCAAGGGCTGGAGGTCTGATCTGTTCCTTCTATAATCCACTATAAGCTCCTTGGTCTTATTGGTGTTGAGGACCTTGGTCTTATGGTCTCCATTCCACAAAAGCAACCGGTCCACCTCATCTCGATAGGCAGGCTCATCCCTCCCACCACTGTAGTATCATCCGCAAATTTAGTAATAGTGTTACTAGCGTGAGCGAGAATACAGTCGTGCACATAAAGAGTATGGAGTAAGGTCTTTTCTTCAAAATGGGATTTCCCCAGTTAAAATGCAATTATGCCTCTGCTCGGAGTTTATCTGCTGAAAATGTTGAAAGTGGCAATTAAATTTCTGTAAGGGTGCCCTTCATCTTTTCCTCTGTTTTTGTTTTCTTTTTCTTTTTTACTGTTTTAGTTACAGTATCCAGTTTATTGGGAGATCTTTGAATTCTGCGATGGATTCCGGAAGCTGTTAGATCACCTACAACTGGATAAAGTTAGTGCTTACAATAAAATGTTAGGTAAAAAGCCTAGAGTTTATTCATGTTCATGGGCTCAACCGAGAGAGAATCTCCTTAGTCTGTACTGAGTCACTAATCTATTAATCTTAGGCATTTGTTTCCTTATCAGATGTCTAAACTGGTCCCTTGCTAGGTGATGTACAAGGTCAAACACAATATTAAGAACAGTAGGATCAAAAGCAATAAAAGTGTTAACAATTGGGAAGAAAAGTGAGGTTGTTTGAAAAAAAAAGTGGAACCTCTTGGAATACTTGTTCTGCCTTCCTTGTAACAGACTTGAAACCAAAGATACTTTTTATAGGGGTATGAAAACAGACTCTTACTTTTAAATAGGACTTCAGACCCAAAACAGAGCATTCCTCACCTGAAACGGAGCTATTTTGAAGGGCAAACACGTCCCAAATACTGCAGCCACCCGCCTTGCATTCGAAACGGGCTTTTAAATTTAAGATGCTTTGATTCAAAACATTCTACCTGCCCCTAATTTTTTGCATAACGGTTTAACACAGCTTCTGAACTGATACTTGCATAAATGGTTTATTTATTTATTTAAAAAAAAGTGTATATCAACTTAAAAGAGCATTCATGTAAGATCCAGGGTTTGTTTACTGATAAAATGAATATATTTTCACCAAGCAGATGTTGCTTTATTTCTGGGAGGACTATTCTGTTGGATCATCACTGATAAAAATATTCAGAAAATACAAGTAGAATGGGGAAGTGGTGTTTTTATTTGAAATGATTCGTTTCTGTGGGTGAAGGGAACCAACAGGAGGTGGCAGAGATTATAGAATGAAAATGAGAGATTAATTGGAAAGTCCATTGTCTGAACCTTTAATCTGATTACCGAATTTGCCATAAATCAGGGGACTCCCAACTTTAAGACACGTGGACTTCAATTTCCACAATCCTGGGAGTTGAAATTCCCAAGTCTTTAAAGTTGCCGAAGTTGGAGATCCCCGCTGTAAATGTTTTCTGCTTGCCTCTTGATCTGCCAGCAGGTGGAAACTGATCTGGTTGCCAAATGCTTGGAACGGTAAAACGTGTTTGATAAAAAGAAAAATAATCAAGAGGATTTTTTCTTTCATTGTTTTATTATCAGGTTCACCTTTTTGGTGCTTCATTAGGAGGTTTCCTTGCTCAGAAATTTGCTGAGTACACCCACAAATCCCCCCGGGTCCAATCCTTGATTCTGTGCAACTCTTTCAGCGATACCTCGATTTTCAATCAGACGTGGACAGCAAATAGGTGAGGCATCAGTCAATAAATCCACATTTGCCTCTTTTTTTTTAAAGAGACGAACCCCGTTAAACGATTTGTCAGAACATCCCGGCTGTGAAGTTTGGAGCTAGGCACAAGGAGGGCAAGAGCCTCTTGGTGGAAGTAGGGAAGACTGGTGGAAGCTCAGATCTGATGCTGTTCCTCTCCTTCCAAGGGGTTTTTGAGTTTGAAGCATTTTGCATACGTGTCCGTCTCTCCGGTTGGGAGACAAGTCCAGGTTGTGTGCTCGCTTTTGAAGGCAGAACGTTTGTGTGGGATTCTACTGGATGTTAAATTCGCATCTGGTTCTCTGAACCGGTATTTGAACCGACCGGCTGGCCCCTCCGGCCCCTCCCAGGAGTTTTCACGCGGCCCATTTTCTTTTCTTTTTTTAAAAATAAAGTTTTATTTGGGTTTTCACAAAACATAATGCAAATTAGATACCTTTTTTTGAGAACAGCATGATCCTGGGTTGTCACTTTTCCATACAGATATAAACTCAGTTACATATTCCTCTTGTATATCCTATTCCATGTCTAATAACTATTTTCACATTTTCTCAGTAGTTTTTCCCTTTCCTTGCTTTCTGCAACCATATTTTTAATTACCTCATTCCTTTCTAATTTTAATTACATATCTTTTTCTGAATTTCAGTATCTTTCTAATCAACATTTTTATATTTTTGTCTGTCCTATTTACAATTTCATATTTTCTTTTCTCATAAGACAAATTTTCCCCTGTAGTTATTAGACTGGAGTATAACACCTTTGTATCTTTTACTTATTATCCATACAAATCTGATTAGCACGTGGCCCATTTTCAACGCAGATAAGTGCAAGGTCTGCCGGGAGGCTCTGGGAGGGGGAAAAACGGCCCTTCTGAAAGTATCAGAAGTCCGGAAACAGGCCTATTTCCATCTTCCGGAGGGCCTCCAGAGCCTGGGGGAGGCCATTTTCGCCCTCCCAGAGACCCAAGAGAAGCCTTCAGACTCTTGGGAAGGTGAAAAATGGCCCCTCGGGAGTTCCGGTAGGCCACGCCCACCATGGCCACGCCCAACTGGTGACCGGGCAGCGAACCGGTTGCTGGGATTTTTGAATCCCACCCCTGGATCCACATTCCTTGTGTTTGAATAGAACTTCCCTTTCTGCAACTCACAAAAGCAGATTTTGGGATGGCTTCTGTTCTTTGGGAGAGTTGAGGTCCATCACGATGAGCCGGAGGGAATGCATTCTGCAAGCCACGTCCATACATTCTGGAGTCCTGGAGCTTGGTTTGTGAAGCTTGGTTTTTATGGGTTCTGGGAACCATCAAAAGTCCTGGCTAGCATATGCAAGCAAGTCTGCTAGTTTCCTACCCTGGAAGCATGGTTGTGTCAGCAAAGACACTTGACTTTAACAACTCTGAGTTTTGACTTCAAGAGGTTGCAATGTGTCCACAAATAAACTGTGATTATGTCTAGTTTAATGAAAAGAAGGACTAGGGGTGACATGAGTCTTCCAATATCTGAGGGGCTGCCACAAAGAAGAGGGAGTCAAGCTATTCTCCAAAACACCTGAGATCAGGACAAGAATTGATGGATGGAAACTAATCAAGGAGAGAAGCAACCTAGAACTCAGAAATTTCCTGACAGTGAGAACAATTAATCAGTGGAACAACTTGCTTCCAGAAGCACTAGATGTTCCAATAGTGGAGTTTGTAAGAAGAGAGTGGACAACCATTTATCTGAAATGATGTAGGGTTTCCTGCTTGAGCAGGGGGTTGGACTAGAAGACCTCCAATGTCCCTTCCAATTCTGTTACTCTGTTAAATATAGAGTTTCTATTTCCAATTATTCAATTCAGAAATCCAACATTGCAAAATTGATTGCATTGTTATAAGAGCCAACCTTATTGGCTGCTCAGAAATCATTGAAAACTTTACTCTTTCTCCAAGCATTAGAGCCTCTGCATTTATCAAGGAATTGTTTATTTTTACTGGGTAAGTTATTGATCTTTTTTGTGGTTGTTCATTTGCATGAGTATCTTGGTTTCGCTGTTTTGTCAGCCATCCAGACTGATTTGTTTAAGATGGGTGGCCATATAAATCTGCAAGGTATATAATCAATATTTTTCTTCCCACTTGGATTTGGAGATTAAAGATATTTCATTACCCTAAAACCAGCCATAGACCTTAAAAGTCCAACCACACAACATGCAATTTTGCACAACACAAAGTCAGTGCCATTAGATTATGCCTTTTCAGCTGAGAAGGAAAAGAATAAATGAAATTAAAATTGGAAGTTAAAAAAAAGCTTGGGTAATGCAGAATGCAGAATGCATTCCCTCCGGCCCAGCGTGATGGACCTCAACTCTCCCAAAGAACAGAAGCCATCCCAAAATCTGCTTTTGTGAAAATTGGGTAAAAAGCTTTGTTACCCAATGGTGTTGTTCAACATTAAGTAGTCATTAACATTTGAAGTGGCCAACACTAGCTTAAACCAGGGGTGGGATACGACAGGGTTAACTACTGGTTCGGGATTTACAAGCCGCACCCTGTAAATCGTCATCAGCGGGTTGCAGAGAAGCAGCCTTTGAAACAGCCCTCTTTTCTTGTTTTAACTGCAGCTGTGCCTCATTTGGCAGCTGAAGTTGAAAAATCAGGAAATAAAGGTCATGTAACAGCCTGGGTGGGCAGCTGGGCAAAAAGATCAGCAGACATAGAACTACAGAGGTGGATAGAACTGGTAGAAACCCACCCCTGGCTTAAACTCTATCAATCTAGGTTGGATGTCTTTGTCTACAATAATGAGTAGGATAATTTAATAGTCACCTGGGAATTGTTAGATGACGGCCAGAACGGCCTTACTAACAGTGTGAAATCAGGTAAGCAGAGCTCTTTGGGCAAAGATATTTTTTTATGTTTAATGTGACAACACAGGGCTTCTCCTGAACCTGAAGTCCTAACTTACCTTTCTATTCCTCTCTCTTTCCAGCTTTTGGTTGTTGCCTGCTTTCATGTTGAAGAAAATTGTCCTTGGGAATTTTTCCTCTGGTCCCGTAGATCCTGAAATGGCTGACGGAATTGATTTCATGGTGGATAGGGTAAAGATCCATAACGGTCAATTTGGTTACTTTGATGGTGTTCTGAAGTTTGTCCAGGAAATAGCAAAATACTGTGTGCTTTTGATCTTTTTCCTTTTTCTGTTCAGTGAGCTGTGTGTGTGTGTGTGCGCGTAGGTAGTCCTTGACTTACAACAGTTCTGTCAAGGTTCCTACCGATGGTCCCAACCCAGCAACCACTCTCAAGACGATCAGATCTCTTAATGCAAAACTTTGTTGAGTACATCATTTCGGCACAGAATGAAAGCAAAACCAGATCTAGCTAATTCCAGCACAATTCAATATCATTAAAGTATAGAATCCTCCCTCCCTCCCATTAGTGGAGGTCACATTGTTCAATTAAATGTCACAATATTGTTATGAAAAGGTATCTAGAAGGTCTGGCAAACACCTGCTGAAGTGACCTTGGTTCTCATGGGCTGAGAGCTTGGTGGTTACAATCCACATTCCCTCTTCAAATCCCCCTCCCCATAGTTCGTTGGCAAGTTGAGAAGCAATAGCAGTGAAAGAAGCACCAGTACACATCAAATCTTGACAAGTTCATTTAGTCACCATTTGAAGTTACAATGGCACTGAAAAAGGTGACTTATTGACCGTTTTTCATCCTTAATGACCGTGGGAACATCCCCATAGTTACATGATCATATTTCAGAGGCTTGACAACTGGCTCATATTCATGATGGTTGGTCGCAAGGTATTGGAACCATAAGTCAATACGTAACTAGACTCGATTTTATAATGGTTTTTGCAGTGTTTCCTAAATCACTATGATCGTTAAGTGAATCGTGTGGTCATACAATTCCCGGGATCATGTGATCACTTTTTGTGACCTCACAAAGTCATTGGAGAAGCCAGATTCATTTATGTACCATGTTACTAATTGTAATTATTTCAGCAATTCACTTAACAGCTGTGGCAAGAAAGATCGTAAAATGAGGCAAAACTAGGGGTGGGATTCTACCGGTTCGGATCTGGTTCTATAGAACCGGTTGTTACGATTCTGCGCAGTTTGGAGAACCGGCAAATCCTGCCCCTGGCTGGCCCCGCCTCTCCCCACCCACCCCTCCCTGCCCAGTCAGCGCGCATGCCCGACATTGCTGACTGTGTTCTCCGCTGCCCAGTCACTCCTTAAGGTATTTCTTTCCCCCCCCCCGACGATCAGCTGTTCCAACAATCAGCTGTGCCAAGATCCCACTCGCTGTCTTAATGCTTCGCCCAGAGGCTTCCTTGAGGCCCAGGAGGCCAAAAAGCAGACCGTGGGGTGGGGTTGTACTGCAAAAAAGAAACCACACCCACCCAGTCACATGGCCACGCCCACCTAATCACACCCACAGAACCAGTCGTAAAAATATTTGCATCCCACCCCTGGGCAAAACTCACTTAAACAAATGTCTCACTTAGCAATAAAAACGTTGGGCTCAATTGTGTTCGTAACTCGTGGACTACCTGTATGGTATGTAATATTGGGAGACCTCCAGGATCCCTTTCTACTTTGGTATTCTGCGTTCTGTTTCTTGGTCGCCAGATTTCAGATCCAAAATAGATGGTTTTTGTTTTTTTGTTTTGTTTTTCTTAACGCCTAACAGCTGGAAAGTTTGGGCCAGAGCGAGCTGGCTTCAAGACTCACTCTCAATTGCCAGAATTCCTACGTTGAACCTCATAAGATCCGAGATGTCCCTGTCACCATCATGGATGTGAGCAACCTTGCAATATTCCTAGCTGATAAGCATCGGATGAAACTGGGTTAGCTGGGTGTTGGTTTGTGGGAATCTCCAATCCAGGAGGATCTGTGCCTACGGTGGTCGTACCGGCACCATTTCCTCCAAGCACTGGGACCTTCTGGAATAAAAGAGAGAACTTTTATTCCCTTCAGGGAAAGACCCTGAGCTCAGTGATAAGGGATGGCAAAGCTCATGCTGGTTTTGACTTCTAGGTATTTGATCAGAGTGCCCTATCTACAGAAGCCAAGGAAGAGATGTATAAATTGTATCCCAATGCCAGGAGAGCTCATCTTAAAACAGGAGGCAATTTCCCATATCTCTGCAGAAGTGCTGAAGTAAACCTGTATATCCAGGTAAGCCCTGCTGCTCACTCATTCATTCTGTCAGCGTTCCAGCAACCCTCCTTTCCAGCCAATAACTCCGAGACAGACATCTTCTCAAAGATTGCTTTATTAGGATAGTAACTGGCACATCTGTGGAATCCCGAATCTGGAAGTTTTCGGGCTTCCTTGCAATATCCAAAACTACAAATCCATCCCAACCCTTGGCCGTCATCACATCACACGGCCCAATCACGAGCTCCATCCTAGAGTAAGATTCTTATTTCATTCTGCGGCACACCGTGGCCTTGAACTGACAAAAGAATATCATTTTGTCTATGTAAAGATACTCAATTTGAAATCCCGCCCTCGCACTATCTCAGGCTTGTGGGAGCATCGAATGTCAATATGACTTCCAAAGCTGACACATTCATTCATTCATTCATTCCATTCATTCATTCATTCATTCATTTATTCATTCATTCATTCAATTCACCCACCTATCCATCCATCCACCCAATTTATTTGCCACTCACAGTTCAGGCAACTCTGAGCAACATTTTCCTTTCTCATGGGTGAAAGTAGAGTCAATGTCAATGTTTTATGGTTTAAAGGAGAAAAAAAGGAACAAATAGATTCTAGTTCTGTCCATCTGCCCTACAGATACACTTGCTTCAGTTCCATGGGACCAGATATGCTGCTATTGACCCTTCCATGATCAGTGCAGAAGAACTAGAAGTCCAGAAAGCCAATCTCCAATCTAGCAACGAACAAGAACAACCATTGTAAGCAGCTGATTGGCTGTTCTTTCACCTGGAGGGCCTCGCCTCTTTCCTTTGTTGGCAGATGTCCTACCCAGTCACATCTGACCTTCTTGCCTTTCTCTTTTCCCACTAAACTGGCTAGAATTGTGTCCTTTAAACTCAGCTGGATGGATTTCGTTATATGAAATAAGGCTACGGATGCTCGCTCCCATTTCTGTTTCACAAGCTAAGTTTGGATAATAAAAGTTAAGGATGCAACTTTGGCAGACTCGTTTAAAAAAACAGAACGAATGCAACTGTCAGAGACAAACTTTTGGTACCAAAGCCTTCATTACTGTGCTCTTACAGAGAATAAATCTTTTTAATATATATGTATATATACAAATCTCTATCTCCATGCAGAGAAAGGCTATTATGAACAAATTACAGATGACTGTAAGCTCATTTATAATTTGAATATTTAGTTTTAAACTATGTTGGAAGTGTCAGTGTTGCTGTTATGTTTCTTTATATATTGTTGCCGCTTAATGACTTGAAATCAAAGGGGTTTTTTTGTAAAATTAATTTGCTATCATTTTTGAATAAAATTTTAACTGGGTGTGGGAAGGACCCCAGTTATTCTGCTATGAAGAATTTGCAAGGTAATAGCTTTGCTTCGTCCTTAAGGTTTGGAGGTGTAGTATCCTGCCTGACCTGGAGCCCTCCAGTTAAATTAGAATTTTACAAATTTTACAAATTCAGA
Organism: Pseudonaja textilis; assembly: GCF_900518735.1. The sequence continues at coordinate 5,560,890 of NW_020769351.1, forward strand.
ATTTCCAGTTGTGCTCTTCATAATTCCAGAAGATTAAAGTTTATTCAAAGTTGGAGATGGTTATTGAGACCTGAAACAATCCAGGTTTCCTACGAAGTGACAGTTCCCAGGTTTTCAGGAACTACAAACAAATGAACTACACGAGGGGGGGAAACCATTTATTTGAAAACCAGACATTTCAACATTGCTTTAAAAATACAAAAACTTCATGACAAATTTAAGAAAAGTGTACTGTCTGTAGATAAAACACTGTCCTATCGGCATGTGAGAACAAAACACTGTTTTGAATTTGAAAGTGCATATTTGTACAGCTGGAAACATGTCTGTATGTGTGTGTAAATCCTAGGCCCAGGGTCCCCTCCAGGACTTTGGGATCAGGGCAAATAATGATGGAGGCTGGGGACAGTCCCAAGCTTCTCCCCTGCAATTGGTATCCTCCATCACCTGGACAGAAGCGACTTCAAAGTGCAAGGCGTGACTTAGAGCAACTTCTTCCTGCCTTCCCTTTCACCAGAGATGAGCAACCAATGCCCAAAGAAAGTGTGCAATGCACCTCCAGGCACCAGTCTTAGAGCTGTATCCTAGCCCACTGCCTTTCTGGCAGATCACAGCGTAGGCCGGCTGGTGTGTCAATCTCTTTCTCCAAGGCCAGGCTCTTCAAACTTGACAGCTTTAAGACTTGTGGACTTCAACTCCCAGAATCCCTCCTCCAGTCATGTTAGCTTAGGAATTCTGGGAGTTGAAGTCCACAGGTCTTAAACTTGCCACATTTGAAGACCCCTTCCTCAAAGGAAATGACCCAAGGTTGAAAGAGGCTGGGCTGAAGAGGCCCAGCCAGAGGCAGAGAAGCCACCCACCCACCCTAGCTATGTGCATAGTTGAGATATATAAAATAAAAAAAAATACGAATCACAAAAATGTTGGCTGAAATAGTGGAATGGTCCCCCCCTTGCATTCCTAAGCCACCTAGCATTAAATGTCATACGGATTGAGCTAGCTGTTCTCCCCAGGTGCGGACATCCAAATTTGGAGTAATGTTCAACAAAAGGATGCGGTGAACTAAAGCAGAGATTGCCAGGCCCCTATAGAGAACCGAGCTGCTGTTATATTAGTGGGACCTTGTGGCTGTTGTAGTGTTAGTGCAACTAATTTTGGCTCTGTTTCCAGAAGACCTATGTCCCTTGATTGTTCACAAAACACCCTGAATCAGGTTAGCAAAAGCTAGCAGCCATAAGTGTGTGTTCCATTGTAATTGTGGTCAGTTTTAACCACGGTTAAGTTTTGCTTGATGGCTCACCTTGGATAAGCTTATGGTTCAATTAATGCAGCAAATGAGATAATAACTAGATGGAATGTGTACTGTGTGAACTCAAAAGAGTTTTCAAGACGGACCCATTAAGTTTTAAGAGGATCATTTTGCTATAATCTATGGCGAGAGCTGGATGTTGTGATATCTACAGGTGTCAGAAATTTAGCCAAAGAAGAGCTTTCCAAAGGTATTGGAAGGAAGTGAAAGAAATAAAGTAACTTTGAAGCAAAAGCTGTGAGTTTCAAGGAAATTTTGGACTGGAAAATTTTCCCATGCAAACAAGCACGATCCCAATTATCGTATTCATCTCAGTGTATCCCAAGTCTGCACAAGCACTTGGGCTATATTATATGTTGGGGGAGAGAGGCATAAAATCCCCACTTCTCAATATTTTAGAACAGTCACTTGAAAAGCAAGCATTGCACAACTTTTGAAACTTGGATTAATCCAAAGTGGAGCTGCCAGATTATTGCAGACGTTCTGGCTATGCGTCTAGAAAGCATGCTTTTAGGATAAGATGGGTGAGCAGAGTCCATTGAAGGAAATGCATCTTTAGGAATCCTGATTGGAAAACAAAGATAGCGACATGAATAGGTCAGAAACAAGTTAACTCTGGACTAAAAAAGAGATTATTAGCACCAGAGTGATGATTGTCCTTAGCAACGCAAGTTTGCAATCGGGTACTTGTGGTGTGAGGTGTAGCCAAAAGTTTTTAGAGACATTAGTTGTGTTACTACAACACAAGACAACAGGAAGCTGGTTGGATGCTGAGATTTTCCCAATTAAGGGCACGTATAAAGAGGTACAGACCTGCCCTTCCTTGTGACCATTATTCCAGATATCAAGTCAACGGGACGACTGAGAATCTCCATAAACATTAAGTCAATGCTATCGTATGGCAATGATAAGAACAGATTAAAAAAAAAATCCCTTGCAAAGTTAGCTTTAGACTTTGTCTCAGACCTCGGGGAGGAAAAAATAAAATCCGTTATTTCCCCTTCTCTCCAGCTGAGGCTCTAGAGATGCATTGCTGAGATTTAGGAAACTGCTGATAAGACGGTTGACCTGGATCAGAAAGGTTGCCATTCAAGATGGCAAGAAGCCCTTGGAAATGGTGGCCCTTTTGGTGCAAGTTCTGAAAGAAATCTCTGGCAGAGTTGCATGGTGGAGCCATGTTCTGAAACACCTCGGATCTCACATTGCTGAACACCTCCGTGGAGATGCGGGGGAATCTGCATTCGCTTGTCTCCGGATACTTTCTGATGGAAGAGAAAACATACATATGTGTCTAAACTGGACTTTGGCTTGATCCAGGATAGAGCAATAACACCTAGACTTATATCACAGGGCTTTCCAGCCCCCTCTAAGCGGTTGTTCTGACCTAGGCTTCCTTAGAAAGCATAAAACACAGTCTGAATCCTGGCAAAACCTCTTTTATTTCCATGGCTGTGAATTACGTTCATTCACAAGGCTTCACAAACAGTCTTTCAGGGGGATGCTTATAAACACCCACCTTATCACAGTTAGAATGTGGCCAGAGAACTAATTGCCAGATGCAGGGCAAGGCCAAACCTGCCACAGAGTCAAACAGAACTTTTCAAAGCTTGAAACTGACCAGATTGCTTCCTGCAAAAGCTCAGATCCCATTCACTCCTCTTTTATGTCCTATGGGAGGGACCAATCATCTCCGAGGTGTGGCCTTACTCCTGAATCGACCCTGGTTTCTCAATTGTTCTTGTCTTTTGCTAGATCTCTGCACATGCTCAGGCTGGGAACCGGTTCCAGAAGCTCCCCCGCATCACTGCTGTCCGAATCCAAAGGCAGCTGCTGACTGCCAGCCTGTCCTGGCCCCATCTCTGCCTCTCATGCTGGGCCCTCCTCTGGGACTTCCTCAGTCTCCAGAACTGGCCGAGGTTCCTCCCCAACCTCCTCACTACTGTCCGACTCTGCTTCCAGCTCTGTCAGGCCGCCGGTGGGCCACAACAACTATTTTACAGAGTCAGTCTCTTGCACCCAACCATCTGGGTCCTCATTTTACCCACCTCGGAAGGATGGAAGGCTGAGTCAGCCTTGAGCCTGATGAGATTCAATCTGCCAAACTGCAGGCAGCTGGCAGCGAGCAGAAGTAGCCTGCAAGACTGCATTCTTAACCACTGCGCCACCACGGCTCTGATCCTGGACTGAACCAGCTCAATAGACTAAAGAGAAGGGCCAAGGCATCACCCTACCTGCTAAGTCACTCCTCCCAATGCTAACCAGCCCTTCATACAATTCTTTGATTGTGTTTTCTCCTGCCATGATGGTCCCATGAAGCCATATCAGAAGCATCCGATGGCCGTGTTCTCGGTAGCTTTTGGTGCCTGGTGAAAAAGGAAGAGCACAGGTGAAGTGAAATATTCCAAGATTATGGATTACGGATATCACGTGTCATGACATCATCAACAAATGACACAAACGGTGTCACTTCATTCATGATGTACTGTAGGCAGTTTGATTGATGCACGGAAAGTCTCTTGCCTACTTGATGCACATGGAAATGTGTAATTTCCTGTTGTGACAGGTGTATTATGACTAGGCTTTGGAATCTCAGAATAGTGTTGATTAGTGTACATTTAAAGTGACAATACAGATTCCTGTTCTATTCTATTCTATTCTATTCTATTCTATTCTATTCTATTCTATTCTATTCTATTCTATTCTATTCTATTCTATTCTATTCTAGTTGCATGTCTAGCTAACTATTTGAGAGAGATTCCCTATCAGTTGAAATTAGTCCTGTGTCCCCCTTTTCTATTTCCCTGACCTAATATTATGTGACAATCTTATATTATTATGGTCCATCACACAGTCAGATGGTCAGACTGGATTTGGCATTTTTATCTGCCTATCAAGTCCTTCATAAGGACCTATGATAGGCAGGTGTTATTGTTTGACAGTGTTCAAGGCATTGTGGCAGGATATAAGCTGTATAGTGGGGTGGGGAGGAAATGGGGATTTTGCAGTAACCTTCCCCTGCCACGCCCACCAATCCACACCCAGAGGACCGGTAATAACCTTTTTTGAATCCCACCTCTTCCCCTCCTCAGAACGAGGAATTACTTAAGAGGAAGTGTGGCAAACCACTTCAGAAAAACCTTGCCAAGAAAACTGCAGGGACTTGTCTGCAGGAAATCTCTGAGAATTGGACACGACTTAATAGAAGAATAAAACTGCTGTAAGAATACATCTGATTTCAGAAGAAATTTTTTTTTACTAAATGGGCCTCATTGTGAATGCATTGAAAACGTCAGCAAAAAAGAAAGGGAAAGATCAGTCAATCCGTGCTTTGATTCCTAAGAACCAGATAAATAGGTACTGGTTGCTTGCAGATACAGCCTCTGGAGCTAACAAATTGTGTTAAATATTACAAGAAAGCTTCTGCCTTTTAATAAAGCAGAATAGTTTGAAAAGGTGCCGCTAAGAGACCAACATAGCGGCCCTCCAATAGTGTCTTTGAATATGTCACTGCTCAAGGCTTTTTCTGAATTGCCAATGTTTGAATGTTTTAAAAAATTTACTGTAACTGTTCTCAATTGTTGTCCACTGTGGATTTTAAAAAACAACAACTGAAAAGAATTTTCTGGCTTTCATTGGAGATGATGAAGGAAGCACGGTAGTAATTCAGCTTCCCTAGCGGGTTGGGCTTGCTCACCGATGCAGCTCTATTTTCTCTTTATAAAACCTGCCTGGGGTTGAACATAACTTGGGGTGATGGAGACCAGAAAACCCAATTCAAACATGCTTCCTCCACCTTTTTTCGACATGAATAGCCGGTCACAGCTGAGCCAGCTAATCTCTTAATAAGGAGACTGGATGGCAGCCAGGTTAGAGAAAAATACTGGCTGGCAAAGCGGTTTTCAATTTTTACTTCTCCTTTTTTCTTGCAAACTGCTTCTTGGTTTGGTCTCCTCTCTGAAAGAGATGCATCGTTCATATTTCATGAGATGTTTTCCTTCAGTGCTGGTCTCACAGTCGAAACGCTAGTCTTGCATTTAAAAAAAAAAAACCAGGGCTACGGCTGTTCTAGCCTGCCTGAAAGACCCTAGAAAGGGTAACAAGAAGAGCAACAATGATGATGAAATGTCTGGAAGCTAAACCATGTGATGAACAATTGAAGGAACTGGGCAGTGGTGGGATTCAAAAAAAAATTGACTACCGGTTCTGTGGGCGTGGCTTGGTGGGCGTGGCAGGGGAAGGATCCTGCAAAATCCCCCATTCTCTCCCCACCCTACTAACCTGCTTTCCAGCTCCGTTCTCCTGTGCAGGGCAACCAAAGAAGACCCAGCCGATCAGCTGGGACTCAATGGGAGGCAGAGAATAAATGGGGTTGGCGGGGCCAGTCAGAGGTGGGATTTGCTGGTTCTCCGAACTGCTCAAAATTTCTGCTACCGGTTCTCCAGAACTGGTCAGAACCAGCTGAATAGCACCTCTGGAACTGGGTATGACTAGTCTAATGAAGAGAAGGACTGGGAAGGATCTGATCCTTGTCTTCCAATATTTAAGGGGTTTCCACCAAGAAGAGGGAGTCCACTTATTCTCCAAAGCACCTGAGGGCAGAAGAAATAGTATCAGGTGGAAGATCATTAAGACAGAGAATCAACCTCCTAGCTTGCCTCTACAAGTTGTGGGTGCTCCAACATCAGATATTTCCAAGAAGAAAGCGGACAGCCATTTGTCTGGAACAGTATAGGGTCTCCTACTTCAGCCATGGGTTGGACTAGAAGATTTCCGAGATCCCTTCCAACCCTATTATTCTATGTTCTAGGAAAGTTAGACCCTCTTCATAATACAGATAGTCCTCAACTTACAACCATTTTTTTTAGTGATAGTTCAAAGTTATAACGGCACTGAAAAAAAAGGCACTCTTGATCAGGATTGTTGTAGCATCCCCGTGATTGAGATCAAAATTCGGGGCCCTGGCAACCAGTATGTAATTTATAAGGTTTGCAGCATCCAAGGTTCTGTGATCGCCAGTTGTGGCCTTTCCAGATGACTTCCCACAAGCAAAGTCAGTGAGAGAAGGTAGATTCACTTAATAGCATGCGTTAGGGTTCACCGGCAGCCGGTGCAGATGGCAGCGGAATCAGACAGTCCAGGAGTCTGGACAGGACTCGGACACGGGTCCTGCATCCGATGCAGAGATGGGGCCAGGGCCATCCGGGACCAGGGGAGCCTGTTCCCAGTGTGTGTGTGTGTGTGTGTGTGTGTGTGTGTGTGTGTGTGTGTGTG
>NW_020769351.1:5567476-5599762 GCF_900518735.1 Pseudonaja textilis
GTGTGTGTGTGTGTGTGTGTGTGTGTGTGTGTGTGTGTGTGTGTGTGCAGAGCTGCTAGAAGGCAAGAGCAGCTGAGACAAAAGGGGCGACTCGGGAGTAAGGCCACCTCATATGTTCAGGAACCACCAGAATGGGGATCTCGGTCCCTGGTCTCCTATTCAGCAGCAGGTGGGAAGAAAGTCACTAGTGTCACCTACCTGTCCACTGGTGTTCAATTGCACGGATGTGCGCCTCCGTGAATTTCCAGTAGTGTGCAAGTTTCTTCCACTCATTGGCCTTGAGGTATTTGGTTGCGAGCCGCCATATCACCGAACGGATATGTCGCGTTTCCAGCCGATGGTCTTGCTTGAAAGTTAAACGCTCGGTTATCCAGGAATCCGAATCGCTGTTGAGGTTATCCTGGAGATAAAAGGTCACAATTTCCTTCACGGTTCACAGTATGAACCCAGATACTTATGGTTATTCAACAAACCATGGTTAAAACACCCCAGGTTTTGTTTAATGATTGAGTACAGTCCCTTAGAATCACTGTCTTGCTGAGCAAGGTTTGATTCCTGTAACGACTCTTCTATAGGGGGCAAATGGAGGAGCTGTGGGGCAAATCATCCCCACAGATCTAAACATGGAATGGATTATAGCACTTAGACTTATATATCACTTTACCGTGCTTTATAGCCCTCTCTAAGCAGTTTACAGAGTCAGCATATTGCCCCCAACAATTTTGGGTCCTCATTTTACCCACCTCGGAAGGATGTAAGGCTGAGTCAACTTTATCATATCCTTTTTAACTGACTTCTAATTCTTCATCTACCTCTGAGCAGTACACAAAGCTGGTTTGTCATGGTTTGTTTAACCTAGTTTTTCCCAACCTTGGCAACTTTAAGCTGTGTGGACTTCGACTTCCAGCTGGCTGGAGAATTCTGGGAGTTGACATCTTCACAGTTTAAACTTGCCAAGGTTGAAAAACACCGATCCAACCACCAGACATCTAACCATAGCTTACATCGAAACCAGTAAACTATGATTCAGCACACCCTGAGGACTTGGTTCACCCAATGTCCGAAGCCCAAATCCCACAAACCGCAATATGGATTAGAGTAAGATGTCCACCAACCCTAAGCCTTTGGATGTTCCAGCCACATCAGAGACTGCCATGGTCCATAAAAAGGGGGAATGTCACTGCCTTTTTGTTACTCCGTTCCCTTTCCTTCTAAAACCTCCTGCCCTTCAATCTTCAAGATCTCTCTTGTCTGGTTCCTCATTATCCTGCATTTCTTCTACCAGTTAATACTAGTTGGTGGAGTCTTTAGTGCTCTCTGAGGTTGCTTGTTTTCTTTCAGGTGTTTCATTACCATACTAGGTAATATCATCAGTGCCAGTAGGGAGTGGTGTTTACTAAGCAATCAACATCCTGATGAGCTGAAATTAGCACCAAGATTAACATTAGATCAACAATCAAGAAGCCAACAATATCTTGGGTTATACAATAGTGTGTCAGACAAACACACTAACGGTAAACAACAGCACAATCAAAGAGCTACCAAATCCAGTCCCACCGTCACTGACTGGGCAAGCCTTTTGCATATAAAAATAAGAACCAACCCTATTCCTTTCCAGTACTGATGATGTTATCTAGTTGGGTCACAAAATGTCTGCAAGAAAACATCAAGCTCAGAAAGAACCAAGGACCCACAGTTCATCCCTGAGCTACAGATATTCTTTTCTATCTTACTACTCCATTTGACGAAAACGAAGTGGCTTTCAAAAAAAACCATTCAAAGGAAAGAGGATGATGGTAAAAATATCCCAGGAAGGGACTGCATGTTCTTGCAGCTATTTAATGTCAAGGTGGACATGCAATGCATGTCCAATAAATGTCCTACAGTATTAGCCATCTTGTCATCAGACTTCTGCAGTCTCCCTGGCTTTTCACATTTCCATCCATTTTATTCGATCATTTTTAGCTGTTGTGACCCTCCCAGAGGTACTTAAATGAGATGGCAAGCCATACAGCTCAATCAATCAATCAATCAAGTCCCTGGGCTTTTTGCAAAGCCCAGTCCCTGGGCTTTTTGTTGTCACAAAGAGAGATTTTTGTTCTTGAGAAATAATTGCAGGGTTTCGGTTTCCTCTGGAGAAATTCTCCCAAGTTTTGACAGAAAATTCCAGCAAGTTCTTTGCCTCCGATTCCATCCTACAGCTACAATTTCCTGCTTGCCTGTTTTTCCCCCCTGCACAATTAACTGCTTATCTTTATTACCAAAAACCATTTTCTGCTCTTTCCCTTCCGCCCAGTTAATTTCTTTTCATTTGGGGTCCTGTATTTCCTCAGCCCTCAACTTCCTTCACCTCCTTCGGTCACCTCAGAACCACAAATCCCACTTACTTTTTCCCACTTGTAAAACCTATCCGCTTTGATGATCATATCAACCAAACTGACGTGGTTCCCACGGGCAGCTACGTCCAGAGATGTTTTTCCTTGCTGCAGAAAAAAAATATATAAATCCTCTGAGTTGAACAAGACAAAACATTGGAGTTTTTAAAAATAAATGGGCAGCAAATATTTAACTTTGGCCATATCATGACTGTGTTTACTCCACTGATTGATAGATACTTATCCCAGAATCTTAGATTTAGTTCTGCCTGATGTAATGGAAAACAGAATTTACATCCTGTGTAGCTGATGCCATGCAGATTATTAGATAACAATCTTACACTGTGATTTTTTAAAGCATGGAGGAATTTTCAAGCATTTTATATTTTACGGTCGAGCTGAATGTCTGTGGAGATTCTCAGTCATCCAGGTCATGGTTGTCCCAAACTGCTTTTTCCAAAAGACAACTGCACTTTCTTGGTTTTTTTTTCTTTGAAAACTTTTAGCTTCTCATCTAAGATGCTTCTGCAGTTCTGACTGACTGTTGGGGAATGGAAGGATTTAGTGCTAACAACCAGATGACTGCAAAGAATATCTAAATCCTTCCATTCCTCACCAGTCAATTAGAACTGAAGAAGCTTCTTGGATGAGAAGAGAAACGTTTTCAAGGAAAACCAACAAACCAAAAAGTCCTATTGCATTTTGGAAAAAGCACCTTTGGGACTGTTGAGCTGAATATCTGGAAGCCCGATTCAGTAAAACTCTGTTATCACAGAAGATAAAATATCTATATAGATGGATTTTCCATCCAACCTGTATTGATAAACTCATATAATTCCCTGACATAGAAGCCAGTAACATCTGATATGATCCATTGTGAGTTTGCTCTCCAGTATCTCCCTATAGTAGGCTTAGACAAAACCTAGAATGAAGTCTAGCAGAGAAGCTTTGATGAGGTCCCGAAGGACAGATTTAACCCAGGACACTTCTGCTACAATGACCTCATATATCCATCATCTTCAAATGCTGTTATTATATAAAAGAGGTGTCACACTGGAACGTTTAGATGCTTTGCCCTCAAATCATTTTGACCAGGAGATGCAACCATTCCCTCTATCTTGTATGACCAGTTTGTCTTTGACTTACAACCACCGTTGGGGCTGGAAAATTCATTGTTAAGCATCTTGGTCATTAAATAAAGCATCCTCTGACCACAACTGATTTTTTTAATGTTTTTTTGTTGCCACAGTTGTTAAACAAATCACCACAATCATTAATCACACAAGCCCAGATTGCAACCTTCCTTTCATTTATGTAGCACCGGGAGCTGGGTTAAGTTCCTAAAATAAGCTAATACTACTCATAAGAACAACAACAATGCCACCACCCTTAGCATGAAGCTAAGTGGCATCTACTACCTATTGCCCTCCCGGAGGGGGCTATTTTGACTGTCTTAAGTTAAGAGCATCAGGGACTGGCCCATCTGAATTTCTAGGAGTAAAAAAATATAATGGGGACAGGATGTGCACTGAAAAACATTATTTTTGTAGATCAAATGTGGGATGTATAAGGTAAGTTCCCTTTAAAACATCCCTGGTGCATTCTCATGCTAAAATCCTGTGTGGCTACAGCTGGCACATGTTTGCAAAGAGGTAAGATTTCATGCATAGCAAAACAGCGACGTTACCTTGTCAGTTAATTTTAAATTCACCCCAGCCATGAGGATCAACTCAGCGATATCTTGCCTTCCGTGCTCTGCTGCAATATGAAGAGGGCTCTGTTTCCTCTGAAAGCAAAAATAGAGAATCAGAAATCAGCACTGCAAAGAATTTGGGAGAAGCATCCGTTCCTTAGCATTGAGATAAACCGCTTTTGGGGATCTGGTTATAAAAGCTTTTCCTGTAGCCTTAAGGAGGCATTCTCTTCCACCTTTGGCACCTTGTGGGGACAAGAAGCTCCAGCAGGAGGGAGCCAACTGAATCAAAGGGATAGATAAGAAATAAGTAGCCTTTACTGTTATTTTTCTGTAGTACACATATTAAAATGAAATTCCAATGTCCACTCTCGAAAGAAAAAACCCCACCCACCAAACAATGTCAGCACTCCAAGGATAGCAGTAATATAATAGCAGCTGCAGCAGCATCCAAAAGTGCCAAGTTATACAAAATGATGGCAAAACTTACACACACACACACACATAAATATCAATATTAATCATAGTTAATTAATCTTGAATACCTAGCGGAAAATGCCAGCTCCCAATTCCTGCTGAGTTTCACCCCAGAAATAATGATAAGCCCCTTCAATAATTCCTTGGACTTTGGGGCAGCTGCCTGAACTCAAAGGGAATTTCCCCCCAACTTGGATTCCATAACCATTTCATTACCAGGATGTGCTACGACAAAGCTATAGGTATAAAATTATGTATGTATTTGTATTTCGCATTTTATGAACTGTCCACTTCTCTCAAAGAAAGAGATCTTATTTAGAGATTTAATTAATTAATTTTTCAATATTCCATAATTATTCTTTTTATAAATAATTCAAGATGGCTGCCTTATTTAATACTCTCCCCTCCTCCTTTTGTCTTTACAACAACAACCCTGTGAGGTGAGTTGGGAGGAAAGAATGGGCCTGGCCCAAAAGCATCTAGCCAGCTTTCATGCCCAAGGTGGGACTAGAACTCCCGGACTCCCGGTTTCCAGCCTGATGCCTGAACTATTAGACAAAGAATTCCAGCAAGTGAACTTAATTTTCAGTTTACAACCAATGCAACCAGCTCCACGAGCCTTCAGCCAAGCAATGCCATCTTCAAAGACCCAGGAAGTGCCCCGTCTCTTGTCATGGCATCTGTCTTCTGGAATTAGATCCCCTTGAGATCCAGATAGATCCCTCTCAGATGGCATTACCTTCTCCTAGACATTCATTTAAGGTGACTGAGCCATTATCTGTGTATATTTGTTGGGTTGTTGACCAGTATTGCCATTTTGTTCTCCATTTTTTTCCTTGCCGTCTCTTTAACTTGCTTTTTTTCTTTCTTTCTCTATTCATATTAGATTTTATCCTCCAAATGTTCCAAGCTGCCCAGAGGTGTTCTGGAGTGCAGTAGCGACTAAATTGAATAAATAATTTAATTGAAAGAAATGAAAGCAGTGCAGCGCCAAGGATTTGAAGAGAAGAGCTATGCTTGAACATGCACAAAAGCGCACACACGATCCCTTAAACCAAGTGTCCCCTTTCCCACAATTGTTTCGACCTCATTAAAATGCCTTCAATTAGGTGGTGCAGTGGCCTAGAGGTGCAGCTCTCACCTCACAATCAGGAGGCTGTGAGTTTGATCCTAGGTACAGGCAGATATTTCTCTCCCTGAGCACACTGAGAATATATCTGCTGAAAAAAAAACCTCCACCTTGGCAACAGGAAGGGAATCTGGCCAGTAAACTCACAGCTCCATTCAGTTGCCCAGATTCCATCCCGCAAGGGATTATGGGGGTTATTAAAAGAGGCTGATGATGATGAATTAGGCAAAGAGCTTGCAAGGACTCTAATCTGCTGCCAAAGCTTTGTTAGATCTTAAACACGTTGGTCTCCATAATTTAAAAAGCCTTACATTATCAGGAACATCAAGGTCACATTCAGCATCAATGAGAAGCTTGACAATGGCTGGGTGGTTCCGTAGCACCGCAATGTGCATAGCTGATGCATTTTGCTGTGGGGGAAAAAAAGGCAACGTTAATACTTGGAGCATTGAGCAAATCGAGGCTTCTAAGTTGCATTCTTCTGAAACTGGAAAAAGCCACATTGGAACTTCACGCAAGTTGTGGTTATTTGCTGATCTTGGTAGCACAATGTAGGGAGTCCTCAAGTTACACCAGTTCATTTGGTGACTGCTCGAACTTACAACAGCACTGAAAAAATGACTTAGAGCTGTTTCTCATACTTATGACCGTTGTAGCCTCCCTATGGATTCCTGATCAAAATTTGGGAGCTTGGCAAATGGTTGATATTATTTGTGACAGTTGCCATGTCCCAGGGTTATGTAATTGTCAACTAAAAAGATACTCCTTTGGTCTTTTTAGCTGCCAGAAAAAGGGACTGAGGGAAAACAAGGCATTCTTGAAATGCCTAGATAATCAACTCTGCAGCCCAAAGTTGTTGGAGCATAGAAGGTTTTTGGAGAGCATGATGGATGACTCTTGGAGAGGGATGTGTCCTATTGGAGAAGTCACATCCAGGGGATGGGGGAAAGACCAGGGTCAAGGGGGAAATGTATGATGTGATTTAGTATTGGTTGCACCCAGCCACGCACCAACATGGCAATTTCTAATAAACCAGTTTATTTTTTCTGAGAGGCGGCTAGAGACTTTTGATTTGAATGAGGGTGGATTTGTTGGGAGCCCTGACAGTGTCACTTTTTGCAGCCTTCCGACAAACAAAGTCACTAGGGAAGATGGATTCATTTAACAACCGTGTTATTAGGACAATAATAATGTGATTCACTTAACGGGTGTGACAAGAAAAGTCGCCAAATGGGGCAAAGCCCACTTAACAAATGTCTCACTTAGCAACAGAAATTTGGGGCTCAATAATGGTTGTACGTCGAGGACTAACTCTCTCGGGCTTTCAGAGCTCTGCCTAAAGACAAAGAGTTGGGCATCCTTAGCTTAACCCACCCCTGTTTTCTCCATCTTCTCCTCATCCTTTTCTGGCAAGACTAAAACAGGGCAAAACTCACTTAATAATTATCTTGCTTTGCATGATAAATTTGGGATTCAGTTGTGGTCCTGAGTAGAAGACTACCTACACATTCTCCTGGGCCATGTGGGAAAAACAGGCCCAGATTATTAATTCAGAGAGTTCAGCTTTAATCCCAAAGTGCCCCAAGAATTAGTTTAGTTTAGTTTATTGTCATTGCACCTCGTACAATGAAATTAAATACATCTTTAGTGTACATTATGACTATGAAAATAACACAAACACACATCCTTCACACTCCACACATTGAATTGAAAACCTCTGATACTGCATCAATATTGCACTATACAGTAGAATTCAGTAGAGTTACTGCACTGGGATAGAAGCTACTTTTCAGCCTATTTGTCCTTGTTTTTAATTGTCCTGTACCGTCTGCCAGATGGTAATAGTTCAAAAAAAGGGTTCCCAGGATGAGATGGATCTTTGAGGATGTTTTGAACTTTTTTAAGGCAGCGGGAGCTATAAAGCTCTTCCAAAGAGGGGAGAGGGCAGCCCATGATCCTCTGGCCAATGACGTTCATTCTGTGGAGTGCTTTCCTATCTGCCACTGTGCAATTGGCAAACCAGACACAGGTCAATAAGTTCAGATACTCTCTATGGTGCAGCGGTAGAAGGTCACCGTGATGTTAGTCCTCTGGAATGCAGTTGTGTATCTAGTGAGTTTAACAGTCTTCTCCTTGTTCCAAGTCACAGTTAAAGTCATAGAGAAGCTCTCAGAAAAATTTCTCTAGAAATGCCATCTTGATTGCTTTTGGGTTCAAACAGAACAAAAGCAAACAATCTGTCCTCGGGCTAGTTTATTCAATAATAAATCTTCCTTCCACACCAAATGCGGAAGATCTTTTGTCAGTTGTGCCCCACAGGTGGGAGAAACAGAAACAGGAATTGAACCTTTGTTTTTACTATAAATAGGGCTTAAAGTTCATCCTTGGCAGTTGTTGAGTTTCTTTCTTCACAATTTTCCATGTTCTTATAACAATCTTATGCACCTCTGAGCTACATCCCAGAATCATTGCACACATAATGTCCGCTTCTAATAGTAGCTAGAAGTCTGACACTATTGGAGTTTTGAGCTGCTGGTGCTCTGGCTGCACCACGGGATGTTCCAGATAGAGGTGGAGTGGAATAGCAATAGCACTTAGACTTATATTCCACTCCTCGGTGCTTGACAGCCTTCTCTAAATAGTTTATAGTATCAGCCTATTGTCCACAATAATCTGGGGATAAACAACTATTTTACCGACCTCGGAAGGATGGAAGGCTGAGTCAACCTTGAGCTGGTCAGGATCGAACTCTTGGCAGTTGGCAGAATTAGCCTGTAATACTGCATTCTCACCACTGTGCCACCACAGCTCCTATGTGATCCTTCCAAGGGAAACTCAGAGGATGCGCCTGTCTCCTCTATTTGGAGGAATGGAGATATTCTGGTTGCAGTTGATGAAATCAGTCACTTACATAATTCAGAGCATCCGTCTGGATTCCTGCAGCAAGAAGGGTTTTGGCCATGTCTACATAGCCATTCAGTGCAGCATAATGAAGGCAGGTCATTTTTTTCTGGGAAAAAAAAAATCAAGAGGACTTCAGGCAATGCAAGCTCACAACAATCTACTACAGCTAGTTCTTTACTTACAACGATTTGTTTATTGACTGTTAAGTTACAATGACACTGAAAAAAGTCACTTATGCATGTTTCTCATATTTACAACCATTGTAGCCTCCCCATGATTATTGGGCTATAGAAATGATGCAAATAAATAGATAACTCTGCTAAACAACTAATTCCCACAACATTGTCAAAACTATTTACTAAGACTGTATTACTATTATTCTTCTCATCCTTCCTAGTACCTATCTCCTACTTCTGACTATAACCTTGTTGCTTGCATCTTTACAGTTTATATTGTTCTATTTAGTTTCCTAGTATGATTTTGATTGCTTATTGTAGTATTCCATGATTATCACTGTTGTATCTTATGATTCTTGATGAATGTATTTTTATGTACACTGAGAGCTTATGGACCGAAGACAAATTCCTTGTGTGTCCAATCACACTTGGCCAATAAAGAATTCTATTCTATAAAAGAACAAATAAATATTCCTCCGATATGTCTTGACCAAATACTTCAAATCAACTAACCATACCTGCGTTTGGGCATTGACTTCACAGCCAGCTTCCAGAAGTAGATGGATGCAATCGCTGTGTCCTCCCTCAGCAGCTAAATGTAGGGAAGTCATCCCTTCCTGGAGAAAGAGAGGAAAAGAAAGCTCTGGTTGTCCTAATTTAATGCATGAGAATTAGTTCTCACACAGTCAGGGATAAACAACATAGTAGCATATCTGTGGCCATTGCATGCACAAATGAGATCTGCAAAGCAGCCCACTCAGGAAGAAGATGGAATTGGTGTAGGAGCAAAGGAGCACTGGAGCAGTCTGGAAGGACAACCAAATAGAAGAGAATCTCTGTAGCTCAGAGTTCAGCTGTGAAGTTTTGGGTGCTCCGAGTTTGGTTGTTTCCTTGAAGATGTTTTGTTACCTCACAAGGTTATATCTTCAGTTGAGTCCTTGGTTGTTTTCTTGAAGATGCTTTGTTACCTGACTAGGTTACATTTTTAGTGAGATCCTTGGAACTCCCTGAGTTTGGTTGTTTTCTTGAAGATGTTTTATTACCTCACCACATTATATCTTCAGTGGGGTCCTTGGTGCTCTCTGAGCTTGGTTGTTTTATTGCAGATGTTTCTGCAAGACACATCTTCAGTGCTAGGTCTGCAGAAAACAACTAAGAAACATCTGCAAGAAAACAAACAAGTTCAGAGACAGCCAAGAACTCCACAAACAACTAAATCATGGCAAGGGGCCAAGATAAGGATGACTGTGTCATACACCTGCCTTATGTCATGTAATCTGCTTTGGCTATTACCAAAACTCAAGAAAAAGAGTTGGCATTAAATTTCCATGTTTCCTATGCGGGAAAACATATTTTTCAGTTTTATACTCACTGCATTCTTGTCGTCCGGGTCCATGCCAACTTCTAGAAGTTTCTGCAATACGTCTGCATGTCCATTCATGGCTGCCAAATGAAGGGCTGTGTTCTTCTCCTGTAAACCAATGTGACATTCCATATTAAGGGGAGTAGAGCTGTCGTGGGGATCCAGTGGGAGAACAGGTGGAAATGTTCCTCTAAGTCTAAGTCATTGTGTCAGGCTACAGAACTTTTTCCCATTCAATTAGCAAGAATGAACTTCTGAAAACCAAACGTATCAAAAAGGAATCCTTTATTGAGATGAGACAATTCCTGTAGGAGTTCAAAGCAGCGTCTGAGGTCCCTCAGGCATACAGGGATACATAAGGGAGTTTAGAACCCCTCCGCTTATCTCAATGTGTATTTAGAGAAACAAAAGCCAGTATGTTAATTCCCCTCCCACCCCTTCTGTAGGAATGATCTTTCTCACAGTTTCCCAGAATGAACTTTTTCCAGAGATTCCCTGGATACATCTCACTGTGGAATTTTTATGATCTTCTCATCTCCTGGCTGTGCCTCTCAGAGGTGATAGGTTCTGACCATCTGGCTTTTCTCCCTCCATTGTATCATGTGTAGGTTATACAAATTCGTTATAAGGTTAAATATATTCAGGTTACATCAAGAAAGGATTTCTTTATCAGCCCCCACCCCCCTTTTCTTCTTCCACTGAAGAAATGACAGATACACGGATCTGACACGTTGTTTCTCAATCTTGGCCACTTTTAAGTTGTATGGACTTCAACTCCCAGAATTCTCCATCAGCCTGCTGGCTGGGGAATTTGGGGAATTGAATTCCACACATCTTAAATCTCTCCTTTTTTCAGTATATGTTTTATTTTTATTCATAAACATTTTGAATACAGTAAATTGTCAGGGCATATCATTTACGAAAAAGCAAAAAACAACAAACAGAAGAATCAACATATGTACTAATAACAATAACAATAGTGTAGCAAAATAATTTTAACTAAATTTCTCTATGTATTAGCTTATTTATAATTCTCTTAATTATATCAACATGTTTATAGTTATCAACCCTCTTTGTATTTAATTCATACATAACAATAATCTTTCTTCACCTAATTTCAAACTCTAACCACTCGTAAAATCTGTTCCATGTTAAGTAATATTCTGTGTCTTCTTTGTCCTTTATTTTTAATGTCAATCTATCCATCTCTGCACAGTCTAGTATTTCTGAGTTACATCCTCCTCTGATGTGGTGTTCTCATTTTTCCAATATTGTGCAAATACAATCCTTGCAGCCGTCAATACATGCAAAGCTAAATATACAATCTCTTTATCATATCCTGGCATTTAACCCACAAAAATATTTCTGGTTTCAAATCTATGTGTTGCTTGATCATCTTTTCCAATCTTGTGTGTAATTTTGTCCAATTTTCTTGCTTTCATACAAGTCCACCAACATCTTAAATCTCTATGGATTTTCTAGCCCCAGGAATTCTAGCAGGCACAATACCATAAAATCAATCCATAAAAGTAAACTTCTGGGATTATATCTGATAATCATCGTTATATTGGCTAATTGCCAATGGGTAGAGTGCTAGCAATGAGAAAGCAAAATTCTAGTTTAAGATGCTGAAAAACAAAACAACTATTCTTTCAAACGAGGTGTTATTACTTTCATGGAAGGATGTAGTGTTGCAGTGTGCCACACCACAAGATCAGTTGCTTTGGGGTTTGCATGTAACATTGTGGTATACATAGAAAATGGCGGAATAGGTGTCACCACCTAATCCCCTTGCCAACCCAAAGCACCATCCAACGATCACATCTTCTAAGTTATGAATCCAAGAAAATAAGGGCATTAGTTAGTAAATTAATGCAGTCATCTCAAATTTGGAATTAACAGAGTCATTCCAAACCTTCATGTAAATATTTGAACATGACCTTGACTTGGATTTTATAATAAACTTTCAAACTTATTATTTACATCCTGCTTTTTTGTGGCCCCCGGCTTTCATAGCAGAGGGCAGACTTAAACCTGGCTTTCCCCAGTCTTAAGCAAATATTTTAACCACTATACATATTGTGTCAAACACTGATCAACTAGTGACCCAGCGGGCGGCAACTGTAGAATGGAACAGTTACCTTGGTGGAAGTACGCAAGAGCTGTGAAGGGGAAATAGCAATAGCACTTAGACTTGCATACCGCTGCGGAGTGCTTTTACAGCTCTCTCGAAGCAGTTTACAGAGTCAGCCTCTTGCCTCCAACGTTCTGGGTCCTCATTTTAATAACCTTGGAAGGTTGGAAGGCTGAGTCAACCTTGAGCCGGTCAGGATCGAACTGCTGGCAGTGAGCAGAGTCAGCCTGCAATATTGTGCTCTAACCACTGCACCACCATAGCTCAGAGGCATGTCATTTGGGGAAAGGAGGGAGCATGAGAAAGAAACTCAAAATGATCCCACCTTGACCCCACTTGGCGTAAGATGGAGTAGAAAGAAATTCTGCCAGGCTTTCAAGTCGTTGTTGTTATACCTTACAACATAAAAGTGGCATTCCTGGAATCTTTGCAATATCTGTTCCTCTCCTGGCCTATCTGGAAGGGCAGATATCAACCCTGAAAGTTTGCCTTCTGGCCCCACTTATCCCAGGCAGAATCAAATGAGGGGTCCTTGTTGCTCTCCGAGCTTGGTTGTTTTCTTTGCAGACATTTCATTACCAACTAGGTATCATCATCAGTTGTAAGAAGGGAGGAGGGTTTGTGGGGAGTAGGAGGAGCAGCACCGTGGGGTCCTTGTTGTTCATTGAGCTTGTTTCCTTGCAGACATTTCATTACCCAAATTAGGTAACATCATCAGTTATAAGAAAGGAGTAGGGCTTGTAGAGAGGAGGAGGAGGAGGACTGTGGGGTCCTTGTTCTCTGAGCTTGTTTTCTTGCAGAAATTTCATTACCCAAATTAGGTAACATCATCAGTTGTAAGAAGGGAGTAGGCTTCACAGAGAGGAGGAGGAGGAGGAGGAAAAGGAGGAGGAGGAGGAGCACTGTGGGGTCCTTCTTTGAGCTCATTTTCTTGCAGACCTTTCATTAGACAAAACAGGTAACACCATCAGTGCTAGTCAATGCTCTAGCGCTGATAATATCACCTAGTTGAGTAATGAAACATCTGCAAGAAAATGAGTAAGCTCAGAGAGCACCAAGGACCCCTCATTCCAATCCTGATCTGCAAATATTCTCCTTTATTAAAATCGGAAGAAGGGGAGGATATTTAGAGTTTCTTTCTCGTGCCTTTTCCCAGAGAATTGAGTTCTCTTTTATTTTTTCACTGAACAGTTCTCAAATGCTTTTATTAAGTTCATTTTTATGTTCCATTCCAGCAGTAATGATAAATCCCCCAAAGGGCCTTCTGATTTTATACATCCTTGTTTTTCATGGCCGTGAAGCCCAAGAGGGCAGTACGGCTGCATCCACCTGAATTGGATGCCCAGTTATGAGGCCACTGCCGCATCCCCGAGGGAGGTTTTGTATATCATTACGTGGATCGTGTGTACAGGGAGTCCTCGGCTTACAACAATTTATTTAGTGACCTTTCTAAGTTACAACCAGGGGTGGAATTCTACCGGTTTGGACCGGTTCTATAGAACCAGTTGATTTGATTCTGTGCAGTTCGGAGAACTGGCAAATTGTGCTTCTGGCTGGCTCCACCCCTCTCCGCCCGCCCCTCCCCTCCCTGCCCAGTCAGTCCTTATTGCGCATGTGCGACATCGCTGACGGCGTTCTCCCTCGCCCAGTCACTCCTTAAGGTATTTATTTTTTTCCCTCTCCCGACAATCAGCTGTTCCGATGATCAGCTGTCTCCCGGGAACTCCCTCAATGTCTTACTGCTTTGCCCAGGAGGATTCCCTGAGGCCCAGGGGGCAAAAAAGGGCATGTGGGGGGGGGGGTTGCATGCACCCCCCTGTGCTCTGTTTTTTGCCTTCCTGGGAGCAAAAACGTCCCCCCACCCCAGGAGGCTTGTCTGAGGCCTGGGAGGCAAAAAAATGGGGGGGTGCTGCAAAAAAGAAGAAGCCACGCCCACCCAATCACAGGGCCATGCCCACCAGCCACGCCCACAGAACCAGTTGTTAAAAAATTTGAATCCCACACCTGGTTACAACAGCATTGAAGAAAAGTGACTTATAACCATTTTTCCCACTTATGATCATTGCAGCATCCTCGTGGTCATATGTTTTACATTTGGATGCTTGACCACTGACTCACATTTATGACGGTTGCAATGTCCCGGGGGGTCACATGATCCCTTTTTGTGCCCTTCTAGCAAACAAAGTCAAGGGGGGGGGAAGCCGGATTCACTTAACAACTGTGTGACTGATTTTAACAACCGCAGAGATTTACTGAACAACGGTGGCAAGAAAAGTTGTAAAATGTGCAACCTCATTTAACAAATGTGCTCTGACCCAGGCTTTGTAAACCGTAATTATTTACAAACTTGTTTTATAAACAAAACTTGTTTTATTGCAATGCTGGGAATTGTTTTTATTCCCAGCCGGAATTAATCTCAAACATTCCCCCAAGATAAGCACACACATTTCAGTTCTGTGAAGTGCTGCCAAAACAGAAGTATCAAATTAACTAGAAAAGAAACCAACTGAAATACAAGAAAAACCAACCAAAGTATAAAGAGCTTCTAGGATGACTCAGAACTAATCAAATGACTTTGCTTCCTGCAAAGGTTTCATCACCTTGGCCTGACTTTTATCCCTTATGGGAGAGGCAATCACCTCCAAGCCTTACTCCCGAGTCACCCCTGCACTGGACGCAGGACCCCCATCCAAGTCCTCTCTGGACTCCCTGACTGGTCCCCATTCTTCCCCCCTGTCCGATTCCGCTATCATCTGCAACGGCTGCCAGCGAACCACAACAAAATGTTTCACACAGGTTGCAACATGGGACAAAACTCACTTAACAAGTTTAGCAACCTAAGCTCTGGGCTCAATTGTGGTTGTAAGTCAAGGACTACCATATACATTTGCCTCTCTTTTGTCATGTTCTCCTCAGATGCTAAATAAATCAATAATTATAGGAGGGATTTCTACTGCTTAGAAGCTGAATGGCTCACAAATCCAGGAATAATTTCTCTTCCTAGTACATGTGAACCTGAACTTGGATCAAACTCTGAATGATTGTTTGATTTGTTTATCCCTAATGGTACCTCCTGAAGGTTTCATTGTAGACATGACTTGTTTAAACACCAGCAAACAGAGCTATACAAGTCTATTTACACAATTTATTTGCCTTCAATCATGCCGAACTTCTCCAGAAGGCATAAAAACATAACAATACTTTTCTAAACTTTATAATTCAATAAAAACCGGCTCCAGCTAACCCAGATGAACCACAGTTCCTTATTTGTATTGTTCTGGCTGGTAAAGTTTAAGGCACCCAAAGTGATTTGCAGACGGATGGGTTCTATATTAAACAAGGCAAGTAAATATAAGTGAGCCAGTTTGGTTTAGCGATTAAGAGGCTGGGCTAGAAACGGTTAGTGAGTTCTAGTCAATATGTGTATACATATACATATATATACATATATACATATACATATATATACATACACACACACGCACACACATATGGTTTATTGTATATATACAATAAATCAATGGGTGTGCATCTATGGAGATTCTCAGTCATTCAGGTCATGGTTGTCCCAAAGGTGTTTTTTTTAAAAGGCAACTCTGAATTTTCTTTCTTTGTTTTTTCCTTGAAGACATTTTGCTTCTCATCCAAAAAGATTCATTGGTTCTAGCAGGATGGTTTGGGAGACAGAAGGTAGTTTTGACTTAATTCTTAGTTGGTCAGAAACAAACTTTCCATCTCCTCCACCAGAACTGAGGAAACTTCTTGGATGAGAAGCGAAACCTCCTCAAGGAAGAACAAAGAAAGTCCAGAATTGCTTTTTGGAAAAGCACCTTTGAATCGATGGCTTTGTTTAACGGAACAGCAGCATTTCGAGATAGGAGAGATTATGAGGAATAATTACAAGGTTTCCTGCACATTCTTGAATGAAAGTCAGGTTGGTGCTTTCCCCAAATATTTTATTTTATAGTTTGAGGGAAATCGATTGAATCTGAAGACCTCCCAAGATCCCTTCTAAGTCTGTTTTTCTGTTAATTGTGGAAAGCCTAATGGACGTCTATGAGAAAGATAGAAAGCTGGAGGATCCAAAAGATTCCGAGATTTTTGGCAAAACAATTCCCAGGTCTTTTTTCAAACCTTGTCTTTGATGCTGTGAGAAGAGCCCAGGCCCAGGAGAAACTCCACCACCTCCAGATGCCCTTTCTCGGCAGCCAGGTGAAGGGCTGTCCTGCCCACCTACAAGGAGAGAAAGAGAGGGGGAAAAAAGAGGGAAGGGAGAGGAAGAGAAAACCAGGCGGTGAAAACTGCAGAAAATTGGATTTTGGTACAGGTAGCCCTCGACTTATGACCATAACTAAGCCCAAAATGTATGTCACTAAGTGAGACATTTGTTAAATGAGTTTTGCCCCATCTTATTACTTTTCTTGCCACAGTTGTTAAGCGAATCATTGCAGTTGTTAAGTTAGTAATATGTCTGTTAAGTGAATCTGGTTCCCCATTGACTTTGCTTGTCGGAAGGTGATCACACTGCAGCCGTCATAAATAGGAACCAGTTGCCAAGCATCAGAATTTTGATCATGTGACCATGAAGATGCTGCAATGGTTGTATGTGTGAAAAACGGTCATAAGTCACTTTTTTCAGTGCCGTTGTAACTTTGAACAGACACTAAAAAAAACCTTTTGCATTATCTGCTGTCATGCCCTTGTTAGAGTCGGACTCTGAGGGAGAGGAGGAACAGCCCACAGGGGGCGGAGGTGTGGCTCCAGAGGTTGTGGAGGAGACTGGGGAAGGGCAGAGGCCAGCTGGGCATTTAGAGGAAGACCCAGGCCCATCCTCTATTCATCCTAGGACACACAGGGAGGAACGGAGAAGGAAACAACTTGGCTTACGAGAGAGGAAGTGGCCATGATCCTCCTCATTGGTTGCAGCTGGGGAGAATAGTATATAAGAGAGACGGTTAAAACACAGCTGTTGCCAGAAGCAAAGTGTGTTATATTTTGGGCTGAAGTTATCTTGGTTGGTGTCCTTCCAACAGACTGTGCCTTATCTCCTTGAAGTTGGTAATTACTTATCCTGGTCTGTTGTGGAAATTCCTTCATTGTAGTTTGTTTTAGTGTTTTATTTCACCTCTATCTGTTCATTAAGTTCAGACTGTATTGCTTTCTTTCGAAGACTATTTTTGAGTAAGTTTTATCTCCACCTGAGAATTATTGAACAGTGGGGCCAAGTTGGAGGCATTAAAGGACATTTATTTACGTTTTCGATTTTGTTATGTTTGTGTTACACTCTGGGTCATCACATCTACATTTAACATTCATGTCAATGAAAGACAATAAAATCGGCTTGGAGGAATTCTGCTGCAAGAGGCTTGCATTCAGAACAAAAAATTATCAATGGATTCAATGCTGATCTTTTCATTTTAGCTTTGGTTCTGGATAAGAGTACGTGGCTTCAGATATCGTGGGCACTCCATCACTGGAGGTTTTTAAGAGGAGATTTATCTGAAATGGTATAGGGTCTCCTGCTTGAGCAGAGGGTTGGAATAGAACAGTGGCCGCCAACTAGTGGGCCGGGGACCACTGGTGGTCTTCAAGAAAATGTTGGTGGTCCACAGAGAAATGTCACCCCCAAAGTACCTCCCAAAACAATTAATCTGGGCTGCGCAGGAACACAAGGCTTGCGTTGCTTGCATTGCGAACAACACTCGACTCACATGCCTCACCTGGCCACCGGGTTGCTTCTTTCCACTTCTTTCTTCTTCTGCCTTTGGCTGCATGCAAGGAAAGCAGCAAAAGTCTTTCTTTCTCTCCCCCAAACTCTGCCAGAAATGAGTCTTTGAGACCCTGCAAGGCATCCCGCTCCAAGTGGGTACACCGGAAAAGACTCATTTCTGGCAGAGTTTGGGGGAGAAAGACTTCTGCTTCTACTGCTTTCCTTGCTACTTTCCTTGCATGAAGCCAAAAGTCTCTCTCACTCTCTCTCTCTACCTGAGAACGGAGCTGGAGCTGCAATCCCAAATAGAGAATGATCAATCGGTAGGAAAACGGGGTGGTGAATTTTCCTGCAGACTTTTTTGGGGATTTTCCCAGGGTCTCTGATCCGCGGGATTTAAAATTATGAGTTTGGTGGTCCCTGAGGTCCAAAAGGTTGGTGACCCCTGGACTAGAAGAACTCCAAGGTCACTTTCAGATTTTATTCTGTTCTGTTTTGTTCTGTTCTGTTCCCCTCTGCTCTACTGATAAAAGAGGAAAAGTTGGTCTGCTAGTTTTCAAACTTTCTAGCCTCAGAGATTCTTTCCACATTAGGAAACTAAAACCTCTAGTATATTGTGAGTTTGTGTTGAAAGAGTTGGTGTTTTTATTAAAATGATCAAAGCAGCCTCACACCATTATGGTGCAAACATTGTCCTTTCTTGTACTTCATACACAAAAAGGCTGCAGCTTAGCAGTCATGACGGCAGTGCTGTTTGGTCATTGTGCACTCCCCGTAGATGCAACTTTGGCAAAACATTCTGGGAAACTCTTTCTGGCATGCTGTCAATTATGAACCCCTGCTCAGCCAATTGGACCCACCATTTGGAGGCTGACTTAGGACACATTTAGCAACACTGCCCTGTGGCAAAGCATCAAATGAAACAATCTATGGAAAGCGATTCTTTTGGTCTTGATGGCGCCTTCTGGAATTTTGAGAAGGTGTTGAGGGTGCTCTCAGAAAATGGCCACCAAGGAAGATACAACCAGTTACAAAGTTGGAAGTGAACAGAAATATCCATCTGGTTTCATATTGGAATCACCAAACTACATAGGTCTACACAATCCCTATTTTATAATTAAATCCTGGTTTAACAAATAAAATATCTTATTGGGCAAGTAATCTGTTGGAGGAGGAGGAGGAGGAGAAGGAGAAGAAATGGAGGAGGAGGAGAAAGAAGAGGAGGAAAAGAAAGAAAGAAAGAAAGAAAGAAAGGAAGGAAGGAGGAGGAGGAGAGAAGGAAAAGGAGAAGGAGGAGAATAGGAGGAAGAAGAAGAAATGGAGAAGGAGGAGAAAGAAAGAAAGAAGAAACAGGAGAAGGAAAGGAGGAAGAAGGAGAAGGAGAAGAAAAAGAAAGACAGAAGAATCTTAAAGTACATTAGAACTTAAAGGCACCCTGTTGGGGATCCCAGAACAATTCATTGACCTGGGGAAAGGGAGACTACACATAACCTAAAGGTTTACCTTATCTTTCTTTTCCAGCTGCACATCTTCCAGATCTTCCACGATGAACTTCATCACCTTGAGATGACCCCTTTGGGCAGCACAGTGTAGGAGGTTGTGGCCATTCTGAAAAAAAAAAAGGATGAGGGATTCAAGGTGTGGAGGAATAAATCAGCCACCTGCCCCATCTTGGTCTTCAGGTCCCAGGTAATGCTACCGTTCACAGCTAAGACCTCTAAGCAGGAATGTCCTAGGAGAAGATCATAAAAGTCAAGATGGGGGATATGATTGAAAGGTTGAGGCCCCACCCCCTTGTAATGCTGGCAAAAAGGGGGTGGAGTTTGAATCATGTAATTGCAGCAGACATTTTAACTTTAAAAAAAAATCTCCATCTCTCCCTCACCCCCATCTTTCTAAGGCCGTTGTCTCTAGAATCAGTTGCACCCCTAACTTAATGGTCTTGTCCTAAGGGGAAGGTCAAAAAATGCTTTCCAAGATTGAGTTTTTAGAAGTGGAGATCGCATATGAAGAAAGCAGCTGTCCATTTTTTTTAAAAAAATTAGTTCCTTCCCCCATGTGTGAAATTTCACTGCCTGTTGCCAAGCAAATGAAAAGCTGCCATGAAAGAAGCACTTTTTTTTCTATGCTTTGCAACTGTCAGCTCCTATTTTATTCCTTCTGAGTCAGCATTGATTAAAGCATGCACAGGGTTGCATTGCTGGTTCCATACAGTATTGTGGGATGAAAACAATTCTAAGCTCTCCAACATATGTGTCTTGAATGCCCCAGCCCCCAAACTGTCTTCCCTGAAACTACCTTTAAAGTAATTTCCTCATATTTCAGCCGGGTGTTGTCTCAAAGCTACTTGAATCAATCCTATTGCTCTCTTTCACTCAGAATGTAGATCCACCCTACTTGTGTTCAAAATAGTTCTAAAACACTTGGCTTTTTTCCCAGATCTTGGGTTGCATTTGTGTTCGATTGTCTTTAATGGCTCTTTTCCTTCTGGCATATTTTTCGTATGGTTGTTTTTACTTTATGCTGTAAATGTATGGGGGTGATGAGTGGCTTTCTCCCCTTCTCAATAAATATATTATGTGAACAGCCATTATTTCTCTAATAGACCTGGCTGAATATGTTGCATGAACAAAGCATGGTGTTTTCACACCCAGAAGACGCAATATATATATTTTTTCTGCAGATCTTGATGGCATAGGAGCCAGCTGCTCCCAATTTTATTGATGCCACCATGACAGAATGTGCATTGTGTCCACAAAATACAAGTTTCCCCCTCTCATAATATCCCTGTCATGTTGCATGGAAGTATGCTAAGAAGGGAGTTTGCATCTCAATGTTGTGATTGCCTCCTTCGGCTATCCATGTTCTTGCATTCATTTCTTCCTATGGAATCCATAGAAAGTTTGTCAGTGGAGACCCCCAACCCAGAAAAAAACTACCCTACCTTATTTACACAGTTGACTTTAGCACCAGCATTGACCAGGACCTGAAGGACACGTAAATGACCAAACCAAGACGACAGAAGAAGTGCACTCATCCCAAACTGGAAAACAGGAAGATGAGAAAAGGAAAGTTAGAACATAGAATCATAGGGTTGGAAGGGACCTCAAAATCTTCTAGTCCAACTCTCTGCTCAAGGCAGCAGACCTTATACCAGAGGTGGTATTCAGCAGGTTCTGACCAGTTCTGGAGAACTGGTAGCGGAAATTTTGAATAGTTCAGAGAACCGCCAAATATCACCTCTGACTGACCCCGCCTCCATCTATTCTCTGCCTTCCGAGTCCCAGCTGATTGGCTGGGTCTTCTTTGGTTGCCCTGCACAGAAGAACAGAGCTGTAAAGCAGGTTAGTGGGGTGGGGAGGGAATGGGGATTTTGCAGTAACCTTCCCCTGCCACGTCCACCAAGCCACGCCCACAGAACCAGTAGTAATTTTTTTTGAATCCCACCCCTGCCTTATACCATCCTGGTTAAATGGTTGTCCTTTCTATTTTTGAAAACCTCCAGTGATGGAGCACCCACAGCTTCTAGAGGCAGACTGTTCCACTGGTTAATTGTTTCCGCTGTCAGGAATGTTCTCCTTAGTTCTAAATTGGGTCTTTCTTTAATAAGTTTCCACCTGTTACTTCTTATTTTTTTTAATTTTTTATTTATACATTTTTTTCTTTAATTAACATTTGTGCTTAGTAAAACAGTGTATTGTCTGAGTTAGTTCGGTTATACTAAGAAATACTAATAACGGTGATAATATTGGTAATTATAGTAATAATATTATTTATTTATAATATAATCTTTCTTCATTTACTTATACATAGTAATAATCATTTGTCTTCTAATTTCTCCCCCTTTTATCTAGCCACTGATAAAACAAATCCCATGTTAAAAAATATTCTGTTTGTTCCTTATCCTTTACTTTGAATGTCAATCTATCCATCTCCGCGCAATCTAATATCTTACCCCTGTTACTTCTTGTCCTGTCCTCCTGTGCTTTGGAAGACAAGTCCACCCCCTCTTCTCTGTGACAGCCCCTCAAGCACTGGAAAACAGTTGTCATGTTCGCCCACCCCACCCCCAATCCTTCTCTTCAATAGGCTAGACATAACAGATAACAGATAATCAGAGTTGAAAGGGACCTTGTAGGTCATCTAGTCCAGCCCCCCACCCAAGCGGAAGACTTTATACCATTTCTGCAAGATGGCAGTCCAATCTCTTCCTGAAAGTCTCAAGTGATGAAGCTCCCACAACTTTCAAAGGCAACTTCTGTTCCATTGGTTGATCATTCTCACTGTCAGAAAATTTCTTCTTATTTCCAGGTTAAATCTCTCCTTGTTCAGTTTCCATCCATTATTCCTTGTCTGGTCTTCAGGTGCTTTGGAAAATGAATTGACCCCCTCTTCTATGTGGCAGCCCCTCAAATATTGGAAGACTGCTCTCCTGTCTCCCCTGGTCCTTCTCTTTACTAGACTAGCCAAGCCCAGTTCCTGCAACCGTTCATTGTATGTTTTAGTCTCCAGTCCCCTAATCATCCTGGTTGCTCTTCTCTGTACTTTTTCTAGAGTCTCAACATCTTTTTTATAATGTGGTGAACAAAACTGGACGCAGTACTCTAGGTGTGGTCTTACTAAGGCTTTATACATACTTAGCTCCCTTAACTATTTATTATTTGATTTAAACATCAGATTCTATATCATCTTTCTTGCTTTTCAGCAACAAACATTTATCCTTGGCCAAAGAAGCAAAAAAATCAACTGATCTTGATTTCCATAGAAACTTACAGTGTTAAAGGAATGCAAATGACAAGATAATCCCATTTTCCTCTACAACCTAAAAGTCAATAAAACGAGCCTTTGGAATGAAAGAGCACGAAAATAATCTGACGGAGGTTCTGGCACTTTTTTTTCAAAAAGGATTTCTTCAAAATAGTCTTGACTTTAAAAAATGGACTCTCGTAGCTTCTCAAACATTGAAAAGTGTTTGAGAAGCTAGGAAAAAAAAAATCTCTGAATATAAGTGACATGTTACTCATTGTGTTCGAGCTAGTAAACAAAGCATGGCGAAAAAGCTCACACTGTCTTCACCGTTCACGGAGGCTTCGTGTTCCAGGAGAAGGCGGACTGCCTGTTCATGGCCAGCTCCTGCAGCCCAGTGGAGAGCGGTCCTGTCTATCTGGAAAGAAAGAGAAATTAAGCCAGGAGAGCAACTTTGTTCCCCTTGTTTGTCTCTGTCAAAGTTGCGCAAGTCTAAAGTCACCCGCATTCTGTTCTTCATTGGCTTAGTCCTTCTGTCAACAGACAGACTCCTAAGGAGCAAGCTAAAAGAGACGGCCTCAGCCTGGATCACCACATGGTGACCTTGCCAATGCCAAGTGTCTATGGAGTTTTTCAGTCATCCAGGTCATGGTTGTCCCAAAGGTGCTTTATCAAAAGGCAACTGGACTTTGTTTTTCCTTGAAGACGGTTCATTTCTCCTCCATGAACTGAAGAAGCTTCTTGAATGAGAAGTGAAATGTCTTCAAGGAAAAAGAAAGTCTAGTTGCCCCTTGAAAAAGCATTATTGGGAACTTACCAGTTTCCCCCACCCCCACCCCAGTCTCTGCTCCTATCCAACTGAGACAAATTAGAAGCAGTCAGTAGTAACACTGGTTGATCTGAAAGAGCCCTGGAATTTACAAAGGCAGGAACCTGATGGAAACTTCTGAGCCACATCTATCTCTTGGTTGTCTTTTGTTAGGGGCAGCGTATGTGGACTGTAAATCCGTGCATGACCACTAGATAGTAGCAGTGAGATGCAGACCATATCTCTTGGCTCCCACCTAATGGCTGATCAGCTATCTGCAGTCCTGAGATGAAAACCATGATCTTATAATGCAAGTCCATGGGAAGACATTTTTACAACCAGACTTACATTCCACTTGTTTGTGGGTAGGACTGCTTTGGAAAGGAAAGGGGTCATCTTGTTTCTTCTCAAAGCTTTAGTGCTGCCCTCCTCATTATTTCCTGGATCTAGCAATAGTTACCTGATCCTGGTGCTTTATTAATTATCAATTAACCAGTGGAACAGCTTGCCTTCAGAAGCTGAGGGTGCTTCACCACTGGAAGTTTTTAAGAAGACAGAAGGACAGCCATCTGTCTGAAATGGTATATGGTCTCCTGCTTGAGCTGGGGGCTGGACTAGAAGACCTCCAAGATCCCTTCCAGCTCTATTCTGATTGATTAAAACACCTGGGATAGGAGACCAGCAATCTCTCAATAGGATTGGCCTCCTCCGTTTATTCTTCCCACCTCTTTTTTTCACGCCATCCCAATTTGCCAAAGTGCATTCCACAAGTAACACAAAGCATCACACTTCAGGATTTAAATTTTGAGAAACAGGGACACAGAGAGGTACAAATCTTTGCCAAATAACCCCGTTCTATACCTCCCACACCCAGTTAAAATACCCACGTTATTCTTTGCTTTGACATCCACCCCTCTCTTGATCAGCTTGATCATGGACGCTGTGTCGTTTTGTTTGGCCGCATCGTGGAACATCTTCTCCGAAAGGAGCACTTGAGAGAAGGAAAGGGCTTGTTAAAGATTGTTAAAATTATAAAGTGAAAATTCAGGGGAGGGTTTGGGGGGCTGGATGCAGAACAGAGGGTCAGCACAGATCTCTTTCAGTCTTAATTCTTAACAACCGCCTTACTTAGCAAGAGTCTAGTCCCAATTGTAGGAATGAGTCTATAATATTTAACTCTACATTATATCGCTGTAACATCTTGCCTGTCAATGACTTCTTCAGCTTCAACCACAATAATATATGGACAAACAACCGATACAAGTTCAAGGTAAACCGCTTCAAACTCAATTGCAGAAAATATGACTTTAGGAACAGAGTGGTCAATGCCCGGAACGCCCTACCCAACTCCATTGTTACAGCCTCAACCCAAGGGTGGGATTCTACCGGTTCCGTCCACCTCTGTAGATATGGTTGCTCTGAAAAGTAGCAGATATAGAGCATACATAGAACCGGTTCTATGTCTGCTGCTGTTTTGGCCCACCCGCCTGGGCTCTTACCTGACCTTTATTTTCCGCTTTTTCAACCACAGCTCCTTTGCGTGACACAGCTGCAGTTGAAAAAGCAGGAAAAATGAGCTTTTCCAACCACTGCACACTTGCACGCACGCTGCTCAACAAGTCATAAATTGCACTCGCGCGACTCACGTGTGACGCAGAGCAACAGAACTGGTAGTTATACCAGTCTGATCCCATCCTTGCCTCAACCCCTCGCAGCTTCAACCTCAAACTGCCTTCCATGGACCTCACCTCATTCCTAAGAGGTCCTTAAAGGGGCCATGCATAAGCACACCAGCGTGCCTACTGTCCCTGTCTTATTGTCCCCATTTATCTGTATTTACTTCCTTTGTTCTTGTTTATGTTCATATTTATACTTGTTATCTTGTACATGTTTGACAAACAAATAAAATAAAAAAAATAAAATAAGGTTGATGTTTCCTTTGCTGCTTTCTCAGGAGGGAAAATTGCAGCATAGAAGGAAAAGTATAACAAAACTAGCTGGATCCCTGTGCTTCGTGATGAAACTTTGGGATCGGGCTTTGCAGGAGAAATTTGGTTCACCATCCATTGGCTCAGTGGTGGTCGGTGACTGAAACACATAAGGGAATATGGCCTCCACTGCCTTCAGTCCAGAAGCAAGTTCCAGAGGTGGAAGGTGTAGACATTTGGGTGAGGTACCGACGTTTAGTACTGTAAGGAGCCCCAGGCTGCTCCTGAGGAAGGAGTGAAACATCTGGCGGTTTGAACTGAGGTAACGGAATGTGAGGAAATTGGCAGTTGGAACAGAGTTCTTTTCAGGTGGAGCAGAACTCCTTAGCATCAGAGCTTGTTAATAATAATATAGGAAATACTAATGCTCTGATGGTCATTTCGAAAAATCCTTTCTTAGTGAGCATCTAGAAGCCAAGAGGAACATACGTGCCAAATTTCAAGTTTGTAGGCTTTACAGTTCTGGAGATTTTGTGATGATGCCTGAGTGGTATTTAGCTTTTATATATATATAAAATATAAGAATCATAGAATCATATATACATATATATGATTGCAAAAGCTCTCCCATAACTTATTTTTCTCTATGCCATAATGTTCCACCTCAGAAAACTCACACAAAGAACACGTCCTTCTATTGTTCTACTTCATTTGAAAAGGGACTCAAAGCATGATCAGGAAATAAATGCAGAAATATGATCCACTATGTAATTTCTCCCTTTCTCCCTTTCCAGAGAAAGAAGTGTTATTTATTTATTTATTTATTTATTTATTTGTCAAGCAATTATAAGATAATAGGTATAAGTATAAATATAGTTATGAATACATGAAATGGATACATATAAGAAAAATAAAAAGAAACAATAGGTCAGGGATGGTAGGCACGTTGGCGTGCTTATGCACGCCACCTACAGACCTCTTAGGAAAGGGGTGAGGTCAATAGTAGAAAGTCTAAGGTTAAAGTTTTTGGGGTTTGGGGGAGAATCCACAGAGTCAGGTAGAGTATTCCAAACATTGACCACTCTGTTGCTGAAGTCGTATTTCCTGCAATCAAGTTTGGTGCAGTTTATCTTGAGTTTGTATCTTTTGTTTGCTCTTGTGTTGTTATGGTTGAAGCTGAAATATTCATTGACAGGTAGGACATTGCAATGTATGATTTTATATACTATACTTAGATTGGACCAAAGGCGGCATAGTTCTAGATTTTCTAGGTCTAGAATTTCAAGTCTGGTGGCATAAGATATTCTTCAATGAGTAGAGGAGTGGAGAACTCTTCTTGTGAAATATTCTGGACTTTCTCAACTGTGTTAATATCAGATATGGAATTTGGGTTATATGACTCATTGCTGAGTACAGTCGAACAACGCTATAATAAGTCACATTAAGAGACGTACAAATGGGCTGTGTGTTCCTTTGTTTTGTGGTGACTTTCTAGTCTTCCTCAGAGTCACCTTGAATAGTGAAATGGGTGGCATACAGGTAGACCTTGACTTACGGCCATGACTGGGCCCCAAATTTCTGTTGCTAAGCAAGACAGTTGTTAAGTGAGTTTTGCCCCATTTTACAACCATTCTTGTTAAGTGAATCACTGTGGTCATAAAGTTAGTCCCATGGTTGTTAAGTGAATCTGGCTTGGTTGTCAGAAGGTCGCAAAAGGGGATCACATGAGCCAGGGACACTGCAACTGTCATAAATACGAGTCAGTTGCCAAGCCTCTGAATTTTGATCACGTGACCATGGGGGGGAGGGCTGCAATGGTCATAAGTGTGAAAAAACGGGTCATTTTTTTTTTAGTGCTGCTGTAACTTCACAAGCTGAGGACTACCTAGCTGTATAAATGTAATAATGTAACATAATAAATAAATAAAATCTGAAATATTCTTGGACGATCAGGATATAGATCTACTATCACTCCCTTTTCTCCTCCTCCTTCCTAAACCAACAACCACCATAACACCTAGAATCCCTCCTCTGGTGAGACTGGCAGTCATATCAATTGCTGAATAAAACGAATAAAGAGAGAAGGTACAAAAAAAGCAGGCCTATATTTTAACTGATCCGATGGGTTTAGCTTGTCAGTTCAGCCCCTGCGATTGGAAAAAAAGAAAAAAGAAACATCTGGCTTAAAGTTTGTAAACCTGGATAGTTGCACTTTGAGGGACAAGCCATTCATTTCTGCCCATAACCATTGCCAATATGATTCCACCCCCCACACACACCTCCACCGACCTAATAATTCTCTATCCCTTGAAGTCAACAGGGTGGGGAGTTGGTAGAGGGGTGTGGGTGGAACCCCAAATGCTAAAATTAGTGTTCTAGAACCAAGGAGTTTCCGCCGACCCTTGCGGGATTTTGACCCTGAATCACAGTTGGTTGGTGGCAATGCCCTCCCCCCGTGCTCTCCCCCGTCTTCCAACTGTCCCCCACCCCAATCCAAAAGGTTGCGATTTGGGCTCCCGTCTTTTCACGGACGACAAGCAGGCTGAAGATCGCGCGGAACCCAGCAGGGATCTGTCGCTGCTTCGGGCCACCTCCCTTCCTCCGGTTCTCCCCCCCACCCACCAAGGAAGGGACCCTTCCGCGACCCCTCCACCCCAGCCCTTAAAGGACGACGCCCCGCCGGGCTGATCTCCTCGCTCTCGGCCTCCCGACCTGCCGGCGCCCCGAGGCAGGGACCAGTCCCCAGGCGCGCGCCTCCCTCGCCCCATACTCACGCGTGTCCTCCTCGGAAGCCAAGTCGTCCTCCATGCCTCCGGCAGAGCTCACCGCCCGAGCATCCCCGTCGTTCCGGTGGGGGACGGGGGACGGGACGCCCCTTCGAGGCGGACGCGGCCGGGGTCCGCCCGGGGGTGGCTGCGGCTCCGGCCTCCTCCGTCCCTCGCCAGAGCCGGCCTAAAAATAGCCTGGTTAAGCGTCGCCCAGGAAAGGGAGGGCGATTTGGGGGGGGGGGAAGCGGGGTGGAGTGGGGGAGTCGAACCTGCCTCGATCCGAGGACGAGGCTGCCCGCGGCCGCGCTCCACGCGCGCTCCCGGGGCCGCGCCCGCGCCCGGGCGGCACCCGCCTGGCTCCAATGGGCGCCTTGTGGCCATGCCCGAGGGACCCGACGGGCTACGAGGAGGAGGGCCGGGAGGGAGGTGAAAACGAGGAACTCCGGGGGGGTTGGCTGTTTTTTTTTCCCTTCGCTGCAGCAATTTCTCCGCCGACTCTTCCCACAAATTAGATATAGTGCATGATATAATATTTCTTTTCCTTTCCCTAGCTTTCCCTTTCCTTTCCTCTTTCCTTCCCCTTCCTCGCCATTCCATCCCCTTCCCCTATCTTTTCCCTTGCCTCTTCCTCTTTCCTTCCCCTTCCCCGTCGTTCCTTTTCCTTGCCTCTTTCCTTCCCACTTTCCCTTTCCTCCCGTTCCCTTCCCCTTGTCTTTATAAAGACCCAAGATAACGCTAACCAGGTTAAAAGACACTCAGAGGACGGACGCCGACTTGCCTCCTCGCCCTCAGCTTTTACTTGAAACCCCGCACGGGTCGATTTTGGAACCGGAGAGGATGAAGGGAAAACGTCTCTCGGCTGAAAGTTGCAGGGAGAATATCTTTACCGTCTCCTGGAGGGGAGGCGACTAGATCAATTTGATCTTCCTTTTGGACACTATGCCAGTTGCGGCACCCTTCGCCGTTACAGGCATGCTAATTTAATGGTACCGTTGGAAG
Source organism: Pseudonaja textilis (assembly GCF_900518735.1). The sequence goes on from NW_020769351.1 coordinate 5,596,687, forward strand.
AGCTGAAAGACCAGGTTAAGGGACAGATCAAATGGAGAAAATGTATCTGTGCGGTGGGCTAAAAGGAGTAGATTAGACAGATTAATGATATGTAATCATTACTCATCGATGCCATTGTGTTCATACTGTGGTTGATTCTTTGATTCTGTTTCTGCTCCAAGTTCCTCGATGAATAACTTTCCAATTTAAGGAAAACTTCGGCGTGGCCATTTCCCTCGCTTTCCGGATTCCCTGCCTCGCGCTTTCCAGGGTCCTGAAACTCGGGAAGGCCGGTCCTTTGATTATTATTATTATTATTTTCATTATTATTATTATTCTCTGTTCGTCCTGAATAACTCCTTCGGTCTTCTCCATTCTGGCTGCTCTCTGGATAAGCTCCCAAGTTCTTCCTTTTGCAGTTCTCCTTCCCACCAGGGGGCGAGAAAGTCTGCCAAGAGGACAATTTGATATTGGAAGGCTGATAGGATGGACTTTTGCAAAGGTCTGGAAAGGTTGAGCGCCCAGATGGCCAAACTTCCAACAGTACTAAAATGCTCTGGCATTTCTTTGCAATCAAATTTTCTCAAATTTTTTGAGTGGAGATGGATGACACTCCCTCTGTGTATCTGTAACACAGAGAGAGAAGGGGGGAGGGAGGGAGAGAGAGGGAGGGAGGGAGGGAAAGGAAGAGAGAGGGAGATGGACAGAGAGAGCTCTAGAAGAAACAGCCAGGAGTACATTTCAAATGAGCACAGTATAAAAAAGAAAGGAGGGAAATATACAAACATAATTTCATATTTATTTTCGGTAAATATTATATATGGTTAAATAGTGGCTAGAAACTTGGAGACCATGAGTTCTAGTCCCTCCTTAAGCATGAAAACAGCTGGGTGACATTGGGCCAGGCACTGTCTCTCAGCCCTATGAAGTGGCAAACACTTCTGAAAATCTTGTCAAGAAAACTGCAGGAAGTAATCCAGGTGGCCATCAGGAGTCACCAATAACTTGAAGGGATCATAAACAAACAAGTGCATTCAATAGCTGAGTATGCAAAATGAATTAATTCTGAATGTGTGAGTGCGTGTTTTAAAGAATTTGGTTTAAATATCTGGCCACTTAGCTGAGGCTCATAAACCACAACTTCTGTCAGCCAGTTGTGATTCACTTGGCAAAGCATTGTTAAAGAAACGAGCTCAGCACTGTGTGTGACTAAAACCATCCCACTCCTCCTCCTATTATTTCCCACTATCAAAAGCAGCAAAGTCATAGTAGATATTTTAGATATATATATATTTTAGCCAATTCATACTGCATCATTTAAGTCTCTTGGCAGAAAGTACTTGAGATTACTTTTAATTTAAGCAACTCTCAAGGAGTTGGACAGAAGGGAGGCTAAAAGATTGTCTTAGGTTGGATGCAATCAGGCAGAAAGATAAAAATGAGCATCCTTTAATGTTTTTAGAAGTTACAAATGTGAGATGTCAATGAATATTGGAGATGGATCTTAAATATCCAGATAGGTGCAGGGCAACCTCCTTGAGGACAGAGCCACAAAACAGCCTTCAATCTTCCGACTAACCTCAGGAAGCAATCTGGTGAGGCAATTACATGGTTGGAAAGTGTGCAGCCACAAACTTTGGCTGGATTTAAGGGAAGGGACGTGACTTCCTTTCTGTCCAGCTCCTTGACAGTTGCCTAAATTAAAAGTAATCCCAAGAACTTTCCAAGCACAATTCTTGCAGAGCTCTCTTTAACAAGGTTTATTGAGATTGAAGCAATTGCGTTAGGAGAATGCAGCAACTGAACTTTCCCACTTAGAGGCAATGTATCCTGAGCATATTAGGATAAAGGCTATACTCTTTTTCTAAGAGCCTTCTCTGGCAACAAAGACACTTGTAGCAGTTGTTTATATAGAGATGGTCCTTGTTTAACAACCACTTGTTCAGCAATCACTTGAACTTGTGATGATAAGTAATAATTGCAACTGGTCCTCGAAGCTCCAGCCATTTGCAGACCCCACAGTCACATCATTGTGATAGAGATACTAGGTGCCTGATTATGATGTCACACAGCATCCCACAGTCATGTGGATGCAATCTGTGATGTCTCTGCCTGCTCCCCACAAGCAAAGTCAGTGAAGAAGCTGGCAGGAAATCAAACGTTGCAAACACACAACATTCTTGTTTAATGATGGCAGCTTGGAGACTGCTGGAACTGCTGTCATATGATTTCATACTTTCAAATTGCATTTCTCAGCAGTGAAAATTCAAGTCCCAATTATCATAGTTAAGGAAGGACTACCTGTAATAGAGTTTTGAATACCTGCCTGGGAACAAGCTTTCCCATTATAGACCTGTTTGATTACTAAGAATATTAGGGATAATTCTCCTGAGTGTGTTGGGAATTAATAATTGCTGTTTTATAGGTGTTTGTCGGAAAGTCTTCCCTATAGTCTACAATCCCCTACATTCCTAAATGCTCTTTTGACCTGCAATTGGACTTGTGCTTCCTTGCACAATTGTTGCTCTGCTTCCATGTAGACTTTTGGGGTATCCATTTAATGTCTCCCTCTTGACCTTTTCTAAATAAATGTTGGATTAAAATGCTCTGTCATTCATCTTTTGCTTTCCTCTCTTTGTATTTATTGAACGAAGCTTTTGGCATTATATTCCATTATTAAATTTGATGGTGGGTTTTATGTGTTGTAAATGGCTTTGAGATGTCTTTGTACAAGAATCATGCAAACTTGTAGGAAAAATATGTAACAAGCAGCAGCAACAGCTAGGAATGAGACCAGGAGGCCTTTGAGAGAAAAACGGCTACAATTCCCACTGCCCTGCACCAACAGATGGTTGGAAATTTGTGTCATCTGAGAATTGTATTTGCTGTGGGCTGGAATCAGGAAGTTCAACCCAGCCAGAATTCATGAGTAGAAAAAGGCTATCTCTAATCTTCTTGTCTTCCTGTTTATTATCTACATCTTAAAGCCACCCACTAGAATAGAGTAGAGTAGAGTAGAGTAGAGTAGAGTAGAGTAGAGTAGAGTAGAGTAGAATAGAATAGAATAGAATAGAATAGAATAGAATAGAATAGAATA
>NW_020769351.1:5599772-5609772 GCF_900518735.1 Pseudonaja textilis
TAGAATAGAATAGAATAGAATAGAATAGAATAGAATAGAATAGAATAGAATAGAATAGAATTCTTTATTGGCCAAGTGTGATTGGACACACAAGGAATTTGTCTTGGTGCAAATGCTCTCGGTATACATCAAAGAAAAGATACATTCATCAAGAGTCAAGAATCATCAGGTACAACACTTAATAATAGTCAGGGTACAATAAGCAATCAAATCATACCACAAAACAGTCAGTAAAAATTGTTAGGATACAAGCAACAAGGTTATAGTCACAAGGAGGAGATGGGTGAAAGAAAGGATGGGAGGATTAATAGTAATGGTAATAGCAATAATAATGCAGACTTAGTAAATAGTTTGATAGTGTTGAGGGTTGTTTGTTTAGCAGAGTGATGGCATTCGGGGAAAAAACTGTCCTTGTGTTCTGGTGTGCAGGGCTCTATAGCTCCTTTTGAGGGTAGGAGTTGAAATAGTTTATGTCCGGGATGTGAGGGGTCTGTAAATATTTTCACAGCCCTCTTTTTGACTCATGTAGCAAATAGGTCCTCAATGGAAGAAACACATTAAATAAACACATTCTCTCTTGTGTCTCTCTTGTGATATTTTAATCTTTTGGAACATGTTTATATTGTCAGGAAAACATTTGCAACAGCACTGTTGCTAAATGCAATGAAAAACGAATGTGGGTTTAAAGCCAGAAAGATTGAAAATCACACCTGATGATAAGGGACGGGAGGGCCTGGGTAAGGGGCAAATATCCTGTCCTGGGAACTGAATAGAGAACAGTCTAAGAATAGTTCTTTCGGGGACCTCATCAGTGGTGGGATTCAAACATTTTTACTATTGGTTCTGTGGGCGTGGCTTGGTGGGTGTAGCTTGGTGGTGATATAACTGGGTGGGCGTGGCTTGGTGGTCATGTGACAGGCTGGGTGTGGCTTGGTGATCATGTGACTGGGTGGGTGTGGTTTGGTGGTCATGTGACTGGGTGGGTGTGGCTTGGTGGTCATATCAGATGTATTCACTTGCTATCCTGTGTGGTACAGATAGTCCTCAATTTACAGCAGTTCATTTAGTGACCAAAGTTACAACAGCATTGAAAAAAGTGACTTATGGCCATTTTTCACACTTACGACCATTGCAGCCTCACCCAGGGTCATGTGATCAAAATTCAGATGTTTGGCAACAGACTCACATTTATGATGGTTGCAGTGATCTGAGGTCATGTGATCTCCTTTTACGACCTTCTGATAAGCAAAGTGGGGAAACCAGATTCACTTAACAACCATGTTACTAACTTAACCACTGCAGCGATTCACTTAACAACTGTGGCAAGAAAGGTCATAAAATGGGGCAAAATTCACTCAAGAACTGTCTTGCTTAGCAACAGAAATTATGGGCTCAGTTGTGGTCTTAAACCTGTATTCCTCTGGCTATCCACTAAAACTCTGTTCATGAGAAGGGCCACGCTATGAAGGCTGGGTTGGAGGGTTATCCATTTTAAATAAGGCTGAATGCTTGTTTCCCTAAAATAAAATTTCAATTGGCCACTGGAATTAATATCTAGTGCTCATGAACAGGGTCCGAGGTAGGCTTCAGTTCCCCACCTTCCCTATTAAAATACAGTAAAGAAAAATATGAGATAGCTCAGGGAGGTCTGCAGAGAGAATAGAATAGAACAGAAATAGAATATAGAATAGAATGTAGAATAGAATAGAATAGAAATAGAATAGAATACAATATAGAATAGAAAATAGGAAAGAATAGAATAGAATTCAACAGAAATAGAATAGAATGTAGAATAAAATAGAATAAAAAATAGAAAATACAATACAATAGAATGTAGAATAGAATAAAAAAATAGAAAATAGAATACTATAGAATATAGAATAGAAAATAGAAAAGAATACAACAAAATATAAAATAGAATATAAAATAGAATAGAATGTAGAAAATAGAGAATAGAATGGAATGGAATAGAATGGAATGGAGTAGAGTAGAGTAGAATAGAAGAGTTGGAAGGGACCTTGTAGGTCATCTAGTCCAACCCCCTGCTCAAGCAAGAGACCCTATACCATTTCTGACAGCAGGATAAAACAAATCAAGATAGTAGCCAAGACTGGATAATCAAAGCTCCTGTAAATGAGATATGGGAATGACCTTATAAGAGGCAGGTGGAAACACCAAAGCCAGAACAATAGTCAGAAAAGAGGTAGCTGAGCCCACCAAAGCAGTAGGTTGTAGCAAATGTCCCCAAATGGACACTCTCTAGTTTCTTGAGCTGTAAAGGTTAGAGGAAGTGATATACAGTCCTCAACTTTCAACAGCTCATTTAGTGACCGTTCAAAGTTACAGCGGAATTGAAAAAAGTGAGTCATTGGCCATTTTTCACACTTATGATCGTTGTGGCTTCCCCGTGGCCACATGATCAAAATTCAAATGCTTGGGGACTCATTCATATTTATGACAGTGGCATTGTCCTGGGGTTACCTTCTGTGACCTTCTGACAAACAAAGTTGTCAAGATATTTAAATTTATAACTGGAAGAGTGGGGGTTGTGTGAAAAGTCACAAAGCACAACTATAGCTGATGGATTAAAGAGAGAGCTGGCTACTGCATGAGGCAATCTAAGCTGTGATTGGTTGCCCTGAGCAAAAAGGGGCGAGTTCCCTTGTTTCCTGCCTTTTTGACCTGGGATTTACCTGATGATGTTCCTGTTGTGTTGATTTACCTGACTGTGCTCCTATTTGCCTTTCTTGTTTACTCTACTTATATTTATTCGTGATAAAACCACAAGTTCTCCCAGCGTCTCTGACTCCATTCGGACACCGGCTGTGCAATTCCCTGACAAAAGTCAACGGGGAAGCCAGATTCACTTAACAGCCGGGTTGCTAACTGAAAACCTTCAGTGATTCACTTAACCACTGTGGCCAAACGGGGCAAAAGTCACTTCACAAATGTTTCATTTAACCATAGCTATGTTGGGCTCAATTGTGGGTAGTGAAGTCTCCCTGTATGCCACCCGTCTCACTATTCAAAGTGACTCTGAGGAGACTTTTAGACTAGAAAGTCACCACAAAACAAAGAAACACACAGCCCATTTGTACGTCTCTTAATGTGACTCATTATAGCATTGTTCGGCTGTACTCAGCAATGAGTCATAAAACGGTTCTTTCTCCAGAAATTGCAATCTAGAAAGGGACAGGATCTTATAGTAGGTCATATTTCTGCATTTATTTGCTGATCAAGCTTTGGGTCCCTTTTCAAATGAAGTAGAACAACAGAAGGACGTGTTCTTTGTGTGAGTTTTCCCAGGTGGAGCGTTGTGGCGTAAAAAGAAAAAAAAAAGTAATGTGAGAGCTTTTGTAATTTAATTTATTTTTTTTTCTTTTTATGCTGCAACTTCCCTTCCTCTGAAAGCAGCAAAGGAAATGCCAACCTTGGTAGTCCTGGACTTATTCCTACAATTGGGACCAGAATTACCGCTAAGTAAGGCATTATGTGAGTCATGCCCAATTGTACACACACACATATATATATATATATTGTCACAGCTCTTGACAGCATTTTTAGATGCACAAGATTCTGTTAATGTAACCTAATGTAAGCTTCTTGTCTTGTCACCTCACAAGGCTGACATCCATCTTGCAAGTTCGAAAAGCAAGATGTAAAGAAGACCTGGTTGTTAGTTCTGGATTTATCAGCAAAGATGAGAAATTCATATGTTGTTCCTATTGTTTGCTTCAGGATTTCTTTCCTGAAAATCTCAGGCCATGTACCGCTTACCGCCTCCCATCTTTGCCCACAGTCTCTCCTCTGTGGGCCTTTGGGACTCCACAGAATGGCGTGATATGCACCCAACGTGCAAACTCAGCACTCATTTTTAATATTTGTTGTGCAGCTGAGAGTTGCAACGTCGGTGGAGAGCAGATTCCAGGTATGGGTTGAGCCAGGTTTGCAGGACATGTTTGGAAATTCACTTTGTTTGTTTAAAAAACAAACGGTAATATGCATTACAGTATCCCGTTTTGAAATGGATAGGAAATCATGTCTTCAATTTTCAGCTGTCATTGCCAGCGGGACTCTTAGAACTGTAGGGTGCCCACTAATAATAAGCTCATGATTTATTTAATGCATGATTTACTGAATTAATCCAATGGGTATGGGATTTATATGTCCTGTTCCCAGATCAAAAACCTTTCCCCGAAGGAGAGAGACAACCGTGAAGAAACAGGGGACTACACACCATGGCGAGAGGGCATCAGGATCCAATTCTTCTGAGCTGAAGTTCTCTCTTCTGGATTCAGACTGGTATTGGATGGACACTGTGTGAGAAAGGAGCCTAGCCTGTGTGGTATGTATTTTACTTCCCACTAGAACCTTGGCCTTATAGCCTGCATTACCCTAGGACCTTTGTCAGCTAGTAAGATCTCTGTTGTGTTTGAAGCTGAATGGGATTTATAACTGGGCCTCTGCTTGCTTAGAGTCCTGAACTTAAAACTGCTAGTTAATTGACTTAAGCCTGATAAGAATTTGACAAAGGGAAGGCTAGCCAGTGAGTAAATTAACTGATAGATGTGCCTTTCACAGAGTCATCAACTCTTGAAGTCTTCCCCACCACCACTTAAGGAGGAGAGAAATAGAATAAACGAAGGGAGGACTGTTTAATAGTTGAACTATAAATAGTTGAAATAGTAGAATTGTGGGCTGGGGTTCCTTCAAGTTGTGGACAAGAAAGCCAATGTGGTACCTTTATGAGGGGTCCTCGGTGCTTTCTGAGCTTGGTTGTTTTCTTGCAGATGTTTTATTAGCCAAACTAGGTCATGGAGAAGCGCTCTCTCGGAACCAGTAGGAAAAATTATTTTGAAACCCACCACCAGTTTTAATTATCCATTGAAGTCTGTGTTTGTCTTGATTGGTTGCAATGCCAAACCAGAGAGTTATAGATTTGTATAAATAACTGAAGCTGACAATCCAGTGATGGCATTTTCCATAGTACAAGATTTAGAGCATTTAAAGAAATCCTTCCCTCCCTCTATGTATGTATGTCTGTCTGTCTGTCTGTCTGTCTGTCTATCTATCTATCTATCTATCTATCTATCTATCTATCTATCTATCTATCTATCTATCTATCCAAACCACCACAGGTGAGTTCTCTTAACAAAGCCAAAAACAAGTTGCTGTTGGCAATGATCTTGCTTGGCAGGAATGGCATGTCAATGCAGCAGGATTTGTCCTTCCTTCCTTCCTCCTTGCTTCTCTTCAGCCTTCTGCTTGCTAACTCACTCTGCCCTCTTTAGTATATCGTTCACGTCTCTGCTGATGCAGCAGTAATCCATTCTGGAGGAGATTTCTGCAAATAATGTCTCTGATCTTGCCAGCAAAACGAGTTAATTTATTGTGGCTGGGAAGGACTGTTGTAGACTGGGCTGTAGCAGTGGTTCAGATTTTCAAGACAAACACAATTTTTATGAACAGCCGTTCCTATTGCAGTGTATTTAAGGACAACCTGAAAAGCAAGAACAAAAAGCAATAGCTGTGTTTACAAGGCATGTCAAGCCCATGGCTTCCTTTTGATGTTTTTTTGAATCAATTGCAATTGATTGGGCTCGCATAATATGAAGCTGCAAACAAGGAAGTCAGACTGTACAGATAGTCCTTGATTTACAGCCACAGCTGAGCCCCAAATTTATCTCACTTTGCTAAGTGAGATATTTGTTAAGTGAGTTTTGCCCCATTTTATGACCTTTCTTGCTACAGTGTGGCTAAGTGAATCACTGGAGTTGTTAAGCTAGTAACAGGGTTGTTAAGGAAATCCGGTTTTCCTGTGGACTTTGCAAAAGGGAGATCCCATGATCCAGGGACCTTCATAAATGTGAACCAGTCGTCAAGAGTCTAGATGGCCCTGGGGATGCTGCAAAGGTTATAAGTGTGGAAAATGGTCATAATTCACTTTTTTCAGTGCCATTGGAACTTTGGATGGTCACTAAACAAACTGTTGTAAGTCGAGGAATACCTGCAGCTTAGCATATGGTATGAACATGCATGAACTTGGCACGCAGCGTGAACATGCATGAAACTGGCGTGCATATGAACATGCATGAAACTGGCACGCAGTATGGTGTCCACAGATGAGGAAAATGCCTATATTTATGTGTGGTCAGAACCCAAATTGTACATATAGTGAAAGTCAGCTAGGTGACTAAGGGCCGGTCCCTCTCTCTCAGCCCAGCCCACCTCACAGGGTTGTGGTTGTAGGAAAAAATAGGAGGAGGAAGAAATATTAGATGTGTTCACTGCCTTATTCTTAAAAATAAAGGTGGAATACAAATAAATGAATATGGTTTTCTATACACGAAGCAGTGCAATTGGGAATTGCATAGACAGATCTGATTAAGGAAAATTGTAGGGGTGATCCAAAAATACAAATTACATTTATTTTTAGTTTTGCCTTTTGCTCCATCGTGTTATGTTTTGGCTTATTATTATTTTGCATGTTGTATTCTGATAAAACTTCATGATTAATTTATAGGATTGTTATGGTTGGTTGCACAGTCAGCCAGGTGTTTAGATTGGACTTGGCATTTTTATTCACCTAATGAGTCTTTCCCAAGGACTGAGACAGGCAGATGTTCTCGTTTGATGATGTTAAAAGGTGTTGTTGCAGGGTGTAGCCTGTTCCAGGTGAAACTGCCTTTCACGGTTGACTGAGGGTGATTTTGTCAATGTCAATGGCATTCAGTTGGTGCTTCAGAAGTTTTGGGGTTGCGTCTAAGGTGCCTGTCAGTATTGGTACCATTTGGTACTGCTACCAGATGGTTGTCTTTTGCATGTTGGTGATCCCTATCCCTATCCCTATCCCATTCCTATTATTTTGGAACCCAGAGGGCAGGTTAGCACCTACCATGCACAAAAGATATAAATATTTGGTGAGATATTAAGGGACCTAAAAGCACAATAGAGTGCATTAAATTTATATACACAGAAAATGCTTTGTTCCTCTCCCATATTCATGGAAATACATGCAGCGATTTTTAACTAAGATATGCACAAGTGACTCCAGTTTTGATGCAATGTGTATGGGTGTTATATTCTTGGAATATGTCAACTGCCTTACTCATGAAGCACACAACACCTCCTCTTAATCATCCTGCTGATGCTACTTTCTTTTTGAAAAATATGTTTGCCAAAGTACAGGCCCTTTGATTCCATTTTCAAGACATTGGGGTTTTTTTTTAAAGCATTTTATTTATACGAGCAGGGAAAATGAAGTTGCTGTGTTTGTGTTATTAGTGTCATGTGGTGGAATGTAATCTGGATTCCCAGGAGAGGGGAGCTGAATTCCAGAAGGCCAAGAGACCGAACAGTTTAGATAGTTTGGTTGGAAGGGAGGAAGAGGGTTAAGATGACTCCTCCCTAGCAATTCTCTGAGAATATATTTAATGATGCAAGTAGTTGCTTTAGTTTGGCAAGATTATGTCTATCGGTGAAGAACAATAAAGGAATCTGCTCAGAAGTATATGTCTTTTTGGGTTCTTATAGCCTGACAATCATGAATCTCTTTTGGTGGGTTTAAAACAGGATTCTTAGACTCTAAGTATTCAGAGAGAAATACTTAGACAGAAATACTTAGACTCTTTTAATTAGGGAAAAGATATATTTGTATTTCTTTCTTGGATCTTGAATGGAGCATCACCTGACATTATTCTGAATCTGAGAAAACGGGTGCGTAAATCACATATACAAAGTAATGGCAACGTTCCCACCCCCAATAGTTCAATTGGTTCTTCCAATTAAAAGTTGTGTATACCATCATGTGGGCATCTCCAGGTGGTGATGAAGCTTCTGTCCGTTGACCTTGACATAGTTTGATAAAGAGTTGCAGCTGCGCATAGCACGGAATAGAAACCTAAGCATGAATGTACTCCCCCCCCCAGCTTATATAGTTCTGGTTTGTAACACTTCCAGCTCACTTCCCATAATCATTCTCCCCCTCCTCCCCCCGTTACTTATGACAGCCGAAAGATGCAAAGCAAAGGGAGAAAATCTTGAAGGCTGACAAACAGGGCGATCCTATTAAATTAATACCAGAGCAAGAAAAATGGCCAGAGAGAAAGTAGGAGAAAGGTGCTCCTCACTGTTTCCTTAAAGATTAGCCATCAAAAGAACACTGACGGTTTTTCAATACTAATCTACAGTAAATGTGTAGAAAACATTGTTTGGACTTGTGCATAAATTTTAGAAGGAAAATTAACGTTTAAAATGGAAAACACGAGGAAGTAACTTGAGGTGACCATTAGAAAATCAGATTGGGAACAATTCCTGTTGGAGAAAATCTCTCTCTGGTATAGCTAAAAGTCAACAGCAACTTAATAAAAAAAAAAAAAAAAAACAGGAATTACCAACTTATTTTTTTTATTAACAAATGTTTGTAGCCACCAATATACCTAGGGAATTCTGCATAATTTATGCTGGTCTTATTTTTGCATTTGGAAACAGCTTCTGGACTTTGTGTTTGAGGTGGGGAAAAATGAAACTTTGATTTTGTTGTTATAGAAATGGTTAGTTTAGACTAGCATGTAAGAGTAAAATGTTGAGGGTTGCTGTTACTTATTCTACTGCACCAGAAGGAATTAGAAATCAATGATTCTCCCACCTTCTTTTCTGCATTGCTCCCTTCTCCTTTCCCTCCCTCATTTTTCCTACTATTTCCTTTTGTATTTTTGTATTTCTGTTATAAACTAATAAAAACTAAACAATTAACAGGAGAAAAAAGATTTCTGAAAATCAGGAGAGGTGATACCCTTTGAATACCTGATACCAGTGGGGAGGCAGTGACTCCTGTATACTTAGGCATGTTTCTGTAATCCAGATGACATGCAAACAGCCCACCCTTGCCAGATGTTAATGGGGGAATGCAATTCTATAGATATTCAGGCCTTGAACCATGAAAGTTTTATTCTCTAGTTTAATTGTGCTATGGCTTTTATATTTTTTATTTTGTGCAAACCAGGGGTCCCCAACCACCAGGCCCCGGACCGGTACCAGTCAGTGGATTATTTTCTATCGGGCCGCCAGTTTGCTGGGCGCCGCCATCTTGTTTCGACAGAAAGTGCTTCCGGGTGAGCTTTTCCAGTTGGAAAGCGGCATTTGGGTCCTGTAGGAAACCTCGTGCCTTAGTTTCATCAAAGGGTGGGGGGGGCTTCGAACGAAGAGCGGAGGAGATCAAAAAAGCACAAAAAAAGGTACAAAGGAGGAATTGAAGCTGGCCGGGAGAAGTGGGGGATGGCTAGCTGGCTGGTCGCTCGGCTCACCTTGCCTTGTCATGCGTGCTGATGCCGGTACCAGGCTGCGGATCATTTTGTGATGCCGGTACTGGGCCGTGGCACAAAAAAGGTTGGGGGCCAATGGTGTAAACCACTGTCTGTGATGCAAGATTTGCTGTATAAATATAGGAAATAAAATTGTATAATTTCTGCATGTATTCTAGCACCACCACCTGCTTTTCTTATGGTTATGTGGGTGCGGGGAAAATATACCATCCTAGAAAATATCATAAACTGAATATTTCAGGTACAGGAATGAGAGGGAAGCTTCCTCTGTGCACACGTGTGTGCCTCTGTATGTAGACACATCCAGGCATGAGAATGTCTATGCCTAGAAGAGGCAAAAAGTAGGTCTAATTTTAGATGAGGGCAGGATAGGTAATCCTTTTTATCTGACATATTTCATTGGAGGGATTAGGGACTCTTAACTTGTTGCCAAGATTTGTCTGATAAGGTCATTAGGAAAGAAGGTAGCTCTACCATATGTGGTGGTTATGCCCCGAAGTCCAAAGGTATCCGACCAAAATAAGGAGTTGGATACAAGAAATAGTGGAAGATCGGACAGAGTTTAAACTAGAATTGTTCTTGTTGGGAATAATTAAAAGAAAATATAGTAAAAAGATTAAATATATTCTACTACATATATTGACATCAGCAAGGATAGCATTCAAGGATAAAGAAGA
>NW_020769351.1:5629170-5647970 GCF_900518735.1 Pseudonaja textilis
AAAGAAAGAAAGAAAGAAAGAAAGAAAGAAAGAAAGAAAGAAAGAAATTGATCTGCAGTGCTTTGGGGGGCTGGAGTAGTTGAACAGTGAGCTGTTCAAATGATGGTGCTTTCCAGGTGGCAGCCTGGAAGCTCCTGCTAGGTGTGACTCATCCATTTGCAGTTCTCCTCTCTCCCAGATGACAGCTCCTTCCAATATTTAAACAGCATCATGGAACAGGAAAGGACCAGCTGCTTTGTAGGATGGAGGTTGCCACAGTGGGGAGGGCGGGGCCAAGCGGACTGAAAAGCAAGAAGACAGAAGTGTGCTCTGCTAACCGAGCTTTTCCTTTAGGGAGGCACCCTCAGTGCAGCAGTTGCAGGGGACAGTGTGTGTGTGGGGGGGGGGGAGTTGAATGGGAGGGGTCCAAGCCTGCTGTTTATTGCCAGTTGCTTTTGCAAGTACAAGCCAGTAACTCTGAGCATTGCAGTTTGCTGCGGGGGAGGTTCAATCACATGCAGAAGGAACAATCTATCCATCTTTCCTACTGTTGTCTGGATTTTGCCCCACCCCCACCCCCCAACACACACACACACACACACACAATACTTTGCATCAGAGGTGGTATTCAGCCGGTTCTGACCAGTTCTGGAGAACCGATAGTGGAAATTTTGAGTAGTTCAGAGAGCCAACAAATCCCACCTCTGACTGACCCCGCCAACCCCATCTCTTCTCCACCTCTGGAGTCCCAGCTGATCGGCTGGGTCTCCTTTGGTTGCTCTGCACAGGAGAACAGAGCTGGAAAGCAGGTTAGTGGAGTGGGGAGAGAATGGGGATTTTGCAGTATCCTACCCCTGCTCCGCCCACCAAGCCCCACCCACAGAACCCGTAGTAAAATTTGTTGAATCCCACCATTACTTTGCAGATTGTATAAAATGCTGGCTTACACATTATGCAGAATGAGATGCTTGAATCCTGGGTGATATAGGTAGTCCTCAACTTCCAGCTGTTCATTTAGTGAATGTTCCAAGTTACAACAGCACTGAAAAAAGTGACTAGTGACCATTTTTCACACTTACAACCATTCCAGCATCCCCATTGGTTGCGTGATCCAAATTCAGACACTTGATCGCAGACTCATGTTTATGACCGTTGCAGTGTCCTGCGGGGGTCATGTAATCCCCTTTTACGACTTTCTGACTCGCAGTCAATGGGGATTCACTTAGCAAGGGTTACTAACAGGAGTCACTTAACAACGACGGCGAGAAAAGTTGTAAAATGGGGTGAAACTCACTTAACAAAATGTCTCACTTAGAAATATAAATTTTGGGCTCAATTGTGGTCGGACGTCGAGGACTCCCTGTATTGCTTTGGACTGCAGATTGAGTCCATGGGCTGCAGATGTTTTGAATGCTGAACCAAAAATAGCTGAGGAGAATATATGTAGCTCAGGATTGAAATGAGGGATCCTTGGGGCCCTCTGAGATAGATGGATGGCTTTTGGGTTGCTCTGAAGGAAAAGTCTCTTTTGAGCTGAGCTCAGATCCAGATGACTATATCAGTGTCAGATCCGTGTATCTGTCATTTCTTCAGTGGAAGAAGAAAAGGTGGGGGGAACTGATAAAGAAATCCTTTCTTGATGTAACCTGAATACATTCAATCTTATATCAAATTTATATAATCCACACATGATACAATGGAGAGAGGAATCCCAGATGGCCGGAACCTATCACCTCTGAGAGGCACAGCCAGGAGATGAGAAGACCATAAAGATTCCACAGTGAGATGTATGCTTGGGAAACTGTGAAAAAGATCAGTCCTTCAGAAGGGGTGGGGGCAGAGAATAAACATACTGGCTTTTGTTTCACTAAATACACATCGAGAGAAGGGGAGGGGTTCTAAACTCCCTTATCTATCCTGGTATGCCTGAGAGACCTGAGACGCTGCTTTGAACTCCTACATGAATTGTCTCATCTCAGTAAAGAATTCCTTTTGATACGTTTGGTTTTCAGAAGTTCATTCTTGTTAATTGAATGGGAAAAAATTCTGTAGCCTGACAGTCAGATTAGATTAGATTTAAAAAGTTGGAAGGGAGTTGGCAACCCTATACCATTTCTGACAGGTGGCAGTCCAGCCTCTTCTTGAAAGCCTCCAGTGATGAAGCTCCCACAACTTCCAAAGGCAACTTCTGTTCCATGGGTTGATTGCTCTCACTATCAGAAAATTTCTTCCTCTCCCTCCCTCCCACCCTGACGGATCTATGTTTTTGGCAACAATATGGAAGTACAGAAGCCGCTCTTACAATAATATCTTGAATCAAAAACTCTCCAGCCCTATTTTGCACAACAGTGACATGTGTGGTGCACACTCAGCCCATCAATATGGGAACACACAGTTTTCAAGTCAATGTGCCTCATGCAACAGAAGCAGTTGTGATCTCTTATTGACCCTCCCATTCTTTGTTACCTCAGGTCAGATTGAAGCTCTTTTGAAAAATTTCCAAGTTATACTTGCATTCTTTAAATTCTCACTTCTGTTTTTTCTTATTGTTTTGAAATAGATAACATCTTTTGCGAATAACACCTCACCCACATTCCTTCCAATTTATAGCTTTGGAAAGCAGCCTTGGGCTGGTGGTCTTGGCCCAATTCTTGAGCATCCTTCTCTAATTTATCATGAGAAAAAAGTAAAGAAATTGGGGGTTTATCAGAATAGGATTTATATGGACAAGAAGCATAGCAAACATCAGAAACTGGAGCAGGGATTCTTAGCTACATGTTTTGTTAAACTATGGCCAGCATAGTTATATAGCAAAGGTGCACACCTAAGTAGGAGGATTTAAGTAGGAGCACCTAAGTGCAAGGGACGCAGTGGCTCAATGGCTGAGATCAGGAAGGTCAGCAAGTTTGGCGGTTCGAATCCCTAGCTCTGCATAACAGAGTGAGCTCCTGTTACTCGTCCCAGCTTCTGCCAACCTAGCAGTTCGAAAGCATGTAAAAACACAAGTAGAAAAATAGGGACCATTTTGGTGGGAAGGGAACAGCATTCCATGCGCCTTCAGCATTTAGTCATGCCGGCCACATGACCACAGAGACGT
The DNA here is from genome assembly GCF_900518735.1 of Pseudonaja textilis. The sequence continues at coordinate 5,632,247 of NW_020769351.1, forward strand.
CTTTGGACAGCGCTGGCTCTTCGGCTAGGTAACGGAGATGAGCAGCACCTCCTAGAACCAGAAACAAGCACCTATGTGCAAGGAGAACTTTTACCTTTAGTCTGGAAAAAAAAAGACTATGGGTGACATGATAGGAGTATTCCAATATTTGAGGTGCTGCCACAAACAGGAGGGAGGTCAACTTATTTTCCAAAGCACCAGAAAGCAAGATGAGAAACAATGGATGGAAACTAATCCAGGAGAGAATCAACGTGAAATTAAGGGGAACTTTTACCTTTTAAGTAGTAGGAGAAGGTGTGTTGGATAGGTTTACTGCCTTGAGTTGTTTATAAAAATTATAAAGGGGGAACATTAGTGAAAACATAAAATAATAATAAACATATTTCCATCAATATAGTAAACAAGGGAAAGGAAGTAAAGTTACAATGGTACTGAAAAAAGTGACTTATGAATGTTTTTTCACGCTTACGACCATTGCAGAATACCCTTGGTCATATGGTCTAAATTTGGATGCATGACAAATGACTCATATTTAAGATGGTTGTAGTGTTCTGGGTTCATGTGATCTCCTTCTGCAACCTATTGACAAGCAAAATCAGTGGGGAAGCCAGATTCACTTAACAACTGTGCTAACAATTGCAGTGATTCACTTAACAACTGCATCCAAGAAAGGTCATAAAATGAGACAAAATTCACTGAACAAATGCTTCCTATTGTAACCTAAATTTTGGGCTCAATTGTGGTCGTAACTGGAGGACTACCTTGAATCCATGAGAGACTAAGACAATACTGGTCAATGAAACCAATTGAAACATTCACGTCAAATCTGTTCTATCTTGTCTCAAAATGTGAAGAGATGACTCACAATGAGTTATCAGGATTTCCTTGAAATCTGTTTTCTTTGCAAAGTGGTTTTAGTAGATGGTTTCATTTTGTTTTTGCAGAGGCTCCTCAACTGTTACGGTTATACCATTGAGATTAGAAGCAAAAACGTCAAGCATCCTCTTTTGATGGATTTGCCGTCTCTGTTGGTGAGAGTAAACATTCAACTACAGTCAGTCGGAATTTCAGAAAGGATAACAGGATGCTTCAGAAATCCCAGGGGCAGTTCTATCTATTTGAGAAAATTGTTTTTATTCCCTTCTCTTTAAACCCCACCCCCACACCTACCTCCACTATTATCTATTTTCAGTAGACTTTAGTAGAAACGTAGAAGAATGTATGACTTCCTCATCAATTACAGTATGTTTTTCTCTTTTTAAAATAGCAAACCTTGTTGAGATTAGAAGTAACTCCACCCCGCCCCCCCAGCTATTCATAGGAATAAATTACTCACCCTCAGGTCTGCTTACTTTTCCTTGGAGAAAACAGATGCTTGTTAATGAAGCAATAGCATCATTTGCCCTCTTACCCGTGCACGCAAAGGAAAGCTTTTGCAACACTACAACTGGCAGCAAAATGGTCTCTTTAAAAAATTCATGTGGTCAGTGGCTGCATGGATTTCTGCAGAGACAGAGTCGCGTTTTCCCCCTCTCTTTCTAGCCTGTTGTTTTAAAAAATGTTTTCTTTGGCCTTTGTGCCAAAGACACTATCGGAATCAAGGAAATAGGTGAATGCAGGTAATCCTTGACTTACAACCGTTCACTTAGTGGCGGTTTGAAGTTACAACAGGGCTGAAAAGGGTGACTTACAACCGTTTTTCACAGTTACAAGCATTGCAGCATCTCCATGGTCATAGGATCAAAAATCAGATGCTTGGCAAGTGGCTCATATTTACGATGGTGGCAGTGTCTTGTAATCAACTTTTGTGACCTTCTGACAAGCAAAGTCAATAGGGAAGCCAGATTTGCTTAACAACCTTATTATTAACTTAAGAACTGCAGCGATTCACTTAACAACTGGTAAAAAAAGTCGTGAAGTGGAGCAAAACTCCCTTAGCCAAGGTCTCACTTAGCAACAGAAATTTGGGGCTCAACTGTAATCTTAAGTCAAGGACTACCTGCATATCTTTATCTACTGATTAGCCCATGGGCCGTTTCAAAGTGCAGAGTTCCAGAAACCAATTATTACTAAAATTTGATGAAAACAGCCTGAAATGAAAATTGGAATAAAATACAATAATTCAAGACACAGATAAAATATGATACAAATTATATTTTGGTGTCAGCCCTACAATCTACTCCAATCAGTCCCATGTGTGCAGATTTCAACCGAACCATTTTGCTTAAATCCTGTGCTGTGTTAAATGTTATTGTCAGGTTCTGGCCACGCATAGCGGAAGTTGTTGTAACTTCGCTTGGACTTGTTCGGAGTCTGTCTGTCTGTCTGTCTGGTTCTCTCTCTCAATCTGAGGAGGTGCTGGCCATGGTGCTGAAATCAGCTTGGCAGCCTCTGTTCCTGTCATTAGAATGACTTTCAGGGGCCTTTCAGCTCCGAGTATAGGATCCACAGGTAGCTCACTTAATAAGCCCCACTGGGATTTCCTGCCGCTTGCAATGCCACATCTGTCATGCTATTTCTTTGCTTCTTTTCTTTTCAAGCTCTCTTGGAATAGTAGGGGTTGATGGTTTTTTAAAAAAGAATTATTTAAAAGAATCACTCTGACTGAAATAATAGAATAGAATAGAATAGAACAGAACAGAACAGAACAGAACAGAATAGAATAGAATAGAATAGAATAGAATAGAATAGAGCTGGAAGGGATTTTAGAGATCTTCTAGTCCAGCCCCCTGCACAAGCAGGAGATATTGGAAAAGAAATATTCAGTGCCTTAACCTGCAAATATTAAATCTATGTTCCCTGGGCCTGATTTTGAGTGAACAACTGTGGAAGATGCTTTCAGTATTAACCCTGATAGTGAATCCTCCCTCTCTGCAGAGGATTCAAAGAGGCCTTTTATAATTGTAGTTGACAGATTACAAGCTGGTAGTAGTGAGGCTGATACCAAGGAGTGTGTGTGCATGCATTAGCATTCCATCTGCATTCAGAAAAGCAAAAAAATCAAAATAAAAATCAAGCCATCTGCTGATTGACAGGAACATGACATTATCTAATTTATAGGGTTGCCCCTCTCACAAATAAGTGATTCTGGATGGAGTACAACATTCAAAGGCCCTCCGTGAGATCCATGGAGTCTAGGCCAGGCAATTACCTGGTCTTGGAGTTACACATGGCCTCAACCTTGCTTATTTTTTTGTAAATACGTCAAACCCATTCTGTATGAATGTGCTTTTAACCCTGGTTTGTTTTTAAGCACTTGTTCGTGTGTTTTTATTTTATGTGTATTTTTCTTTGGTACCAAATATTTTGTATTGAGATCTATTAAGACTCGGTCAGGATCACAATACTGAAAATAAATAATTCCACATCTTCCCTGAGGAGAAATGGATATTGTTATGAATTGAGATGGAACCTAACTTGGAAGGGAGGACTGATATAGGAGGGCGTTAAAACCAGGAACTGAGACTGAATCTACTCCGAGACTGGGTTTGACTGCTTACCACCTGTCAATCAGTTGATGCAAGAGGTGGGGCTTTAAGGAAGGGAGAGTCTGTCCATTATCCCAAACTCCTATTCTTGACATCATCTATTTGACAAGCTGGAAAAATGTGGTGTTTCCTAGCCTCTTAATGCTCAGGGGAAACTCAGAAAGAGTTGTGATATCTCTTCCTCTCTTTTTTCCCTGAGCTGAAAATTCTCAAATATTGCAACCTCTCATCTACAGCAGATTTTTAATTCTGGTTCTGCCATTGTGGCACAGTAGTTAAGATGCAGTATTGCAGGCAAACTTTGCCCACTGCTAGCAATTTGATGTTGACTGGCTCAAGGTTGACTCAGCCTTCCATCCCTCCCAGGTCAGTAAAATGAGGACCCTGATTGCAATATATTGATTCTTCAAACCATTTAGAGAGGACTGTAAAGCACTATGAAATGGTATGTAAGTCTAAGTGCTATTATTATTGCTATGGTTCTAGCCAGTTCTGTTCAATATATAATTTTACCAATGTCTGGTTAATGTTAATTGTTCAATGCTATTGCAGTGACATGAAATTTATGTCCACAAGTTGTCACAGCCAACTCAGGCATTTTAAACATATATGTGCCTTTCAGAGTTTTTGCCATAAGTTGTTTCCAAAGTACAATTCTATTGATTATTTATTTATTCATATCTTTCCTTTATTATTTTTATAAATAACTCAAGGTGGTGAACATAATTAATACTCTTTCCTCTTCCTATTTTCCTCACAACAATAACCTTGTGAGGTGGGCTGAACTGAGAGAATGTGATTGGCCCACAATCACCTAGCTAGTTTTCATGACTAAGTTGGGATTGGAACTCACATTGGTCCAGAGTCATCCAACTGGCTGGCCTTCATGGCTAAAGTGAGACTAGAATTCACAGTCTCTTGGTGATTGGCCCAAAGTCATCCAGCTGGCTTTCCTAGCTAAGGGGTGACTAGAACTTAGTGTCTCCCAGTTTCTAGCTTGGTGCTTTCACCAGTAGACCAAACTGGTATTAGATTTATAATAGAAATGCTAGATTTCTTGTGCTGCATAGTACAAATTTTGAGTAAAGGAATTGAGCAGGAATTGAGACTCCCCTTTTCTCATTCTAGATGTTAATGAGCATTATTATTCTTGAACATCTTCCTGGTGAGAGAAGCAGAGATGCCAGCAGAAAATAACCTCTCCCTTGCAATGGGAGTGTGTATCTTTAAAAAAAAAAATCTAATCCAGTTTTCAGATGAGACAATCTGCTTTGGGGGGTAGTTTCTGTTCCGAAGAAATAACATGGATTTTGAGACGTTGCCTCACTTAAAATCACAAGCATCATCATCACCACTAAACCATCTGTTTAAAGGACAGATTTGATTTTACAAAGGCTGCAGGAAATGTCACTTTGCAATGGATTCATTTCAGCGGAGCTTTATCTCTTTAAATGTATTACAGCACAGTAGGGTTTTTTTAGCAATAGTACTTAGACTTATATACTGCTTCACAATGCTTTACAGCCCTCTCTAAGTGGTTTACAGAGTCAGCTTCTTGTCCCCAACAATCTGGGTCCTCATTTTACCCACCTCATAGAAGGCTGAATCAACCTTCAGATGGTCAGGCTTGAATTCCTGGCAGTGGGCAGAATTAGTTTGCAATACTGCATTCTAACCACTGGGAAGGAAGGAAGGGAGGAAAGGAAGGAAGAGAAGGAAGGGAGAAAAGGAAAGAAGGAAAGGGAGGAAAGAAGGGAAGGAAGGAAGGAAAGAAAGGAAGGAGATAGCAATAGCACTTAGACTTATATATCACTTTACAGTGCGCTTACAGCCTTCTCTAAGCAGTTTACAGAGTCAGCCTCTTGCACTCAACAATTTTACCCACCTCAGAAGGATGAAAAGCTGAGTCAACCTTGAGCCTGGTGAGATTCAGACTGCCAAATTGCAGGCAGACAGCAGTCAACAGAAGTAGCCTGCAGTACCACACTCTAACCACTGCGGCACCCCGGCTCTTAATCCAGATGCTATCCAGATGCATCCACAGAACTATGCAAAGGAGCAGGTGAGGAGCCAGGGCTAGGAAGAGGAAAGGGAAGAGGTTGGGAGGAGCCTGGTAGTAACTTTTTTAACTGACTGATTTTATAAAAAGGCACCCATTTCCAGAGGCCGTAGCTCCCTTCATCAGATGCATGAATATAGTGAGCGGTAGCTCGCACAGTTTTCTGCAAGAGTCGTAACGGATTTGAGTGCATTTCAGTGCAACATTGCAAATGCTGAGTCAAACAGCATTTCATTGAAATAGAAAGGATGGCCTGGAGCTCTGTAAGAGGATCCAGAAGACGACTATTTTTTCAAGTGGAATTGAAACAGAGAAGCACGGCTCATTAGCTAATGCTCTCTTCCTCACAGAGAGAAAGAGACACAGAGAAAATCTTGAAAGTCAGAGCCATAAATTTTTGTGCCTCTGTCTTTCCAAAAGTCTGTAAGAGTCACAAGCTGTTCATTGTTTTTTTCTGTGCAGTTCACTTCCAAGGTTTGTTCACCATCCTGATTGAAATTCATGATCGTTTCAGGAGTTCTACCATCCCAAACATACGAGAAGCAATGCTGGTGTTTTGGGTTTATGCTAAGGAATTTTGGAGGGGGTCTCATACAGATGTACAAATACACAAAGGGAGAGTGTGATGAATACAGGTTGTTACACAGCATTTCAAAACCCCGCTTTACAAAATGTGACTTTCCAGTTGAACTTGGACTTTTCCCCAATGGTCAGAGGACAGCTGTTATGACCCAGCTGAAACAATTCCACTTGTGGGAGAAACCTGTAGGAAATCTGCAAGCCTTGATCACTTGTTTTTGTTCTCTTGTATACTGATGTGATGTAGTTGTGAAAGTGTTGGACTGGGAGCAAAGAAACTCAGATTGTAGCCCATCCTCAGCCATGAAACTCCCCGGAGGAAGAGGATGGAGGGCTAGCCAAGTTCGAACACCTGGACAAAATATGGAATATAAATGGAACACACAAAGACATTCTAGGGACCGCAGTGTCTTTAAATATGTTTTAGCTGCCCTTTTCTCCCCTTCCATAAGATGTTTCCAGATGAGTTGAACATCTTTTCTTGAAATTCCTTTGGTATTTCTGCCAGGCAGATTTTGTGGAAGAAATATGTGTCAGAAAATATACCGTGGCATGACGTTTCTCTGTCTTTCAAAGCATTTAATGTTGTATTTTTCTCTTTTCTTCTCTAGGATGTGATTTTTCACAGGAAGATGGACCATGAAAGCAAACAATTTGTCAAGACTCACTAGGGCCTGATGCAAAAAGGCTGCTGATCCCTTGGGTTTCCTCCCACAGCATTGCTTGACAGCTGAAGGATTCAGAAAACCCAAAGAGGCAGTTCTAAAATACCATGGCATACTTTAGGAAGGATACAGTTCCTTAATTCAAGTTTCATCTAAATTGTGGTGGTTTGATCGCATATAAAGCACATCTTCAAAGGAAGAGGAAGTTATGCCCATGTAGTTAACAGAACAGGTTAAAAATATATCCACTTGCACAAAACACAGAACAAACATTGATAAAAATATAACTGTCAAATCCAGACCTATTTGCTCAAAATGGATGATGGCCATAGAAATCAGGGAAGCCATGGGTTTGATGACTATCGCTACCAAGATGGTGGCTACATGGGTTATGCGCCCAATGACCCAACCTATCACACTAGAGAGGAGCCCAATCAGGAAGAAGATGCTCAGAGCGATGCTACTGAAGGCCATGATGAAGATGACGAAGTCTATGAAGGAGAGTACCAGGGCATTCCTCACCCAGATGACAAGCCCAAGCAGAAAAAAGCCGGTCTTTCCAATGAGTTCAGAGATCACGATGAGCTTATAGCAGAAAAGATGGAAGACGAAGAGCAGTTGGCCCACCAGTATGAGAATATCATTGTGGAATGTGGCCACGGACGCTTCCAGTGGATGCTTTTCATTGTGCTGGGCTTGGCCCTGATGGCGGATGGAGTGGAAGTGTTTGTGGTTGGTTTTGTCTTGCCCAGTGCTGAGAAGGACATGTGCTTATCGAGCTCCAACAAAGGAATGCTAGGTGGGTTCTATATCTCTTAAGGAACTAGGAAGGAGAAAGCATAGTTTTCCTGATTATATATTTAAACATCTATGGGAATTCTCAATCTTCCAGGTCATGGTTGTCCCAAAGATGCTTTTTAAAAAGGCAACTGGACTTTCTTTGCTTTTCCTTGAAAGTGTTTTGCTTCTCATCCAAGAAGCTTCTTCAGTTCTGAGCTAAAGAAGAACAGAGAATTAAAGAAGACTACAGAATCAAGAAGCTTCTCGGATGAGAAACAAAATGCCTTAAAGGAAAAACAAAGTCCAGTTGCCTTTTGAAAAAGGACCTTTGGGAAATTTCTAATTTCATTGCCTGCTCTCATTCTTGGGTGGAAGTATCGAGAGGTAAAACTGAACAGGCAGAAGGCTGCTAGGTGAATTGCTCCTCTGTATTTCTCATTCTAAATCAACCGTACCTAAGTCTTCTCCAATCTCTTTAAGTGCCGAGATTGGATAATTCTTGCTACTCACATCAGAGGGTATCAAAATGTGGATGTTTTTTTTAAATTGATGGATGGCTAGGGGTAGGATGGATCAATACAATACATCATGGGTAGATGAACCAGATGAATTAAATCTTACCAAATGGAAGCCATAGAATCCATAGACTTTCCATGTCTTGTATTATCTATAAATTATTTTACACATTTGTTTGACCAGATTATGATTTGATTTGTTTATTCTTTAGTCTATTTTCTGGATTTGCTCAATGTGGAATCATAAAATAAGCACAATATTAGCACAAACGCAGGCATGTGCAATCTATCGAAAGGGAAAACGAACCAAATTTAGCTTGTTGCATGAATTCAGCAAGCTGGCGTGACACAGACCTGATTAAATATGTTGTGTGAACTTGCTGTAAATGTCAGGGGTTTCAGGCTGGACCACAGATCCAAATTTATTCACATACATCTAGACATCCAACCAGGTTTGGGAAATTTAATGCAAATTTCAAACTGCATCGTTTCAGCCACCTGCAGTCACTGGATTTCAGAGTTGGATTCTGAGCAATTTTGCACTTTGGTCTATCAATTCTCATTTAGTTGGATGAAAGAGAATTTGCTTTTGATTTTTCTTAAAAGGAAGAAAAGAATTTGGACTTAGTGATGAAATCTTCTGGATAAATCTCTTTGCAGCAGTCTGTAGCTTTCTAGGAAGATCAAATGGCTTTAACAGGAAAGCAAAACAAAACAAAAAAACCCGCTAATGAAATTGAAAAAAAAACCCTACTAAGACGACTTCCTCAATATTAGAAGCAGATCAGTGTAGATATTCTTTCTTTACATTTCACAGTAGATTTTTTTAAATTTTCCACGGCACATCCACAGAATTGGAAGTTTGTTGTCCTCAGTATATTGTGTTCCACGTGGTTAACTGTCAATCGTTTTTCTAGATGTGAAAATAAGTTTGCTGCAGTTCTCACCCACCCCCTGCCACTCTGAAAGCCAACTCGGCAGGGGTGTTGAGTTCAAATGACTTCTTTTCTGAAGAAAACAGTTTGCCAGTCTAAACTACGCAGTAATTACATTAGTAAAACTCTGCTAGGCCAAGTGGAAAACCATTCGACTTGGTTTTCTCCCCTCAAGTGACTCTTATATAATTTTATTGCACTTGAATTGCATTAATTTCATTCTTCGGTATGGTTTATTTGTGTTGATAGATATATGAAAAGCATTGTTTCCCCTCGCCCCCCCCCTTTTAAAAAATGTCTTTCTGTTGTCTTGTGAATCGAGATATCCATGCAATACTGCAGGATCTGAAAGTGATTCAATGTGGTGTTTGTGTCCCAGCTGGGGTAATTTTTGTACCTCTTGTTCAGATGTCTCTTTCAGTTGTAAGCCAGGACTGCATAGCAGTGATGTGGAAGAGACAACCGTAAGCACGAAGGGACTGCAGGGTATAATCCAAAAAGTCAAAAATGGTGCACCCCAATGTTGTGTTCAAAGTGCAACTCAACTGAATAGAGCTTCAACTATCGTCTTGACTTTTTTTAACCAGATCCTGTAGGTGCCCATCAGCCAGAATTTAGGCTTTGAATCTGAAGGATGGATGAAAGAAAAAAAAAAAGAGTGGAGATTGATTTTTTCCAAGACATCAGAAACATTTGCTGAGAGATTGGAGAAGAATCTAGGTTGTTCATGAGAATGCTTGTAACAAGGGCCATTTAAGGAAGTAACTTCATCTAACACTTTGGGTACAATTCTTGCAGTTCCTCCATCAGCTGAACAGTATTCAAACAAGCTCTACTTTCATTTTTTAAAGGAGAATGAAAATTGCTGGCATCATTTTTTTAAAAAACAGGAGAGTGAGGAATACCAATACAAGGGAAGAACATTCTTTGCTTGGTAGCTGGTGATATTCTAGCATTTATGAGACTCCCTCACCTGCCCCTTGAAATGTCTTGCATTATTAGGTCATTGCCACTAGCAAAGTTTAAATTTCTAAAGAAATTTAAAGCAGCTTCCTTTATTAAGGTTCGTGGCGCAATATTTCTAGATTATATACAATCCAATCATTAGGTTGTTAGACCTGGTCATTTTAGGGCAGGGGTGGGCAACTATGGTCCTTTTATGAATTATGGAATTCATATAGAATTAAGCCATTTATATAGAATTAATTCATATAGAATTAAGCCATTCTAGCTCAGGAATTTTGGGAGTTGAAGTCCACAAGTCATAAAAGGGCCATAGTTGCCCACCTCTGTTTTAGGGCCTCCAAGCCATATCCAGCTGTGTGTCAATCTTCCAAGTAATATGTCCCCTGAAATAAAATCCAAGTCTGTTTATTAGGGACATATCAAATTGGCAAAGTCTTGGTGTAATTATGACTCTGGCTAGATTCCGGAATTATACCCAGTAAAAGGCAAAAGTTTGAAACTTCTCCCCCCAACCGAGTCCGGTGACTCCAAAGTCTACTTTCCTCCAGCTGTAGGCATCTTCTCTGTTCTCACAGGAAAGAATCCCACCTAGACATAACATTCCCCCTTTATCTCTTTAACCCACCCTTTCAACAGCTAGAGAGCCGACAAAAGCTGCAATAAAATATGGCTACACATATGTCATCTTCAGGGTTGACACTTTGGCTGTTCCTACCCTGCCCTCAGGAGGTCAATTGGAAATTGAAAAACAAATGTCAATAAGTGTACACCATTCAGGCAATACAAGTGTATTGCTTTTATTTTGAAGGATACTGTTGTTTATTTTTTCCCCCCAGTTTACTTAGGTGCTTGCCTGCATGCCTGTGCACCTTCACAACTCTGTTGGTTTGGCATGTGACCCTGGGGGGAAAATCAATTGCTCATCTCTGTGCTATACTCGCATTACCCAGCACCCAGGAAAGACATTGGAGCAAAGATTTCAGCATTCCCCTGGCAAAATCCTTGGACCCGTGTGTGTGTGTGTGTGTGTGTGTGTGTGTGTGTAGCCCAGCTGGACCCAGAGACTGGGATTTCATTTTCAAGAGCATTAAAGAGTTCTTAGGAAGCTGAAAACATTTCAGAATGGTTGAGGGAGCCCCACGTCCCTTGTTATGCCAATCAAACGTATTTGCAGAGAGCAATAGAATGATGATGCGTCCAGTGGCAGGCTTGAAAATTTTTAGCAATGGGTTCTCTGCCCAATTGCTGGGTGGGCGTGGCCTAGTCAGCCTCCTGCACCACGGCTGGGGGCGTGTTTTTGCCCTCCCCAGGCTCCGGAGGCTTTTCCTGGGCTCCGGAGGCTCTCTGGAAGCCAGAAATGAGCCCGTGAGGCCTGTCTTTTTCCCACCCCAATCCTCCGTGCATGTCCTTCACTTACCTGCAACCAAAACGGGCTGTGTGGGGGCTCTTGGGAGGGGCAGGGGGGGGCAGCCAGGAGTGAGATTTGGGGATTCTCCAGACTGTGCAGAATCTTAGCTAGAGGGTCTCCTGAACCCCTGCGAACCCCCAGCAGCCCACCCCCGGAGGGTGGGGTGTCTATATTAAAAGCGGAGTGGAAAAGTTGGATCAGAGGCATTTATATATGTGCCGGGTGAAGGAGGAGAACGGCCTCTGCTTTTAAGAAGCTTTGGAGAACAGCTGGTGTGAAGGATTTTCTCTGCAGAAAAGGCTGTTTACCCCCCTCCTACCCTTTTTAATCTGTCAGCGAAGGCTCGAGTCAAAGCAGGGCATCCGTACTTGCCTGGTAGCAGTAATCATTCCCGTTTGTGACCTGGGGACTGTATCGATCTAACAAGAGTATTTTATCTAACCTAATGCGTTGATCTACATGCATTGACCATGCTGGTTGCGCGTGGTGAAACACTTGGCCTGATGTATCTGTTTTCTTCTCTGCAACAAACCTTTTCTTTTGTCTGTAATAATTGCCAGGACTAGTCATTATTAAATTCATATTACATTCATTATTAAATAAGAAATCTGATATAACTTCTATAATTGGAGTGGTGTGTTGGCCTAGAGGTGGAGCTCTTGCCTCACAATCAGGAGGCTGTGAGTTCGAACTTGAGTAGAGGCAGATATTTCTCTCTCTGGGCACAGTGAGAGAATATATCTGCTGAAAAAAAAACCTCCACATTGGCAACAGGAAGGGCATCCGACTAGTAAACACTCAGCTCCATTCAGTTGCCCAGACTCCGCCCTGCAAAGGATTATGGGGTCATTAAAAGGAGATGATGATGATGATGATGTGTGCATGTATTTATATGTCTTTTGTGTGTTATGCACATGCTTAGTAGGGGAAAGAAAGGAAAAAGGAAAAAAGAAAAGGAAAAGCATCTCCTAAAAAAAACAAAACCAAGCTAAGAAAGAAATAATAAATACACATGAAAGGGAATCGCAGCTGGCTTGCAGCCTTGAAGCCAATGCATCTAAATATTATGTTGTTCACTACAAAGCCTTTGCTTTTGTCCTGATTAGGAGAAATAACAGTATTTATGGACTCCTCCAATGGCTGATTACCATAGATATAAAGCTTCTGGCTGCTGCTGCTGTTGTTAATGCTGCAGTGCCTTTTAATGTCACAAGGGCCTTGGTCTATAATGAGAGGAAATTAATCAACTCCCCACTTTCCTTTGGTAAAATAAGGGAGTCAGCAATGAATTGTGACTTTCTAGGAGCTTGTTTTAGCAAACTGGGGGTCTTGCACGAGCCAGGCGCCTCATTGTGGCAGTTTTTTTTGTTCTGCTTTGGGGATGTTCACTTGGGGGCCCTTGTTGGGGGAGAAGGCAGTACCTGGATCATCACTTCTGCAGAGTTGGCAAGTGGGCGTTTTTGGAATCCTGGAGAGATGCCACTGGTAACAAGAATAAGCACAGGGGGTAATATATGTCTTTGCGTCCCTCTGTTGTACAGGACTCATTGTTTATTTTGGAATGATGGTGGGGGCCCTTTTCTGGAGCGGCCTGGCAGACAAGCTGGGCCGGAAGCAGTGCCTGATCATCTCGCTCTCCATCAATGCCAGCTTTGCGTTCCTCTCCTCCTTTGTTCAGCAATACGGCTTCTTCCTCTTCTGCCGTCTGATCTCCGGTTTTGGGTACGTACTGAACGTTTTGGAGAAGAACAAGCTTGTTCCAGGCCAAGGGAGACATCTGATATTTGGTCATATTCCTTAGCCGATTGGCTTCTTACACTTCTCATTCCAAAGCAGACTCTTTGAACAACAATTGAACATGTTGCAGTTTTACAATGCAGTGTAAAATTTTGCAATGTTACGACGGAAGGAACCAAGAAAGCCAATGCAATCCTGGATTGCATTAACTGAGGGATAGAATCAAGATCATGCAAAGTATTAGTGCTGTTATATAAAGCCTTAATAAGGCCATATTTGGAATACTGCATCCAGTTTTGGTCATCATGTTATAAAAATAACGTTGAGCTTCTGGAAAGAGTGCAGAGAACAGCAAGAAAGATCATTAGGGGGGTGGAGACTAAATCAATGAAGAACAGTTGAAGGAGTTGGGTTTGTCTAGTCTGGTGAAAAGAAGGACTAGGGGTGACATTATAGCAGTGTTCCAATATTTGAGGGGCTGCCCCAAAGAAGAAAGAGGGGTCAGCCTATTCTACAAAGCATCAGAAAGCAGGACAAGAAGCAATGAATGAAAACTAATCAAGGCGAGAGCCAACCCCAAAATAAGGGGAAATTTCCTGATGATGACAACAATTAACCAGTGGAATGGCTTGCCTCCGGAAGTTGTGGATGCTCCATCACTGGAGGTTCTTAAGAAGAGATTGGACAACCATTTGTCTGAAACGGTATAGTGTTTCCTGCCTAAGCAAAGGGCTGGACTAAATGACCTCCAAGGCCCTCCCATTTCTTTCCATCTTCCCTCCCAGCCTCCTGAAAAACCACAGCAAATAAGCAAACTTAAGAGCACTTTCTCGGCCATGGTTCGCAGAGATATCACTTAATCAAACCCAGTTTATTGACAACAGAACAGGGGAAAGCTTCAAGATGGATATAGGTCCGACGTTCGATTTAAATGAGATTGGACAACTGTTTGTCTGAAATGGGAGAGGGTTTCCTGCCTGAGCAGGAGATTGCGCTAGAAGACCTCCAAGGTCTCTTCCAATTCTATCATTTTGTTATTCTGTTAAGTCCAACATAGATGTAGAAAAAGAAAAAAATAATAACGAAGAGACAACATAGTTGATATTACTAGGCTACTATGAAACCGTATCTCCGGTTTCTAAGTTGTTTTTTCTTTCTTCAGGGTTGGAGGTTCCCTGCCCATCGTTTTTGCCTATTTCTCTGAATTCCTAGCCCGTGAGAAGCGAGGAGAACACCTGAGCTGGCTCTGCATGTTCTGGATGATTGGTGGTTTGTACGCCTCAGTCATGGCCTGGAGCATCATCCCACATTATGGTAACTGCTTCCAGAGGGAATTTTCCTGCTTCTGTGTTGTTGGCTGGCTTTTATTTCATTGAAATTTATGTGCTTCCAATCATCTCGTGGGACCAGGACACCAAACAGGTTGCAATATGTATCTTTATTCCACTTGTTGCCCTCTTTCTATTGGCCAATATCTTCTGTGTATTTGGAAGAAGCTAAGTGATCATTTTCTTCCAATCAAGCAGTTCAACAGCATGTAAAAATTGCAAGTGGAAAAATAGGGACCACTTTGGTGGGAAGGTAACAGTGTTCTGTGCGCCTTCGGCGTTTAGTCCTGCCAGACACATGACCACAGAGACGTCTTCGGACAGCGCTGGCTCTTCGGCTTTGTAAAAGAGATGAGCACCGCCCCCTAGAGCCAGAAACGACTAGCACAGATGTGCAAGGGGAACCTTTACCTTTTACCTTTAAGCAACCATTTCCATATAGTAGCTACCACAAAATCTTCATTGGCACGTCCATCAAATCATCAAGAGTTATGCTTAAGTCAAATGATGATGATGATGATGTAGATGTAGATGATGAGACTTCTCACTTTCTTTAGCCAGGTATCATAGTCCAACCATTTGTGGAAGGAATCTAAATGGAGAAGGCCAATCCAGTAGACCGACCTGGGGGAATGCTACAGGTTTAATCCCAAATGAAATTTGCCAATTGTGGCATGTTTCTGAGGTTCTGGATGGATCTTGGAGTAATCTGGAATGTATTTGTGCATTTTATTGCATATACGTTTGTCTAGAGATAAGGTCATCTTATCTCTAGACAATCCAAGCCTGCTTTGCTTCACAAAGGAGGATGTAATAGATCTCTTTGACCATGCTATATGTTGTAATGCTGAATAATGATAGTCTGTGGCTTTCTTGATTAGTCCAACAACATAATGAGCTGGGTCAGCAATTCCTAAATTAATGACTCTTGGACATTGCATATAATATGGACGAACCTGAAGGAAAAAAAATCTGATGCTGATTGGACATCTTCCTGCTTAATTCACATGTCTTATAGCTGGAAGTTGGTTAGATTTTTTTTTATTTGCTCTACTTAATTTAGGTATATATGTTCTGTTTTATCTAATCACTGAGACCACAATAAATATCACCCACCCACCCACCCAGTCAGTGGCTGGCCATCCTCCTCTCTCTCTTCTATCTATATTTATCCATCTATCCACCCACCCATCTGTCTGTCTGTCTATGGTATCTAATCTATCTATCTATCTATCTATCTATCTATCTATCTATCTATCTATCT